>VZRI01002505.1:0-28564 GCA_013397515.1 Upupa epops | reverse complement strand
GGTGGGAAAGAAAGAGGGAGCAGGGGCCGGGGCCTTGAGACCGCAGCGCCTTCCAGGCACCCGCAAAACGCCGGGTTTTAAACGAGAGGGTCTGTGTGCGAAGCGCCGAGCGCACAGCTGTGCCCGCCTCGGGGAGGGGCGGTGGATACTTGCACCGCTGCAGGAGCTGAGCGTTTCTGCCGTGTTTTAATGGGGGAGAGGCTTTACCCTCCCCAAAAGTTTATGCGTGTCCTTCTCTTTGTAGGTTGGAAGGCAGTGAAAGCACTGGCAACACGTGGAAGGTAACAGGAGCATTCCTCGGTCTCTCCTGATGAAAGCCATCGGTTTAAGCTTGCTCCTAGCGTAAATGGCAGGATTAGGACAGACTGCGTTCTTCCTTTGTGTTTCTGTTCCTAAAGAGCAAAACACAACCCACAGCTGTACACTTGGAATTAACAGATAAGCAAAACTGCCTACATTTTTGTCCAGTGCCTTAACTGATGTCATTGTTGTAAATAAAACAATGAAGTCCACAAAGTAACCCAGAGGTTTTGTCTTTTAAAGTAGTCAGAAGTTGTGTCCCGTTTCTTTCCAAGAAACTTTGTGGAGAGTCAGGCGGCAAATCCAATTGTTTGTAGGTCCCCCTGCTTTTCTTCAGAGCTCTAAAGGTACTGACCCTGGCTCCAAACTGATGAGATTTTGTTCTTACGTGGTCTTGGTGCAGCTACATGGGGAGCAGGAGGGTTTTACATTGACAGGATTTCAGGCAAAACACCATGCCCCTCCATCCTTAGTTTTCATCTATTTAAAAACCACTCACTCTTTATTTTTAAAGAGATGTTTTAATTACATGAGAATTTGAAGCTCTCTATAGTCACAGTGTAAGGGAGCTGCATGGATGTTAAAGGCTGCTTCTCCTGTGCCAGTGTTTGAAAAGAAGATGCCACTAGTACTGGGGGCTTCTAAAGCCACAGTGAGTTAAACTAGAAGTAAAATGGTGCTTCAGGAAAAAAAAAATCAACCCTGAGATAAAGCCTGAAAGGCACCCCAGCTTGAAGATAACTATGAAGTTAACTGTGAGACCATTGTTTCTTAGCAAACACAAGTCTGTCCATTTTTTAACTAAGAAGACATTCTCAGCCACTGAAGTGTTCAGCCATCCGTGGCTAATTGTAGGCAATCCTGAGTATTTTTACAGTGTTTAGGGAACAAAAACCACCTTGAAACCACAGAGGTGGGGTGGGGACTGAGTAAGAGGAGAGAAACTGATGTGGTACTCAGGGGTTGTTGCTCTGCACAGGGCTGCTGTCCTTCAGAAGTTTTCCAGAATGAGATCACAGCTATGTGTGTGGCTGGGTTTGTTGAACAGAGAGCAAAAACTGCATCATTCCACAGCAGAAGCTAGTTGCTTTTGAGAAATGTGGGGTGTGAGTCACATCGCATGGGGGGCAAATGGAGTGTATTACTGGCTACTGTACAGCAAACAATAGGGGACCTCAAGGGGAACATATGCACAAAGGTGGATGTCTTGCACAAAATGATGAAGGTTTAAAAGCATTCTTGAAAAAACATTACTAACTGAGATTAATTGGCTGAGGTCAAGGACTCCTCACAAATTTACATGGCAGATTTGACTTTCATTGCTCTCTGCTAACAAGGAAACCCATACTTTTCTTCCCTGATTGTCTGGTCTTGGTCAGTTGGTTTTTTTATCTCTCCTCGCCTCCCACTGCCCTTTCCATTAAGTCTGGAGCGTCTTGGATGTTAGAGATCTGGATTGAGTGCAGTAACACAGTGTGTTGCCTTAGAAGTTGTAACAGCTGTAAAAGACCTTCAGCAAACCACCACTGCAGGCTGGAGTTCAACTCAGAATTTCTTCACACGTAGCAAATCCCTACTTCCAAGGAACAAAAAGTGCCTGTGTCCAGCATGAGACAGCTAGAAGCTGCTCTTTCAAGAACAAGCCAGGTGGCTACTAAAGTTTGTGTGGATCCTCCAGTATCGCTGCTCTTGGGACACCTGCTGTGACTGTCTTCCTACCTCCTGTGGAAAGGGACACCACTCACGTGAAGAAGAGCTGGGAAAAACTGTCACGCTGTTTCTGTCCCTTTCTCCTGTGGTTTGTGACTAAAGGGTCACAGGGCAACACAAAGAAAGGGCCTTGTCTATGCCCCTGTCCTCAGAAGGGCAGACCTCTGTGTGCTCAGCTGTAAGGGTGTAGCTAAAGAAAGAAGGCTGGAGCTAGCTGAAAGACTGGGAGTAAGATGGATACAGGAGGCAGAACTGTTCCTGGTGAGACGGTAGGATTGCTTCTAGGGTTAAAGGTGTAATGGTCTATGGAGAAGCCAGTCTGGGAGTGTGAGAACCTGCAACAAGAGCTAAAATAGCACTATTCAAACCAAAATGACAGCAAGAACTAAACTGACCTATGCGTTTTTGCTCAAGCAAAACTCTGGGGACAGCCCCATGAGTTGACTGAAGAAGGAAATTGGTTTTCAGCTGCCGAATCTGGCAGCACTCGGACCTGCGTTGTTCTTTCTGCAGTTGGAGACAAGGTTGTGGCCCAGTGTCTCATGAAGGATGCGTCTGGTACACGGGCTCGCAGGGCAAAGCAGGAACCTTTGCAAGATGCTCCAGGGAAGATGTACATTATGTTTGACAAGGCTGAACATTGCCTTCAGCCCAAAGTTTGGCTAAAAGGGCACAAACTTACTCTGACCTGAAAGAGGAAAAGCAGTCTCTGTAATTCCTTGTAAACTGAGAATCTGCTGGACACCTGTATCTGTGAAGCTGGGTGGTGTCACTGACCCCCCAGCAGACTGTGCTGCCATTCAGCAAGACCTGGACAGGCTGGAGAGCTGGGCAGAGAGAAATGGAATGAGGGACAACAAGGGTCAAAGGAGAGTCTGGCATCTGGGCAAGAACAACCCCAGGGACCAGGATAGGTTGGGGACTGAGCTGTTGGAGAGAAGTGGAGGAGAAAGGGACCTGGGGGTCCTAGTGGACAGCAGGACAACTATGAGCCAACAATGTGCTTTTGGGACCAAGAGGGCCAGCAGCATCCTGGGGGGGATCAGAAGGGGAGTGGTTAGCAGATCAAAAGAGGTTCTTCTCCCCCTCTGCTCTGCACTAGTGAGATCACATCTGGAGTATTGTGTCCAGTTCTAGGCCCCTCAGTTCAGGAAGGACAGGGAGCTGCTGCAAGGTGTCCAGCGTAGAGCAACGAGGATGATGATGGNCTGGAACAGGCTGCCCATGGGGGTTGGGGAATCTCCTTCTCTGGAGACGTTCAGGACCCGCCTGGCTGTGTTCCTGTGCAGCTTGGTCTAGGTGATCCTGCTGTGTCAGGGGGATTGGACTAGATGATCTTTCAAGGTCCCTTCTGATCCCTAATGATTCTATGATCTGCTGTTTTCTTTTTCTCTGCTATACAGGGATCTGCAACCCCCACTCTGTATTTTGTTGGGAAAATTATACATTTAGCGGTGGTTTTGTTCAGGTAACATGACTCTAATTTAGAAGATATTTCTTCTGAGCAGAGGACAACTTAGCCTCATTGTCATCAGAGGAGGGAAAAGAAGCAACGGAGGTTTGTTTGAAGCACAGGGATCACTTGTAGAGTATGTGTAACACTGAACACATCCATGGAGTAGGTTTGCACAGTAAGGCCATGTTGATGTCAATATAATCTCTACACAGTACTTTTTGAACATAACTGCACCTTCCAGCCATGACTGTTGTTTGTTCTGCCAGGCAGAGACTGTAATTTCAGCTTGCAGCTGATATCTCCAGGCCTCAGCTGCTCCTGTGCCTCGGTACAAATATCACTAACGTTCCACATGAGACAGGGCCTGCTGACTGCCCATGTAGGTGCTTACATTCACTTTGAAGGAACTCAGATAGTCAGGCTAAGTCTGGACAGATGTACAAGGGTTGCAAGGGAGGGTCTTGGCTTTGCTCAGCTGATTGGCTACCACTGGACTTCTTTTGTGACTTGGAGACCTGTAGTGGTCAACTCAGCATGTCATAGTGTTTCCAGACTCACACAACTTTACCTTGGTAAACAATCTGATGCCTCCCATTCCTTGGATTTGCTACCATGACCATATCTTTGTAGCGCCTTCCTCAACACCTTTTCTGAAAGAAGTTATTGGCTTTCCAGGCATCGTTATTGCCACCAGGGCTCTGATGCATTAGGCACTGTACACACGTGTCAGCAGCTAAACCATACCAGGGTTTCTACCTGAGGGTCACAAAGTCCTGAAGCAGATGAGGTTTTTCAGGATGAAGGAATTTATAGAATCATGGAATCATTCAAGTTGGAAAAGAGATCATCAAGTCCAACCAATAACCCTACTCTATCAAGTTCACCACTAATCCATACCCCAAGCACCATACCTAAAGGATCTTTACACACATCTAGAGATAAGGACTCAGTTCACTCCCTGGGCAGCCTTTTCCAGTGTCTGACTACTCTCAGTGAATAAATTTTTCCTAGTGTTCAGCCTGACTCTGATGCAGCTGGAGGCCCTTCCCTCTTGTGTCACTAATCATATGTGAGAAGAGACCAGCATCCACCTCTCTGTAGTGTCCTTTCACGTAGTTGTACAGAGCAGTAAGGTCTCCCCTCAGCCTAATTTTCTCCAGACTAAATAGCCCCAGCTCCCTCAGCTGCTCCTCATCAGACCTGTCCTCCGGGCCCTTCACCAGCTCCATTGCTGTTCTCTGCACCCACTCCAGCACCTCAATGTCCTTCTTGACTTGAGGTGTCCAAAAGCTCTGCATATGAGTTCACATCTTGGAGCAGTATGGATCTCATGTGGCCCCCAGTGTCTGGAACATACAGATTAGCACACAATAGTCCAGAGCTAGAGGGGTCCATGGGAAAAGGCAGCCCAATTACAGCTGGGGCAGTGGTTATCACTCCCCACAGAGTGCTACCAAAATAAATAGCCATAGGGACTGCTTTTGCATTAAGTCACACTGAAAGTTCCGTCTGATTGGCAAACGCTGAATAGTGACCTGTGCCTACCAGCTGCTGCCATCTCCAGTAAAACACACGCTCAAAGCAAGCAGGAGCTGTCTTCTCAAGCTGATGGTATAGCCATCTTAATAAAAGTAGTGGTGTGGATTTGCATAGTCCTGTGTTTTGTTTTCCTGAACTAGCACAAACCTGCACTAGTATAACTGGCAGTTTCACTGTGACCCTCACAGACATGAAATCACTGAATCAGAAAGACTAGGGTTTTTCCAAGATATGAAAATCTACACGCTGAGCTGTTGCAATTGTTCTTCCTCTCAAACAAACAGACATACCTTGTTTTGAATGATATCAGTGAACTTGTATATCCTTCAATTTCTTGCAATTGCTTCTTTCTTTGTACTGAAGAAAAAAACCAAAACCAACCAACCACACTACAGAAGAAATTAGATGGGAAGGACCACAGACATGAGAAAATCCACTGACTTATTTCACTGTACCTTCAGGAGACACATTAAACTCACACATTCTTCACAAGAGCAAAGCAAACATTAGAACTGGTATTTGAAAGTGATAGCAGTACTGCTGTGCTGTACAGCAAGAGAACTAACCCGTACAAAAATAAACATAAGTGGTTGGATCAGTGAGTTTTTCACTGCTGCCCTGTGTGTGATTCTCTGATTCTGTTGGTCAGATGTAGGAAAGCCTGAAGGGAAAATGTTTCAGTGTAAAAGAAAGCTGCTCCTACCTCGAATTAGCACCGAAGGGTATCTTGACAATTTCATAAATATACATATCCAGACAGAGCAGCCCACTGGCATCAGTGGATCAGGCTGAAGTAGTGAAGAGGAGCCATGGCATGTAGGAAACCACAGTCACTCCTACAGCAGCTGCTTAATAACCTGAAGCGTAATTACCACCTTGTCTGCACTTCATCCCCCAGCTCTGACAGCTTGGGATGATATCAGGTCAGCAGCTTGGCTACACCTTAACCTTACTCTCCATGGCACCAGGAGAGAACACCTGTCTCTGCTCCCACTGCTGTGCTAGAAACTAGAAGCCAAGCTGGGCTATCAGAGTAGCCAAACATTTAAAGACCTGCTGGGCACACAGACCAGCAGATGCTGGCTTTCTGCATTGAAAAACAAGGCAGAATCCCTCTCCTCAATACGCATGTGGAGCAGCTCCCAGCCACACTAGTGTCAGAGGTTGGGAAGATGTATGTAGGTCCTCTGGCTGCTGCTTTTCCAAAATCTGTGGTGAAAAGAGATTAAAAGAAAGCTACAAGCACTGCTTTTTACAAGTAGTCTGTGAAGAAAAGGCCAGGCTCTCACTAACATCTGGTTTTCTCCAACAGCAAAAGGTGTCTTCCTGGTACAGGCTGCAAGTAGGAAGGTGCTCAAGGACCGGAAGAACTGAGAAATGCCAGAAGGGATGAAGCAGACCCCAGAAAAAGGCCAAAAACCTGGGCTCAAACATGATACCAGACACAGCCCTGGTCTTGCCAGCATGCAGAAGAGATGCCAGAGAGACACCCTGACCCAGCCCAGCACTCCCCTGTATTCAGGGAACAGAAACCCTGGCACAGGCTTCCTGGAGAGGTTGTGGTCTTCTGCTCTGGAGACTTTCCAAACCCACCTGGACACAGCCCTGTGTGACGTGCTATGGGTGATCTTGCTCTGGCAGGATCTAGATGATACCCAAAGGTTTCTTCCAACTGCTGACATCTTGTGATGCTGTGACTTGTGCTCTTGTCACACTAAGCCAGTGGCTTTATTAGCGAGGCAGCTAAGCGTGCCTAGCACTAGCTTAGGGGCTGTTGCAAAGCAGTGTCTTCTTGGGACACAAAAAGGCGAATGAGAGAAGGACCTGCCTAACAGTTCTCAGGCAGAACTGTGACCCTAAATGGTGTGCAATGACAAAGAGGTGGAGCAGGGGCATGAATGAGTGGATATGCTATTTTTCTCAAAAGCCTTCCAGCTTAATGAGTTGGAATCAACACAAGGATTTCATACTGAGTTTGTTGGTCTCAGGACTGAAACCCACAACAGCAGCAGCTGAATCTAAGTAGTCCCCAGATTGTTACTCATGCCAGCACACCCACCACAGTTAGAGCCACGTTCTGTTCATGTTTGGGTCATCCAGGAAAATCAGTGTTGGCAGCAAGAAGTTTCGTCTCGTGTAGCCCTTCTTTCTTTCTCTCCTGCAGCAGCACACAGAAAATGCACAAAATTGTCTGGATTCAGGATTCATGCACAGAAGAATGTGCTAGCTATTTTTTTCTGTATTAAAGTTTAAAGGTAACAGGGGAAAAAAATATCGATTTCTATCCTTTACTTTCAAAACAAGCACAGTGTTTTCAAGGACCGCTCTTTTGACCTATAGGAGCATGTGCGATCTGGAACTGAAAAAAAGATCCAATCTGAAGACCAAATGGAGGAGCACAGAATCACAGAACAGTTCTGATTGCGGAGACCTCCAAATCATCAAGTCCAACCTTGTCCCAGCCCTATCAGCACCACCAAACCCTGTCCCCCAATGCAACATCCACCTTCCTCCCCAACCCCTCCAGGGATAGCGACCCAACGCCCTCCCTGGGCAGCCTGTTCCAAAGCCTAACAGCCCTTGCAGGAAAGAAATTCCTCCCAACATCCAACCTGAACCTCCCCTGGCACAGCTTAAGGCCATTTCCCCTTGGGAGAAGAGAGTGACCCCCACCTCTCTACAACCTCCTTTCAAGTAGCTGTAGAGAGCAAGAAGGTCTCTGCTCAATCTCCTCTTCTGCATGCTAAAGCGCCCAGGTCCCTCAACCTCTCCTCATCTACCTTTGTAGAGAATCTTCTAGTCTATACCTGTCCAAAACACGTCAATGGCTATCTCTGACCCTAGTTCGAGGAATGCCTGTACTCTTTCTAAGCTGAATTACTCTGTGTTGCCTCCCATTTTCTCTGTGGCTGTAGCCACTGCTGGTAAGGATTGGGATTTTTGTCCGATTTTTTGGTAGGTGTGATGGTTTCCGGAAAGGTTCCTTGCAGGAGTTTTTCAAGGCAACTGCAATTATGACGATCAGAAATGATGGCTGTCAAAAACTTCAAACAAGATAAATCCTCTCCAGTTGAGAGAAACTGAACAGATACCATAGATGAGTCCTTAATTAGCACTGATCAGCAAAAACAACAATGGATTTTCTGAATATTTGATGGTTTTGCTTAAGGCTCTTCAGCCTGAAGAGAAGACTCCAGGGGAACCTTCTAGCAACCTTCCTATCCCTGAAAGGAGCTGTCAAAAGGCTGGGGAAGACTGTTCCCAAGGGCAGGGAACAATAGGATGAGGGATCATGGTTTGAAGCTGGAAAAGGGCAGAGTGAGGCTGGACAGGAGGAAAAAGCTCTTGCCTCTGAGGGTGGGGGATCCCTGGAACAGGCTGCCCAGAGAGGGGGTGGAGGCCCCATCCCTGGAGCCCTTCCAGGTCAGGCTGGATGGGGCTCTAGGCAATCTGTTCTCGTGAGAGATGGCCCTGCCTGTTGGAGGGCTGAACTAGGTGACCTCTGGAGGTCCCTTCCAACACATTCTGTGATCATACAGGTCTTCCGTCTTGTCCTCTATGTTATTATGTCTCTTTTGAAGACTGGAATTTACTTCTGCCAAATTACTTAACCCTGCTGAAAGAGCTGGTAAATGGACCTTTCCCTCCCAGTGCCTGTTATTATCTTTCATTAGTTTTAACAGGGGGTGTTTTTTTCCTTCTGAAGGAACTTAAGGTGTTTTATTGCAGCAAGGATCTAGGCGCTTAAACCAAACAACACAATTAGGTAGAACAAAGTCTTTTTCCAAAACTAGACAAATAGTTAGTTACTCTGAACAAAAGGTTCACAACAGCAGTTTAAACATTTCCTCATCATTTGAAGAAGAGTTTGTGAAAAACATAAATAAAAGAGATGTTCCATATTCATAACTCACACATTAAGAGTTTGTTTGGAGTCTGCATCCAGGTCCTATTGCTTTCCCTCTCTGTGATCTTCAGGTTGTCAGACAGGCAGCACGGGAGAGTTACCTTCTGCCCTGTCAGGAACCAAGAGGAAGTTTTCCTGAGGCTTGGTTTGGACTGACTGCTATTAGGAGCTGTGATCAGCAATTAGGGAAGTGTTTGAGGTTTCTTCTCCTTTCTTTTAGAACGTGTTGGTACAGATGAGCTGAGGCTGCATTTGCATTTCAACTGAACCTCTGCAGCAAGGAATTTTCTTGAATGCAGTTCTCCCCCAGTGTTTCCCATTTTTTTGCTATCACCAAGCAGGTGGCTTACCCTTCACAGTGGGAGAAAACTAAGAGAAAGGGTTTCACTGAATTACCTAGTGGAATGTTTTGTGCGTGAGAATGGGGGATGATATACATGGCTGGAAGAGCTACTAGGGATTCTCAGTTCCTCAAAGCATTTCCACCTCTTGCTAAGCATGGCTGCCATAAAGCAATGTGTGATGGCCAGTCTGCTGTATTGGAAGAGCCATTGTGGCCGTGTAGTGGAGCCTGACATACATACTGAATACTCCACTAGCTAGTTGTCACAGCTAAAAGAAATACGCTCTGAGGCATCTTTTTCCTCTCTGGCTGTGCAATAACCTTCGGTACATGTTATCACGTAAAGCTTATCTCTGTAGCAAAGGAGGCTTGAAGCACTCACTGGTAAAGCAGCTCAGCTCTATGCCAACCTGGAAAATTTCACCTTACCCTAGGGGTAAATAAAATCCCTACATGAAAGAGTTCAGGCCGAACAAGTTCTTCGCTAGCTACTCTTTCTATGAGTCACACATCTTTTCTGCACAATCTGTCCAGCTCCTTGTCTCAGAGATATAAGATCAGTGTAACCCAAGCTATCCCTTAGAGCCAAATAGAATCCTAACAGAATAAATGCCCTCTGCAGCTATAAACAAAACCTTCTGCCTCCTTTTTTCTGCAGTTTTATGTACCTCCTCATTCCTCTTGCTGTTCTCTTAGGTCTGGCCCTAATCAAAACAACATGCTTACCTTTTAGGGTTCTCTTAGTGTACAGCACCACCAGTCTTCCTAATGTTTTTCAGCCAAGATGTCTTCCCCTTCTTGTACTGATAGCATCTGCAGTAGGAATTTGTGTTGTTCTCATGTCATGATGCACGAAGTTGACCGAAACCAGCAGCAGCGTGGCGGTGGACACAGTCTGAGGGCTGGCACCACCGGTTCTAATTTGCAATAAAATTCACCTCTTGGGCTAAGGTAATTCTCTTACTGTCTGTTAATCTTGCACAGTGTCTGAACTATTTAACTCAAATAACTTAACTTGTTTCCATAGGATAATTCCTGTGAGAACAAGAAATAAGGAAATCAATTTTGAGACTTAAAAACCATAAATAACAGGGAACAACCTAGTTTGGCCAATCAGGGAAACACAGAGCGAGCAGCATCTTCCAGGGCTGGGTGCAATGTATGGTGCAGGCACAACTTCCCTTCAGAAGAAAGAAAATATCACTGAATGCTTGAAAAATGCTTGTTAGTGAGAATCTCCATTTTAGTTTTCACCACTGATGGGGTTGGTTCCACAGTATTACGAGCCCATCTGAACTATTGTGCAGCACAAAGCGAAGCAGCCTCTAGGGGAAGCTTTGGTTGTTGTAGGGTATTATGGCAATACCCTATGGAGGGTGTCCAGCATAGAGCAACAAGGATGATGATGGAAGTAGAGCAGATCCTTTATGAGGAAAGGCTGAGGGAGCTGGGTCTCTTGAGCTTGGAGAAGAGGAGGCTGAGGAGGGACCTCATTATTGTCTATAAATCCGTGAGGGGTGGGTGTCAGGAGGATGGAGCCAGGCTCTCCTCAAGGTCATCTGGTGACAGGACAAGGGACAATAGGTGCCAGCTGGAACAGAGGAGGTTCCATATAAATATCAGAAGGACCCTCTTCCCAGGGAGGGTACTGGAGCACTGGAACAGGCTGCCCAGGGGGCTTGTGGAGTCCCCTTCTTTGGAGACATTCAGGACCCCCCTGGATGTGCTCCTGTGTGACTTGGTCTAGATGATCCTGCTGTGACGGGGGAGTGGACTGGATGGTCTTTCGAGGTCCCTTCTGATCCCTAATGATTCTATGTTTCTGTGATTCAATACACCCACAAGTGTCTGTGTGTTGTCTGAGAGGGCCCTCATACACAATAATCCCGCTGAAGTGCTTAGCATTCTGTCAGCGTTTCACTTTCCAGGGTACCCAGAAGGGTAGCTGGTGATGTCTGGGAACTGTGGTGCACAATTACATTCTTCTCACCTTCCGTAGGAGGTTTAGAGACTTGGTAGTCTGTGGAATC
This sequence comes from Upupa epops, assembly GCA_013397515.1. Classification (NCBI taxonomy): domain Eukaryota; kingdom Metazoa; phylum Chordata; class Aves; order Bucerotiformes; family Upupidae; genus Upupa; species Upupa epops. The sequence continues at coordinate 17,279 of VZRI01002505.1, read as the reverse complement.
CAACAGGAGTTACACTCAGCGTTTGATTGCTTAAACCTGTGACTTAAAGACATTTAGAGCCAAAGATTTATGAGTGCACAGGAGCAACACAAACCACTTCCAACTGCAGGCAGAGGATTATCTGTTGTTTACCTCTATCTGTTTTACTAGGTCTTTTTTTTCTCCACACAGTCTTTATGGTCTACAAGAATAAAAATCATTAGGATTTGTGTGTAACAAATGCCAGTGGACTCAGAGGGAAAGTCCAGGCCACACAACAGGTTTGGATTTGCTGTAAAAGCACAACGGTGTGAAAAACGAGCACGAGCTCTACGTTCCATTTTACCCCTTTGAGTGCTGTCTGGCTTTTCCAAGTGAGGTACGTAAATATTACTATGTGGGCTGGAAAGTACTTGTTTAAACACGTGTGTGCCCACAGTACCATAATTTACAGAGTCTCAGAGTTGGCATCAGGTTCCGACATAGAAATTGAGGGTTGCACCACATGTACTGAACAATTGCTCTAATGTGTGAAAGACAATGGCCCCACTGTTTTGTTTCCAAGTTCTTTAGGAAACATGGGTGCAGCTTTTTTTGGGTACCATATTATCTCTCTAGGTGCTGTGCAAAGCCATTTGGTGGTTCTTTCTGAATATAGGTGTTATGGACGGTACTGTAAAAACCAGACTCTTCAAATGACAGCTTAGGCACAGCCTACCCCCTGAAATCCAGCGCACATGCTGAGGTAGTCTGTAGGTTCAGAAGCTGCAGGTGAAATAATAAAACACAAATAAATGACAAAAAAATCTATGAAAAACCAACAAATAATCAGGCTTTCCACAGAAATCTCTTGAGTTACATATACTAGTTCCATCACAATAGACCACTGAGTCAGCCAAGTGCTTTGTTTTATGAGGTGTTACAGAGTCAGAGGGGCCGGGCACTCTGTCAGGATGCAACCGTGCAAGGTAGGAGATAAAAAGCCCCATGTTTGCCCCTATTAAAAGACAATTCCCTGTCTGGGCGCATTGCAGCCCGGAGCTCTCAGCCCAGGACAGCTCAGTCAGAAAACCCCAAAGGTTTTCCAGCTTAGTCCCATGGGTTTTTCACTCCACAACACTGCAGGGATCGTTGTCTGCACGTGGCCACTCCTCAGCAAGCAGGTGAAGGTTGGCCAAAATTGATCCCATCACCTCAATTGAAGGAAAGGACCCGCGTGGGGCAACTGCACTGAGCACAGATCTGCTAGGAGTACGGGAGGACACACTCACCTGTCAGACAATCTCTCTCCGAGGCTCTGGGGTACCTCAGCTATCCAAAATGACAGTTTTCCAAAAGAGACTTTGGAAGACGGGATGCCTCTAACCTTGTGGGACCCCTGTGGTTTCTGCTGCGTTAGACTCAGCCAGCCAGAAGCCTCTGACAGTTAGCAGAAGGCTGCAGCAGTATTTTCCTTGCACTGTAGCTAGCTGTTAGCAGAAGCCGCAGCTCTGTGGGGCTGAAGCGACACTGCTGTCATTTCTAATGCTTTCAGGTTCCATTAAGCAGTGAATTGTGCACCCACACAACACTTCTCACTCAGGCTGCAGCGCTACGGGACCAACCCGCACTTGTAACACTTGCTGCGGGTTGGGTGGCAAAAGCGGACGTAGATCAGTTGTTTTTCTCTTCTGGTGTGCTGGCTAAAGCTTTAATTAGCTAGAGCAGGCTTCAAGTGCATGGCTATTTACAGGGCTGAAGGCCCTACAGGGTCCCTGCACATCACACGGAGCAGGTGGTTGTGCTGTGGGCATGGGATGCTCAGCCTGAGGTGAGGCAGCACCCTCCTGTCACAGCACTTCTGCTCCATCCACCACTGCTGCCCCTAGATGACAGCAATAAGCAGAAATTATGAGGAAGGAGACAGCAGCCTTGGAAAGTTGGGTGCATGTGGTCAGAAGGAAGGTGAAGGAGAAAGGGAGGCTGTGCAAGGAGGAGGAGGTGCACAGCAAAAACATCCAGGACGGCAAGGAGGGCTGGATTGATGAGACAAGGTTAACCGTATGAGGTCCAAGTTCCAGGTAACAACCTCATGGCAGGCTACAGGCTTGAGGCTTGTCGTGGCTGGAAAGCTGTTCAACAGAAAAGGATCTCGGATTATTGATTGACAGTGGCCGAACAGGAGCCAGCAGTGTCCCCAGGTAGCCAAGAAGGCCAGCAATAGTGTGGCCAGCAGGACTAGAGAGGCGATTGTCACCCTGTCCTGGGCACTGGAGAGGCTGTGTCTTAAGTACTGGGTTCAGTTCTGGGCCCCTCACTACAGGAAGAACAGTGATGTGCTGGGGTCGGTCCAGAGAAGGGCAGTGAGGAGCAGCTGAGGGAACTACAGTTGGTTAGCCCGGAGAAGAGGAGGCTGAGGGGAGACCTTTTGCTTTCTACGACTGTCTGACAGGAGGTCGGAGCAAGGAGGGGCTCATCCTCTTCTCCCTGGTGGCAAGTGGTAGGACCAGAGGAAAGCTGCACCGGAGGGAGGTTTAGGCTGGATGTGAGGAAGAATTTCTTCCCCCAAAGAATTACGAAACCTTGGAGCAGGCTGCCCAGGGCAAGGGTGGCGGCGGCAGCGCTGGAGGGATTTAAAAGACAGTGCTGAGGGACACGGGTTATGGGGTGAGCCAGCAGTGCTGGGTTGGACTTGATGATCTCAGAGGTCTCTTCCAACAAAAGAGGTGCTACAAAACACTCATGTTCCTGACGTGAACCTCTTACAGACATGTAAGGACTGCCAAGCAGATTAACAGATTTGTCATTTCAACAACTAAGCTTTAGACTTACCAAAACTCTTAGATGGGATGGAGTGCAGATTTAAATGAAGACAACACGCTTAAGTAATGTTTTATATGGCATTAAGTGAGAAGGTTTAGCCTGACAGTGAGATTTATAAGCTTTAAAGCACACAAAGTGCCAGGAAGCATGCCGTTACCCCACAATCCTAATGGCTTATGCACTGAACCACGAAACTCTGAGCCCCTCTGTTGATGAAAGAAGACTTTTTATGTGGTTTAAATTTTCAGGCATCGTTTGTGAACCAGTTAATCTGCTAGGAAGATCAACAACAACTGAAGAACAATGAGCAGAAGAATATTCTGAGGATACGCCATCGATTTTTTCATTGCCCATCCACCAAAGTGCACAGGGAAACATCCCATAATCTGGCTCTCCTTTGGGAAAGTCACCAACAGCTGCGGGGTTCTGATTCCCTTTCCAAATTAGACTATTAATTTAGGTGCAACGAGAGGATAAATTTGTCCGCCCCATTTAAATCTCGGTCTTCGTGTGAGCTGTTCCTTACTTAGCACGGATGCGCTCTTTGCAGAGAAACGCGGAGTTTGCCACCGAGCAGATGGCACAGCCAATCACCCCCGCGCCTTTCTTTTTAAGGTTAATATTGCCATTCGGCAGCCGCAGCGTGGGGGTGGCTCTAGCCCAGCTGTTCAGGATAGCAAGGGAGCAGACAAAGGCTTGCTTGGCCCTTTCAGAAGCTGCACTGCCTCTGCTTGTCTTTTACTTTGGGAAGTAAAGGGAGAGCAGGGGTGGCTGGCTGGGGAATAACCCCAGGAGCTGACGGGGTAAGAGGTCTCTTACCTTGATGCTTGTGCCCACTTGCTCACATGGGCATAGACTAGGAGAGAAAGAGAGTGTGGGGTGAGGAAGTTGGGGATGGCCCCAGTGTAGCCACCCCTCTGCCTCCTTCATGAGGGAATACTCCAGGCTAGAGCTGACCCCTCCAAGGTCTCACTGCTCCTGCCCAGGACGGCTCTTTCCTGGGCAACCGCTACGATCAAGCATACAGCAAATTTCTGTCTACCAGCTGTGAAGGCGGAGCCCAAAACTTGGCACCTCCGCCACCCTGAACCTTTGGTCACGAGGAGGGAGCGACTGTCCGTGTGGTGTGCAGGGGAAAGCAGGTGGAAGGTAGGGTTGGAGAGTTCCACCAGAGGGATGCACAAAGCCCTGACAATAGGCAGCTGGAGGGGTTCCACAGAGTCAAAAGTCAGCAAAATGCTTTCAGGGAGTCCTAAAGGGAAGAGTAGAACAGGAGCAGAACAGCCTTGTGGAAACGCCGCTTTCCTAAGTTGTAGAGCCCTGTATTTCCCTCTGGAAAAGCTGTTCGCTGTGCTCAGAACAACACCTTTGTATTTCTAGTCTTTTGCAACAAATAGCCATTAGCAAACAGAAATGGAATATAAAAAATCAGTGTAAACTGCTGTCAGCAGGCAAAAAAGGAGCCCCATGCCATCGAGAGAGGTGTGTTTGTTAGGGCTGCATGTGGGGCATGGAAGCAAAACTGTCCTACACAGCTGGCCTGTGAGATTAGTACTTTAAGAAGTTGTTTATAAAACCAATTGGGGGCTTCTTAATGCTGTATGCAAGAATGCTTCGTATTTCCCACTGGTGACGTCTCGAGCTTTGAAAACAGCCAGATGTGTCGTCGATAAACGCAACAAAGAATAGAGCAGCAAATGCAGCAGCTCGAGAAGGAGTCCAACGTACACAAGTGAGAGGAAGACTCTCCTCTTTTCTTGAAGGCATCTGACCGTGCGGGAATGCTTTGTTGAAAATGTAAGGATGGGCAAATAATGAAAGGCTTGGTGGGCCACGGAGAGCAGAGTGTTTTAATTCAACCGCAGTGGTTCCACATGGCCATGCAGCGTATTGGCATGTTTGCATCTCATCCCACACTGCTGCATGGACACAACTCCAGACATCAGGAATTCAGCTGGGCTAAGCTGGTGACTTGTTTCAGACGCTAATGTTCTTAAAAAGACGGACATGTACTTCCCCCTGTATGTTCTGTGGCTGTGCCAAGCGATACTCGGAGCATAAGGGTGAGCTCAAGGGAAACCTCCACGGCCACACTCAGATACTGAGGTAATTTACAAGGCTGTTGTACATGAGGCTTTGCTTGGGAATGTTGCTCTGTCTGCAGCTTAAACCCCAGCAGAGCTACAGACCAAGGGATGAGTGGCTGGAGAGCAGCCTGGCAGAGAGGAACCTGGCAGTACTGGTTGACAGCTGGATGAACAGGAGCCAACAGGGTGCCCAGGTGGCACAAAAGGCCAATGGCATCCTGGCTTGGATCAGCAATAGTGTGGCCAGCAGGACTAGGGGTGTAATTCACCCTCTGTACTGGGCACTGTTGAGGCCTCCCCTCAAGTCCTGGGGGCAGTTCTGGGCTCCTCACTTCAAGAAAGACATTGAGGGGCTGGAGCAGGTCCAGAGGAGCAACGAGGCTGGGGAAGGGACTGGAGGGAAAGGCTGATGAGAAGAGGCTGTGGGAGCTGGGGTTTCTTAGCCTACAGAAGAGGAGACTCGGGGGGAACCTTCTCTCTCTCTACAAGTCCCTGAAGCGAGGTTGTAGTCAGGTGGGGGTCAGGCTCTCCTTCAGGCAACTAGTAATAGGATGAGAGAGAAGGGCTTGAAGCTGCACCAGAGGAGGGTTAGGGTGGATGCTAGGAAGCCCTTCCTCACTGCTGGCAGATGCTCTCTCACCTCATACCTAGTGACACCCATGAGTGAAAGGGTGCTCAGAGCCTGGACTGGACTGCCCAGGGCAGTGGGGGAGTCCCCATCCCTGGAGGTGTTGAAGGACAGCCTGGCTGTGGCCCTTAGTGCCCTGGTCTGGCCGATGTGCTGATGTCAGGTCCTGGGCTGGGCTGGCTGAGCTCAGAGGGCTTTGCCAGCCTCAATACTTCTGTGATTCTGTGCTCTGCAGCTGAACTGTGTCAGGACAGAGGTTCCCAGCTGCTTACTGTCGCTTTTGTGTTTCTTCTCCTGCCCAAGGTTACCTCCTCTGAAAGCTGCCTCTGCTGCTGCCTGCTCAGGTTGACACCTGTGTATTTGCCCTCACCGCGATTGCTCTGTCACAGACACATCTCCATAGGTGCTAACCTTACAGATTGTCCCTGTGTCTCCCAAGTTTTGTTTGACTGGTGCCTAGGAGGAGCTTCCTCCATGGGCTTGCTGACCCCTGCACCTGCCCGTGTGGCTCAGGCTGCCCTAGGAGTTCAGAGCTCACAGCAGCACAAAGGCACCCTCCTGAGAAATGGGAACCTCTGCTCCAGTTCACTGCACTGGTCCTTGTTCTCAGCCTCTGCTGCCCTAAGTGCAGGCTCCTCAGATCCCAGACTGGCTCAGGGTGGAAGGGACCTTAGAGATAATCTATGCCAACCTCCCTGCTGTGGGCAGTGGCACCTCTCAACCGGACCTGGTGCCAGTCAAAGGCGAATTTTAGTGTCCCTTTGGCACACCAGGGTACAGGAGTTGAGGAACAATTCCACATGGGGTTTTGCTGCCTTCCCATGTGGCAGGGCTCCCCAGAAACACAACAGTCTGAGTCCAGGGACGAGGTGACGAGAAGCTGGGGAGTTGTGGTAGTGTTTGCTGTGTGGTGTCACAGGCAGGTCCTGTGCAAGGGTCACCACAAGCTAAACGTTATCAATCCTAAAAGCTCCTTGCACAGTTAACATTTTAAAAACAGTATGTTCTGTATAGACTACTGTGCTTTAGAGAGGCCAGGGACAAGAGAAGGTAGAGTGCTGCCAGGAATGTGCTAATTAAAGCTCACAATAGGAATATTAACCAAGTGACCTTAGGGGTGGAAAGGAGGCAGTAGGGTGGGGGAAGTTGTGACATAATCCCCTTAGCACCATTTCATACTCCAGTGCCCTGAAAAATAAGATGGAGAGATGAGAAAAGAGCAGTCCTGCCATCCTGCTTGGAAAAATATGTCTCCACCCAGGCAGCAGCTCTGCCTGGGGCTAAAAGCCACATATTTAATGTCTCCAAGTGCCCACCAGTGCCCACCATGGCTGGGGTACACAGAACACAGTGGCCTGCAGCTCCATGAGCCCATGCAGACCCTGGAGAGTTTGCTCACCACATGCAGTGTTAACAGCAGGATTTGTATTACTTCTTCTGCCTACATGTTATGGATTGAAGGTTTGAAGTAAGAAGAAAGAGAAAAAAGTCTGACTGGGAGCACCCTCACACAATAAAGTCTTGGTTCCTGTGAGGGGGAAAGCATTCAGAGCACTTCCTCTATCCACCATCCTATCTGTGTTTTTCAGGATACTGTAGTGATAATACAGTCATCCTCCTCTTAGTCACACAGGCTGTTTGGGAGATGGTATCTCTGGGTCTGAGGTGAGGGAGCATCTGCCAGCAGACAGCTTCTAGCCAGGAAAATCCTCTCATATACAGTGCTCTGTACTTGGCAGGCTCCTGGCTCACTCTGGGAGGGAGTTTGCAATGAAGAAATGAAGCCTGCACATGCTTCTGCCTCTGCTTTCGTGCCACTACAGAGAGGCTTTCTTTCCTGACATTGTGGTCCATCTCCTACCTTATTTTGTTCAGATCTAACAGTTCAGCTTCCTTCTCTGTCCCAGTTGATCTTGCAGGTAAACTGGGTTCTTCCTATTGAACAGGCCTGTTTGTCCCCTCTCTCTCAGCTCCAGCCTTGTGTGAAATTACTCCATGAGTTCTGCCCCTGTTCATGACCTGATGTCCTTGACATTGAGGCTGCTGACATACAGCACATGGGAGCTTGGGGCTGGGTTCCCTGCTGGGGGAGCTGCCAATAGTAGTAACAGAGAAGAAGGACTGAGAATCTTAGAGTCTGTTACACTTACGCTTAGAGTAATGAGGGTCTTCAAGACAGCTTGGACTGCAGCCTTTCACACCTGCCCACAGCCTGCCGACGCACGGTATTTGTATCAGCAATTCTCGCCTGTTCTATCGAACAGAACAGCATTTTGGAGCATCTCTGAGCATCAGCAGCAGGGTGCGTAGAGCAGCCCTGCTCAACTATGCAGTCTGTGCTAAGGATAGCATCCACACATCAGCTCTTACAGCTGTAACTACACGAACTTTCTCTCCTGCAAGCCCCCAGTCAGAAGAATGCATCTCCATACCAAGAGTTCTTTCAATACCTTTGCTGGCATCAGTCCTAAACTACCTGGACAAAGCAAGAGAATGGGGCTTTTCAGCCCGTCACAAGTCAGACCTCATGTCTTTGTTGCTGGGGCACAGGAGTGGAGCTGGTTCCCAGGGAAAAAGTGTTTCAGAAGACTTCAATGTAATCTTGTTTCCCTTGATGATTAACTGTGGCTGGGGGGGGGGGGAAAGGATCTCTTTCCTTAGGTTCAGGTTGCTGGAAACGAGTCAACGCTGCTCCGCTAGCTGAACGGGAGCTCCCAACGTGACATGCTGCTACAGGGAGCAGGAGCTGCTCTGGGAGACAGGAGCATGTACCGCAGGGGATACTGAAGGGAATGACTACTGCATGTCTACATGAAGTTACGGCTCAAAGTGTCCGGGCTTAGGACCTGCAGTTCAAAAGGGATGCTGCTCAGCCATAGAAAGTGCAGAACAAAGCCACAGCAACGATTAACAGGGACATGACCAACCTTCCTTGTCCTGTAAGACTGGTACCCCAACCTTTCTTTGATGAAAGGTCAGTGAAGGGGACCTCCATGAACAATTAGTAGAAGCCAACACTGATCCTCAGGAGTTCCACTGCTCACTACATGAATCATAGGAACATTCAGGTTGGAAAAATCCAGCGAGTCCAACCAAAAACCCTACTTTAGCAAGTTCCCCACCAGACCACATCTCTAAGCACCACATCTAAGCAATCTTGAGGTGAAAGACGTGACAAAGCAATGGTAGAAAACGGGCTGGTGACTCACTTTCTTCTCTATGCTTTGAAGACAAACTGCTTGCCTTTTACACAGCTCAAGCACAGCTGGTTAGCCCCATGGAAAAGAGCCACCACATATGGCTACTTAGCTCACTGAAAATGAGGTTAAGGACTAAAATGTTCAGAGACTGATGTGCAAGACTTTGACAACAACTATTCAATCCAGCAAAGGAAAAGGACTCTGTTGGTTGCTTATGGACAGAACCCTCATTTTCTAAGCTGAATAAAATCTTTTTGAATACAATGCAGCACTGGGTGTTTTGCAAGAAGCTTGTGGCAGCAATACAGCCCTCCTCTTTCCTCCTGAAATCATTCTCCTTTGCACAGCCCTGTGCAGAAATGTGGCTCATTCACATGGGGAGTGGCTGCTGTAGTAGCAGTAACTAAAAGCAATCTCATCAAAAGTGACCTTTCTTTACTGTATTGCAAGGAGTGAATAAAAATCCTCATATGTATTTCTAGCTTGGGACCTTTGAACTATCTATTTATAACACAGACTCATAAACTTGAATAACAAAACAAACCCTAAACTCTAAGCAGTCCAGTTACTGCAGCAGCTCACCCCTTTTCTGATGGCAGCATGAAACTGCCACCAGTATAAACTTCATCACAAACTGCAGAATTTACTACAGGAAAAAAAACCCCACGGCCAGAAGCCCCAGGCCAAGAAAACCCCTGCTAGCAGAGTCAAATGTCACGGTGTTTCATGGCACAGAACCATTGCTGTGCCAGAGGCCACACTACACAGGAGCACCTTTAGGAGACGGCCATGAGCAGGGCACACTGGGAAGCCAGCCCTCTCGATGACAAAGCCTAAATAACAGTGAATACGCTTGTATGGAACATCACAACGCCGTGTTCTTGGCTTCCTTAAGGACAGACAAATGTGACTCACAAGACAGAAATGAGCCCTTCAGCCCTTCTGTGGGTACTCGGGTTCTAAAACAACAGCAGAACTAGCGCGTGTTTCTGTTAAGTCCTCTCGGTCACCAAGGCCAGACTTGATTGAGTGCTCCTCAGCACACAGCCCCCGGGTGAACGACTGTTTTCCTTGGTCAGCTGCTGTGATGACAGGGCTCGTTTATGCACCGGGTAGGGGATGGTATGTGTTGCTGCTGGGTAGCAGCAGACACAGAGTCAAGTTTAGGGCTTAGGGGACAGGCTAACGAATGGCAGTGGGAGCCTGTGCAATGTGTGAGAATCAGCCACTTTCAGAAGGGAACGAGAAGCCTCAGCTAGTGAGTGCCAGGCAAATTCTGGGCAGCGGTTTGGCTGGTCTTCCTGACGACATGTCTGATAGTGTCTTCTAAAGATGCCAGAGTGGATGCAAACATTGATGGATTTTCCTAGCAGTTTCATTGGAACATCTTGCCAGAGTGGGCACCACCAAACCCCCGCACACTGGCAAGGGGAAACGCCGCTTTTCACCTGCAAACATGTTGGATGCAATTTGGGGTCTTCCTCTACGTGTAAGAGCTGTGTAGATCAGAATCCTCTGTGTGAGACCAGATACTGTCATTTTTGTGAGCCCAACTCTACCCAAGTGAAAAGAAGCTGTTGAACCCAGTAAAACAACCCATGCTCACTTTTGGTACCTTGACAAGCCCAACGCAGTACACCCCTGTGGTTTCCAGGGAGATAGCAGCCTGTAATACTAGGTATATGTCTTCTCAGCTGTCTCCAGGCCTGGCACCCTGAGTCCCATCCCTGCCCCTGAAAGCCAGCCTGGCAACTGGATCAGTGCAGTGAATCTTGCAGCTACTGTGCAGTCAGTGTCACTAACCACATTCCCAGCGCCCGACACGTGCTGGATCACCTCTCCCAGGCATTTTTCTCCTCCCATTTTGGCTCCTTCTGATGGTTTTCTTGGCAAAGCAAGCTTGATGTGGTTGTGCCACTCGAGAAGGTACAGGAGACGTTCTGGCCCCACAGTTAGACTGGCTTAGAGCACATAGATCCCATAGAAAGATCCTAATGTCATGCTGACTACCAGAGGGGGCCTGCATCACAGTCCCAGAAAATGATGGTTTAGGAAGAAGAAAACAACCTGTATTGGTCCTAGGTTCTCCCTACAGGCACCGAGTGATGAATGGCTGATTGCAACCCACAAGTGAGCTGAAGGGAAAAAGGGGTTCGTGTGGGCTGAGCAGGGAGTGCAGCTTGGTACCCACTCCATCAGCTATGCCCAGAAGGCAGCTGGCAGAGGAAATTCCTGAGGAGTAATACTAGTTTTGATGTGAATCTACATGTGAGTAACAATGAGGTTATTTTGTTTGTATCGCTCTAGAGGCAAGCTGAGTTTTCAAAGCTGTAATCGAATGTTCTCATAGTAATGACTGTTTCAGTGGCAAATGGGACATCCCCCAGTCTGCAGCTCTGCTGGGGTTTCTTTGTGGCCAAAATATAGCACCCTGCACTTGACCCAGTTGAACTTCATCATCCTGTTGGCCTCTGCCCATTGACCCAGCCTGTCCTGATCTCTCTGCAGCATCTTCCTCCCCTCCAGCAGATCGATGCTCCCCTGCCAGCTCAGTGTCATCTGCAAATTTACTAAGGGGAGATTCAATCCCCTCATCCAGGCCATCAATAAAGACATTGAATCCCTGGGGGACACTGCTGCTCACTGGACACCAACTGGATAGGGCCTCATTCACAACCCCTCTCTGTGTTCGATCATCCTGCCAGTTTTTAACCCAGTGGAGGGGGCACTCATCCAACCCATGANATGTTCTCATAGTAATGACTGTTTCAGTGGCAAATGGGACATCCCCCAGTCTGCAGCTCTGCTGGGGTTTCTTTGTGGCCAAAATATAGCACCCTGCACTTGACCCAGTTGAACTTCATCATCCTGTTGGCCTCTGCCCATTGACCCAGCCTGTCCTGATCTCTCTGCAGCATCTTCCTCCCCTCCAGCAGATCGATGCTCCCCCGCCAGATCAGTGTCATCTGCAAATTTACTAAGGGGAGATTCAATCCCCTCATCCAGGCCATCAATAAAGACGTTGAATCCCTGGGGGACACTGCTGCTCACTGGACACCAACTGGATAGGGCCTCATTCACAACCCCTCTCTGTGTTCGATCATCCTGCCAGTTTTTAACCCAGTGGAGGGGGCACTCATCCAACCCATGAGCTGCCAGCTCTTCCAGGAGGATGCTGTGGGAGACTGTGCTGAAGGCTTTGCTGAAGTGTAGGTAGACCACATTCACAGCCTTCTCCTCATCCTCCTGGCAGCTCACCCAGCTGTAGAATGAGATCAGGTTGTCGAGGCAGGACCTTCCCTTCCTAAACTAATGCTGACTGGGCCTGATGCCCTGATTGCCTTGCACCTGCCACTCGGTGGCACTCAGGATGATCTGCTCCAGAACCTTGCCAGGCACCAAGGTCAGGTTGACAGGTCTATACTTCTCTGGATCCTTCTTCTGTTCCTTCTTGTGGATGGGCACGACACTGGTCAACCTCCTGTCATCTGCCACCTCTCCAGTCATCCAGGACTAGGGGTAAATGCTGGAGCATGGCCCAGCTAGCTCTTGTGCCAAATCCTTAAGCAGCCTGGGATGAATTTCATCCAGACCCATAGACTTATTAAGATCCAAGTGGCACAGGAGGTCACTAACTGCTTCCTCATGGATTACAGCAGGATATTCTGCTCCCCTTCCCTGTCTACCAACTCAGGAGCCCAGTTATGCTGAGGATGGCCAAGCTTTTTGTTAAAGACTGAGGCAAAGACAGTGTTAAGTGCCCCAGCCTTTTCCCTGTTCCCTGCCTCATCCAACAAGGAGTGGAGATTGTTACTGGCCCTCCTTTTGGTACTGTATATATTATACCTTGAACTGGGGAGCCCAGAACTGAACACACTAGTTGAGATGTGGCCTCACTAGGGTAGAGCAGAGAGGGAGAAGAACCTCTCTTGATGTGCTGGACACACTCTTCTTGATCCATTCCAGCATTCCGTTGGCCTTCTTGGCTACAAGAGCACCTTGCTGTTCCATGGAGAACCTGTTGCCCAGAAGCACTCCAAGGTCCCTCTGCACAGCAGTGCTCTCCTGCATAGAACATGAACACACCAGTTTCATTTGCCCGCTCTCAGCTTTCATGTGCTGTGTTGAAAGCACTCCTCTTTCCTTTTCTTGCACGTTGCTTTCTTTACCTGTGCAAAAGGAATGCAAAGCAGATGCGATACCAGACCCAAGTTTGTGCCACAAAGCAGCTTCCAGTGAGCATCTGTACATAACCACCGGGCAGCAGAAATTCTTATCCACCATTGCATGGAAAAGAATCCCCTTACAGCTGTTTGTATTCTGGCACTTTGACTGTAGGGCATCCAAACAAAGCGACGGCATCCACACTGCCACCACCCAGCATTTACAGGCACAGGAAAGCAGTGCCTGCTGCTTGACTGGCAACTGACAATCTTGCGTGTTCTTGCTTGAGAACAGTGCGCCAAGAAAACAGCCTTGCGGCGGAAAGCCGCGTTCTTAGAGTCACCCGACAACATGTACATAGGACCACTTAGGCACAGTGCACATATCCCCTGCCCTGGCATATTGCTCTATTTGTAGTGCATATGAAAACTTGCAGGGGGCCTGACATGGCCCTCATTCAATTTTATTTAATTACTCACTTGAATTCACTTGAAAGAGCTATGAAACTGGCATCTTAATTGCTTGGGTTATCCACAATCACTTTCAAAGCCCATAAACTGTCAAGGATTAAAAATAATGTCACTTCTCTAATTCCCTATTCAGAGGGGGGAAAAAAGGTCTCCATCCAAGCCAAAATAAATATATAAACACATGAAAACACATAGCCCTTGAGGAAGGGGCCAGCTCCCCCCTCCCCTATGCTGCACGTTAGCTGTAATAACCATCTGGGGGAAACAGAATCACACAAGGCCTTTGCTTATCAGAGACCTTTAAAACATCAAGTCCAACCTTCAGCCCAGCACTGCAGGGTCACCCTTAACCTGTGTCCCCCAGCACCATGTCTCTCTGCCTTTTAAATCCCCCCGGGGATGGCAACTGCCCACCACTGCCCTGGGCAGCCCGTTACGAGATTTAACAACCCTTTGGGTGAAGAAACTCTTCTCAACAGCCAGCCTAAACCTCCTCTGGTGCAGCTTGCAACCATTTGCTCTGGTCCTATTGCTTGCCACCAAGGAGAAGAGGCTGATGCCTTCCTTGCTCCAACCTCCTGCCAGGTAGCTGTAGAGAGCTATAAGGTCTCCCCTCAGCCTCCCTTCCTCAAAACTAAACAAACCCAGTTCCCTCAGCCGCTCTCCACAGGAGCTGTGCTCCTGGCCCTTCATCAGCTTCGTTGCCCTTCTCTGGACCCACTCTGGACCTCAGTATCCTCTGTGCACTGAGGTGCCCAGAACTGAACCCAGTACTGAAGATGTGGCCTCACCAGTGCCCAGCATAGGGTGAGGATCACCTCCCTACTCCTGCTGGGCACGCTTGCTGATGCAGGCCAGGATGCTGTTGGCCTTCTTGGCCACCTGGAGACACTGCTGGCTCCTGTTCAGCCACTGTCAATCAACAATCCCAGACCCTTTCCTGCTCTCCAGCCACTCAGCCCCGAGCCTGTAGCCTGCCATGAGGCTGTCACGGCCCAAGCGCAGGACGTGTCTGTGCCATGCCATGGCACCAAACACAACCTGCTCCATGACCTTCCCTGTGGCACCAGTGTCACACTGACAGGCCTGCAGTTCCCAGCACCCTCCTCCCAACCCTTTCTGCAGATGGCCATCTCATTTGCTAATCTCCAGCCTACTGGGATGCTCCCAGTAAGCCAGCACTGTTGGTAAATGATGGAGAGTGGCTGGGTGAACACTTCCACCAGCTCCCCCAGCACCCTTGTATGGATCCCACCCAACCCTGTAGACATGTGTGTGTCTAAGCAACAGAACAGGTCACTGTTGGATTAGGGGGTCTGCCTTTTTCACCCAACCCTGTCTCACAGTGCAGAGGCTGGACACTATAGCCATAAAGACTCAGGCAAGTGGGGAAGTTGTGCTTGAGATCCTCACATCCTAGAGGATGAAGGTCCACAGCACCACCCAAACACCTCCCAAACACACGGGATCTCCGTACGCAGCTGTAGGGACCAGCTCTCATGGATTAATAACCCCCAGCAGAGCTACAGAGTCGGGGCTGAGAGGCTGGAGAGCAGCCTGGCAGAGAGGGACCTGGCAGTACTGGTTGATGACTGGCTGAACAGGAGCCAGGAGGGTGCCCAAGGTGGCACCAAAGGCCAATGGCATCCTGGCTTGAATTAGGGATAGTGTGGCCAGCAGGACTAGAGATGTAATTCTCTTCCTGTCCTAGGCACTCCCCTCAAGTCCTGGGGCAGTTCTGGGCCCCTCACTGCCAGAAGGACATTGCAATACTGGAACTGGTGCAGAGGAGCAACCAGGCTGGGGAAGGGACTGGAGGAAAAGGCTGATGGGGAGAGGCTGAGAGAGCTGGAGGTGTTCAGCCTGGAGAAGAGAAGACTCAGGTGGGCCCTTTCATCCTCTCTACAACTGCCTGAAGGGAAGTTGTAGACAGGTGGGGGTCAGGATCTTCTCCCAGGCACCCAGTGCCAGGATGAGAGGGTAGGGCCTGAAGCTGCCAGGGCAGGGTTAGGCTGGATGTTAGGAAGCCCTTCCTCATGGAAAGGGTGATCTGACCCTGGAATGGACTGCCCAGGGCAGTGGGGGAGTCCCCATCCCTGGAGGTGTTTGAGGACAGCCTGCCTGTGGCCCTGAGTGCCCTGGTCCAGACTGTGGTCATCTCAGGTCACAGGAAGGGCTCAATGAGCTCAGAGATCTTTTCCAGCCCCAGTAATTCTGTGATTAAAGAGAAATGGAAATGAGAAAATGAGATGAATGGAAAATCAGGTTCATTTTTACCTTTGGGGAAGGAAGGAAGGAAGTGACAAGAGAAGACTTGCTCCTTTCCATCAGATGTTGCTGTGCTTTGCTTTTCCTTGGGTTGCACTGACAGACAACCCATCCCCTTCTCCCGATCAAATGACAGCCCTCTCCTTTTTTTGCCACTTTTGTTTTTTATGGGCTCAACTCAAAAATAGCTGAACTCCAGAACCCGGCGTGCAAAGCATTCCAATCTTAGTGTAAACACATGTTCGGGCCTCAAAACAGAGGGAGACAAAAATAAAGGTGTTGGTCCTGCTGAATGTGGCTGCTGGGCATCTGCTAAGACCTTTAGAATGTCCTGACTGAACACCTCCCAACTTTGTGACTCTACACAGCTACGACTGCCCCACGGCAGCGCTCTGGAGGCTATGCAGTGGCTGCAGAAAATGAGGGAGCGTGATGCCTCACAGCTGTCTCTGCACAGCCCTGTGGATGGTGAAAGGAAAGGGAGAGGAGTGGCACATTTCAACAGTGGCTGGAGATAGCCAGCTCTGCGTTTGTCCAGCAGATCCACACGACATGGGACTTGCTGCAGTGCTTCAGGTAAATCTCCAGTGCCCTGGGAGCTCACCTTCTTTCAACAGGTCTGATGGTGTCAGGAGGGATTTCTGTGCTGGAAGGGCTGTCAGGCACTGGAACAGCTGCCCAGGGAAGGCGTTGAGTCCCCATCCCTGGAGGTGTTGAAGAGAAGGGTGTCTGTTGCACTGTGGGGCAGGGTTTAGTAGTGCTGCCAGGAATGGTAAAAGGTTGGATTCAATGATCTTGAAGGTCTCTTCCAGACAAAACTATTCCACGATTCCAAGAACTTGGCTAAACACAGACACAAAGGAGAGCGTTGCCTCCCGCAGACTGCATTTCCCAAGAGCTTGTGCTGCACTCTGCCACTGAAGCTCTGCAGTCAGGAAGCACTTGGCTCCGAGGGGCAGCATGCCATGTCTGATGTGTACAACAACACATGCTCAACTGGCCACGCCACGCTCCATTCTCCTGAGACAAGGGCACGGAAGACTCATTTAGTGACAACTTAGCTCCCGATTAACCCCAGTATTGAGGTGAGTGTTCACCCTCAAGGAAGGAAGTTTCCTTCTCCTGAATCCTAAAACCATAAACCTCAGTGCCTGTGCCTGAGTCCTCAACATCCAGGCTGCACAAGGGAAATCATGACAGCCTCTAAGACCAAGGCCAGAGTCCCCAGAGGTAGGGATGTGCAAGTCTTCTCTGTTTTTCCCTTAACCTGTCTGTGGGGAACACCTTCAAAGTGCTGTGGTGCTCTCAAAAGGGCTTCCCGTCTCTCTGAGGGTTGTGGGAAGTGGAAGTAACACTCCCTTCTCCATCCCTCCTTTTGCCCTTCTGCCCAAAGATCTCTGTGCTCCTCTGGGGAGTGACAGCTCAGAGAGCCCTGCAGAGCCATGTGAACGGGACAGAAGGGCACCCGCCTGCAGAACTGGAAAGAGAAGGCAAGTGGAAAAAGCAAAATCTTCTTTCTCTGTAGACCCCCTTCAAGGACAGGCAGAGCAGCTCATCCTGACCTTAGACCTTGGCATTATATTACATTCTAAATAACTCCATTTACCTTAATATCAGCAAATCATCTGAAACACAGGGGAAAGTATCACCAGGTAAAGATCACAGTATCGCAGTATCACAG
>VZRI01002504.1:538173-619958 GCA_013397515.1 Upupa epops | reverse complement strand
GACAGATCAGCAAGGCAAGGTGGCAGAGTTGGTCTTTAAGTGNTCATGGGGTATTTAAACTACCCTGTTATTTGCTGGAAGACCTACTCAGCCAACCAGATACCCCAGTCCAGGAGGTTCCTCCAGTGCATTGATGACAATTTCCTGATACAAATGGTAGAGGAGCCCACTAGGAGAGGAGCACTGCTGGATCTTGTACTCACCGACAAGGAACAGTGAAGGTTGGAGGGCAGCCTTGGTTGCAGTGACCATGAGATAGTGGAATTCAGGGTCTCGTGTGGTAGGAACAGAATAGCTCGCACAATCACAAGCCTGGACTTCAAGAGGGCAAACTTTGGCCTTGTCAAGCAATTGCTAGGGGGAAATCCCAGGGAACAGGGTATTGGCAGGTAGAGGGGCCCAAGATAGCTGGTTAACATTCAAAGACCACTTCCTTGAAGCGCAACACAAGAGCAGCCTGAGAGGAAAGAAATGAAGGAAGGGAGCCCTGGAGAGCTGCTGGGCAAACTGAAGAGGAAGAAGAAAGGCTATAGGTCACAGAAGGAGAGGATGGCCACTTGGGGTGATTAAGAGGCTCTGGCAAGAGAATGTAGGGATGCAACTAGGAAAGCCAAGGCCTCTTTGGAATTGAACCTTGCAAGAGAGGTCGAGGGTAAGGAAAAGGGCTTCTTCACATACACTGCAGGTAAAACTAAACCTAGAGGCAATGTAGGCCCCCTGCTGAATGAGCTGGGTGCCCTGAAGACAGAGGATACAGAGAAAGCAGAGATACTGAACACCTTCTTTGCCTCCATCTGTATACTTCTGGGAGCTGTCCTGATCTCAAAGCGCAGACTGGTGAGGCTCCAGAGGAAGTTGAGGCAAGAGAGGAGCCTGATCCTGCTGTGACAGGGGTGTTGGACTAGATGATCATTTGAGGTCTATTCTGATCTGTAATGATTCTATGGTTGGACTAGATTTTTTTCCAATCCCTGATGATTGTATGATTCTACAAATATGTTACTTCCAGAGGTGGAAATTATTCAATCTGAATTTTCTTCTGTTTTCATTTTGCAGCAGCAACGAACTAAGCGAGGAGGCTGGGCCAAAGGGAGAAAGAGGAAGAAACCTCTTAGAGACACCAATGCCCCTAAGTCCCCCCTCACAGGTTATGTGCGGTTCATGAATGAGCGTAGGGAGCAGCTTCGAGCAAAGAGGCCTGAAGTCCCTTTCCCAGAAATCACCAGGATGCTGGGCAATGAATGGAGTAAACTGCCTCCTGAAGAGAAACGGGTACTGTGAATCTCTTTTCCTTGTTGAATTATGGTTACTGTGAAGTCAGTGATGCCTAATTGCTATTTGGGGTAACCACCTTCCAGGGTTTCTCCACTGTTCCCTTTTACCCCCCAAAACTCCACCCCGCTCCTGGCTTCCTTCACCAGGATGACTAACAGATTTGGGAGAAGGCTAGGGCAAGAAATTTGCTGGAAAATACAGCAGTCCCCACTGAGCTGAAAGGAAGGTAAATAGGTGTAAACAGCTCAATAACCTGAGGAGGTAAAGGCAGGGGTATAAACAAAGATTAAAAAAAGCCCTACACTGTGACAGAATCTGCCCCTGTACCTCTTTCCCGTCCCTCCTTTCTCCAGTCTAAATACAGTCTAAACTACAGGTCTCCAGTCTAAACAGTCTAAATACAGGTATATACATACACTAATGAAACCGATATGTATATGTAAATAAAACATTACCAATAAGTCTAAACCAGTATTAAATCCCCCTGGGATATACATTGTATTTCTCTGTCCTTCACCATGACCAACCAGGTACAACCTGATGCCTGTGCAAATACAACCCCATGGGTAGACTTGCCTTTGTTTGAGGCAGGGACAAATAGGAATAATGCTGTTTAGTGAGGAAGCTAACATAAGCCTTTGATTAAAGTTGTGTTTAGGAATACATTTGCAGATAAGGAAAGGGCACAGGTTTTCCTGAGTTCTAATAATAAACCCTGGTAGGACTGTAGTGTTTGACACAGGGGTGGCTTGAGGAGAATTACATTCTTTGGATAGTACTAGTATATATTCAGAAGAGCTGTAGAGAGCTGCAGAGCTTTGGTGCTGTCTGATACATGTATGAATATCAAGGCAATGCTGGGTCTTGATTCTCCAATTCCTGAGGTGGACCTTGTTACTGCTAATGAGTGTGTTACCATCCATACCTGTCTGTGAATTGGAGGCTAAAGCAGAGCAGTAGTTAAATCACAGTGCAGCTTGGTACTGTCTTATGGGTTCACCAGGACGTTTAAGCTTTTGAGAATACTTTAAGGGCTACTTATAAATTTTTATGATGTCTGGAAAAAAGAAAAAATGTTGCAAAAAAGCCAAGAATTTTGTACATTACACATGGTCTAGAGATATCATAGAGCAGTGCATAGTCACAGCTTTTTAACTGTAACAGAAAATGTGTGTCAAGGCAAAGCAGTTGATTTGATACTAACATTTGTAGTGAGAACAGTGTTACTGTCTGCTTGGGGAGACAGTATAATGTCCGAGACAGATTTATCTGTGACTAAGATTCTCTCTGATTTGGTACTTCTGTTGAATTTCAAACTCATTGGGGGAAAAATATTCTGAAGGCAACTTTTTCTCGAAAGGACCTAGTTATGAAGTGTTGTGATTACTCCAGTGTTTTTCCGTTTATCAGTTCCCCCAAAGATTCTCCAGTTAAGTTTATTCTCTTACACAGATGTGTAAGATATCTGGAAAGAAAAGGGGCTAGGAAAGAAAAATAATTCTTCTCATCTAAATGCAGATAGTTTAAATTGATATAACCTTAGCTCTTTTATCTTTATGCTTCTCTTTTCCAATAGCCATGATGTATTTTGGTCGCCTCTCAGTAGGGTGAAGTATGTGGTTGTGCTTTTTATCTGTGGGTCATGAACACAAGAGCATATCAAAACCCCCGTGTTAGAGGTCTGAACCTTAAACACTATCTGTTAATGCTGTCAAACAAGACACACCTTTAATCCTAGCTACAGAAAGGCAGTTCTTAAGTATTTGTTTCATAAGATGTGTTGAGTAGCTTAGTAACAGTTTATTTCTAGGTCTAAAAAAAAAGTAGTAACAAAAGTGATTTGAACTTAGAAAAAAGGAAATGTAACAACAGAGTACAGTGATTTTTATCCAGTGATCTTGTCTTTATATCTCACACACATTCCATTATTTCTTCACTCCTCTCCTGTTTACATAGGTGAAATGGATCAGCACTTCAACTGACATGTTTTTCTTCCCTTCTTTCTGAAGGGGAGAAAACTCCCTGAAACTGTTGGACCTTTTTGTTTCAGCGATACCTTGATGAAGCAGATAGAGATAAGGAGCGTTATATGCGGGAGCTGGAGCAGTATCAGAAGACTGAAGCCTACAAAGTCTTCAGCAGGAAAGCACAAGACAGACAAAAAGGAAAATCACACAGACAAGGTATTGAATGGAAAAAATGTGCCTCGCTAGAGTAGAACCATCGTGGAGCTGACACTTGCTTGAAGCCTTTAAGTTTTCTGTCTATAACTGTTGTGTAATTGTGGCTGTGCAGCTGCTTTAATTTTCTATTTCTTGTTTTCTCAAGTCTTGTGTATTTGGGGAGATTTCTGTTTGTGTTTTTCTTTTTCAGATGGAGCAAGACAGCAAGCGCATGATCACGAGGTAAAGCTCTTCATTCTACCCTCATATCAGTGTGTAGATTTTCAGATGACAAAAGTTTCCAGTGAAGTCAGAAAAAGCCAGTTTATGCCAGCTGAAGAATCTAATCAGAGGTTTAGACAATGAATTGTTCCTATGCAGTTCATGATTATGCTCATGCTAGCATGATGTAAATTGATTAGATCTGGGGCAGGTACAAATGCTCTAAGATAATGTGGCAGTGTAGGGTATGCTTAAAACACAGATGTATTTTGTAATGCCAAATAAATCAATGGGTAGGCAAGTCAGTAGATGGAGCCTTTAAGTGTCTGTTGGTGCTGGATGTTCAGCTTGCAAATTGTTACTTTGAAAATTTTCAACGTAGAGAATTTTTAATTTATTAGTTAATAAACACTGAGGTAAAACTTAACAAAGAACTTAAGGCCTGGGTGAACCTTTGAAGCCAGCGCCTTTGGGTTGCTACAAGCATTCATGCAGAAAATCAGTGCTTGTTTTGAGGTACTGATTTTCTGCGTGAATGCTTGTAGCTTCTTTGAAAAGAAAAAGAGTGAAGAAACCAAGTTACTGGGAGATTTCTGGCTTAAATCTTCTCCTGCCCTCTCTCCACCTTTGCATATGTAAATACTGGAAAGATTAATAATGTCTGGAGGTAAGATGTTTGAGCTAAGTTGAGAAGGCATATCACAAATCTTGTGCATCAACGCTGACTGTAGTATCTCTCCCCTCCAAGTGCTGAAACTTTCTCCAGTTGTATTACCTAGGGCTAGTAAGCTTTATTCATGGTTACAAATAAATTGCAAATAAAAAACAATGAAAGATCTTGTTTATACACAGCCTCTTCACTTGTAAGCAATAGGCCTTTCTGAAAGATCTGTTTTTCTTTTGGGAGGTTTTTTGCCTTGGGAAAGCAATCAAGTTGCTTTTGAATGTGTTCATTACAACAGTGACAAGGCTTTGCACTGCTGAGAGGCAAATTCTGGTCTTGTCTACTTTAAGGAAAATAAGTTTCACTTCCAGGACAGTGCTTTGGTAGCATGTTTTCAGTATGCCTTTTAACTCTTAAGGACACACTTACAGCAAAACTAATCTTTGAAAGTGCATGGTCCCCAGGATTTCTGATTTTGTTTTCACTGAATCTGTTTTGCTTCAATTGTACTAAAGCAGATTACCTTTGAACTTGTAGTTTGCCACCAGTATAACTTAGAGTCTTTCCTTTCATCCTTCTAACTCAAGCTATCATTGTTGAAATCTCATGTCATAAATGCAGTTAGAAAGGAATCTTCCATACCCGGTGGGGCTCTTGAGCTTCTTCACATAGTAATTGTATAGGTGATCTAGCAACATATTAGGCTGGCATTCTCTTCTGGAAAGCCTTTGACTTTGCTTAGCATTTTTCACGTTTATATTACAAAACTGCATGCTTATCACATTATGTGCTTCCACATCTTTACAGCAAAGAATTCAAGTACTATAATCCTGCACGGGCAAGGAATGAGCAAAAAATATTTAGATTGCTTTTAGAAGTATGTATTCAACTTGTTACTGGAAGCAAAACTAAAGATTTTTCTTGACATACTGCTTTCTTTTATCCATACCAACTATTCTTATGCTTTTGGTTAGTAAGTCTGATCTGATGAAATCTCATGAGAGCACAGAAGAACATAAGGTAAAGGAAACTTTTCCTTCTCCCTTTACTCCACTTAGGTGATTTAGTGCTATGAACCAGTGCTAAACTAATTGTAAATATTCATCAGTTCATAGAATGGTTCAGATTGGAAGGGACCTTAAAGCTTACCTAGTTCCAATCCCCCTGCCATGAGCAGGGACACCCCCCACCAGACTGGGTTGCTCAAGGCCCCATCCAGCTTGTCCTTGAACACTTCCAGGGAGGGGGGGCATCCACAACTTCACTGGGCAACCTGTTCCAGTGTCTCACCACCCTCACTGTGAAGAACTTCCTTCTGACTTCCAGTCCAAACCTCCCCTCTTCCAGCTTGAGACCATTACCCCTGGTCCTACCACTACAAGTTCTTGTAAACAGCCCCTCCCCAGCTTTCCTGTAGCCCCCTTCAGGTACTAGAAGGCTGCTATAAGATCTCCCCAGAGTCTTCTCTTCTACAGGCTGAACAGCCCCAACTCTCAGGCTGTCCCCATAGGAGAAGTGCTCCAGCCCTCCAGTCATCCTCGTGGCCCTCCTCTGGACATGTTCCAACAGTTCAATATCTTTCCTGTGTTGAGGGCTCCAGAACTGGATGCAGTACTCCAGATGGGGTCTCACCAGAGCAGAATGGAGGGAGAGAATCACTCCCCTTGACCTATTGGCCACACTTCTCTTGATGTACCCAAGCTATCCCTATATTATATATAGGGAAGACCTCCCAAAAGTATTGCAATGAAGAATTCAGTTACAATAACAAAACCAGAAGAATGAGGCTTGGGAAGGTGAGAGGAAACTTAATAGGCATACACAGCCATGGAAAACGTGGAGACACTGTCTCAACAAGCTCATGCATGAGTATGAAATAGAGCATGTTTCTTCCTCCAAATCCTAGTTTCATTAAAATCATATATAGGAATGGTCAGCAGCAGTGACCAAACCATCCTTTGTTCTTCATTGTTCTGTCACTGTTGTTTCGTCAGGCTGTTTGGTTAAGATCACATTTAGCTTCATGTGGGGTGTTCTTCATCTCACTGGTGAGATGTCAAATATTTATACATTTGTGTCAGGGAGATTTGGCATTGCCTGGTGGTATCGACACCTTTCAGAACAGGGAAATGGCTGCTGTAGTATAAGCACACAGGTAGAAAACCATCTACTTGAAGACTTTTGTTTTTAATAAAATAGTCTATTATCTCTTCCTTGCGTTGTCCGCACCTGATCATAGAAGGAAGGCATAAGCTTACCCCCACTCAAAACGTCACCTTTTTCCCTGTCACGCTTTACCATGTCTCTAAGCAGTTTTGTAATTTGTTCTTGAACATCTAAAGACCAGTACCAGTTCTTATAACAAGATGAGTGGCATTATTTGTTGACACTCTGGAAGCTTCTTGTCTTATTCAAAGCAAATGGTAGAAAAAACACATTTGATTCTCTCTTAATTTGAAGCGTGACAAAATTATCTGCAACCTGAGCAGACTGGGCCTTTTCAATAGTTGCTTATCAAACCCTTATGATTTTAATTCTGAGTGAACTTCAGAGTGGCTTAAGCAATTCAGAGTTCTCAAGAGGATCTTTTATGTGCTAGTTAATGCATTCTCAAATGCAAGAGTGCTGATGGTTTTCATTATCACTCTTCTGTTTAGTAGAATTTTTGGGTTGCCTTTTGGGCACTGAACAGTTTCATCTAATCACTAGAATTTTTTTTGCCTCATCTGAAGAACCTGTTTCTTAGGGCTCCAAATAGCATACCCTCTCCTCTTCACTGTGCCCTTGCTTTCAATTCCTGTTCTCTAGGAGCCAGCAATAATTCAGGCCAGTGCCTGTCTGTGTGCAGGTAGCAATAGCAAGGGTGAATTACAGCATCAAAAGTGGATGTCCTAGAGTTGTTTCAACATGTAAGATTCATAACCACCAATGCACATTAATGTTGAGATTCTAAATTTTGGGGTGAAATTCATTCCTAGTTATCTAGGGGGAGTGTTCAGACAAAATGAATTTCTTTTACACATTTCTCTGTGTGATTTCCTATTTCTAAATACTTTCCAAGCTGTAATTCTACCAGACCACAAAACTCAGTTTACTTTATACTTTAAAAACAACCAATTGAGTCTCCTTGGGTAACAAGTGTCTGAAATTACATGGAATCTTGTCTGTCTTGGTTGACTGCCAAATTATCATTCAGCTCACCCTGTCTTGCCCCTTCATGTGCAGACATCAATATGATACTCTGAGCTCAGGTGCCAGAATTCCCTTATCAGCTGCAAAGCATTTAGATTTTCTGCTGGGTACCATATCATGATTGACACTACATAATTTTGGAGGTATCCTGTCAGTTGTGGTGTTTGAGAGGTCTGAAAAGCTTTTGTTCTCCACACACATTATCTCCTGCTTAACTTTGTTTCTATATTAAGTAATAGGTTGACTGTAGTTGATGCAGTCTATTAAACCAAATTTACATCGGCTTTGTTAATAGCAGTGGAAGCTGTAAAGCAAGCAGTAATTCCTGTTGATTTTCACATGCACAAATGGTGACATAAGTATATTAACAGTAGTTTTGTAAGTTGTCAAAGATTTTTAGGGTTTTTGACCAAGTTATGGACCATTTCCTTATTTGAACATGGGCTGTGTTTTGTTGTTTTTCAAAGAAAGTCTTTTAGTCATAAACCACAAATTGGAATCAAATCTTATGCACCAGAAATGCTTTTTAGATTTTAATGGCTTCATGCTTACACAGTTGAATTCTCTTATCTCTTTTGAAGCCAAAATGCACATCTCTTCCAGTTATGAACAGATATGGAATTGGTACACTGTACAAAAGTTACGCGTTTTGCCTTTAGCTGTTCTTTTTCCTGGCAGTTTTATTTTTTTGCTTTGGTTGTGAATGACAAGGGACAGTGAAACTTACTGTGCATTTTACTCACTCTGTCTCCTGTTTGTTGATAATATATCTGGCGGTACCAGAGTACTTTTCAGTGCAAAATATAAATGAATTCAGTTTTAAGACAACTGTAAGATTGTGATATGTAATGTCATTAGGGCTAAAGGGTCTACTTTATAAAGCAGTAACACATAATATGCTAATGTTATTCTGCCTTTATTAAACCAGTATGTTAAAAGCTGAGATGTACCTACTGGCCTTTACTGCTAAGAGCTGGAAGTGTCTGCCCACCAGCCAGCTCTTTATCTGCCTTGGGTTTTGTTCTTCCTTCTCCATTTTCTTAACCAAAACAATTTCCTCAATTCCTGAAAGTGAACATAATTTAGCTATATATTACTATTTATTTTGTAGAAAGAAGCAGATACAAAGGAAAGATCTGTTTTTGATATTCCAATTTTCACAGAAGAGTTTCTGAATCATAGTAAAGGTAAGCTTAAGTTTTGCAGGGGGGACACTCCTTGATTTTTGCAGTTTTTGCCAGTTGCTGTCCTGCTGAAGAGGACTTTCTCTCTTCCATCTCAGCTCAAGTAATGACTTGGGGATTGTGTATCAGTGTTTCTGATAGTACATTACCTCTGTACGAATACAGGGGGGTTTTTTTGTACCTTGTCTTCCAAAGCTATCCTTCCTGGAGAATTTTTCTGATTATAAAATTCCACTTGCTATTACTCTGGCAAGTCAAAGCTGCATCTGCTGTTCTAAAGAATGAAGAAATACTCAAAATTCAGCTTAATGATGTTTCAAGCTAGTTAGCAGTAATTTTTTTTCCACTCTGGATATGTGACAGATTCCACGGATATGTTTTCTGTTGCTCTGATTGATTTTCATAGCTACACGTTCCAAGAGTTTAGAATTTTTTTGCCAGGTTTCCTAAGTCTTTTGTGACTAAACAGTCTTCAGATTTGGATTCTTATCCTGATGATCAATAGAAATGTGTTTTTGTAATTGATATCTTGTCTGTAGGCCTCTTGCCACCACTGCTGAGCTGTATCATACTGAATGTGTTTGAAATCAGTCTTGTAGCCTTCCTTTCTAATCAGTTCCCCTATTCACTTTGATCTGATAGTTTGAATGTCTTCTAATTTGTCTCTAGAAATTAAGTCTATTTAAATATTGCTATGACGCTTTTTCATCTATAATCCAAAACCACACTATTTGTAATCATCAGTTGATGATTACTCTAGAACGTTTGGCTTCATGGCCTGCCAGTCAGAGACATGTTTTTTTCCATTGTTTTCTGATGTGTTGGTATTCACAGCGCGCGAAGCTGAGCTACGGCAGCTACGTAAATCCAACATGGAGTTTGAGGAGAGGAATGCTGCTCTGCAGAAACATGTTGAGAGCATGCGTACTGCAGTCGAGAAATTGGAGGTAGACGTGATACAAGAGCGGAGCCGCAACACGGTGTTACAACAGCATCTGGAGACTTTACGCCAAGCACTCACAACCAGCTTTGCTGGAGTCCCACTACCAGGTAAGACTTTTCTCTCTTTAGGGCTATCTGATAATGTTTACCCCCTTGTGAGTTTATAACACATGGTTTGCTATTGTAGTTCTATGGTCCTGGCTGCTTGTGAGCCTTTGTTTTACTAGATAGGGAAGGTTTAGTGTCACTGCTTTATTCCAACATGGCATGTGTTTTTGTTACTCTTCCTAATAAACTAGGTTTCCTAATAAACTGAGACACAGATTCAGTCCTTCACTTGTTTTGTGAAAATCTTACTAAACAGAAAAGACAGGACCTGCAAGTTCCTTGATGAAAGGCAAGGCTGCATCTGTATTGTCAGGTGCCAGGGAGTCCACTTAGATGCCATGAATGCCCAGCTGAAAGAATTTTTATAATCACAGTATAATCAACTGTGAGACTCATTAGCCTTTTTGCGCTTAGAACTACTCACTTTGTGGAGTTAGGAGGACATTGTTCTACAGAATCTGTCACAAGAGGTGGTGTGTGGCTAAACCTACTCCTGTAGCAGTTTGCATGTTGGCACAAATTGCCCTTAGCATAGTCTTAACTTTCTGAAAGTGCTGCGGTCACCTAAGTATTCTGTGGCTCATTTTACTATGTTAACTGTAGGTAGTGGGGAAACGCCCACGATGGAAACTATTGATTCCTACATGAATAGGCTGCACAGCATTATTATGGCAAACCCACAGGAGAACGAGAACCTCATAGCCACCGTCCGAGATGTGGTAAACAGACTTGAACGCTAGACTGGGTAAGGCTGCTTTTGTTTGGCGTCTGCTCTGTTCCTCTGGCACTCCTTCTGACACTGATTCTTGTGCTGATCACAATATTGAACAATCAAAAAGTTTTCTTCCGCAAAGCCACAGGAGCAAGGTTGACTTCATGATAGTCAAATGGGGTTGGAAATATCCAGCAGCATTAAAGGGTTCTAAAATTCCCCTTAGCTCCTAGAGCTTCTCTATGAAGATGTAAATAGCCGTTTGTCCTGTCACTTGCTGTGTGGTGTAAGGTGAGTACTCACAAAATGGTGTAAATAATTTTTACGCTTTAGTAACAAGGTCACTAGTTTGGAAGAGTGAATTTTACTTCACTGTCTTCTTGAGTGACAGAAGTCTGAAAACTACTTCATTAATTATAGAATGTGATCCCCATGAGTTGGGTTTTTTTGGGTTGTTTGTTTTTTTTTTAAAAAGCTGGGTAACAGATGAACCAACTGTTATAAACCAAAAATACAGCTACCTGTAATACCTGTACTAAAACTATTCTTGTAAGGAAGGTTTACATGTCAATAAAGCACTGGCTACATACAGCATTTGCTGAGACTAGTGATCATGTGGCTTATGCATAGGTTAGCGCTGAGCTCCTAATTCTGTACTTTTTGCTTCTGTTTAATAGCAGAGACAGCTGTAATAGAGTGGAGTAGAAAAGCAAATCAACAAAAAATGCCAGTCTTTCTGCATTATTGTGCTGCTTTGCATTCCCCACAGCACTTTCTCCCCCAGTTCCCTTGTGATGCAGCAGCCATTAGGAGTTTGCCTACTTCTGTTTTAACTATGTACATACCTGCATTCTTTAGGCATTTATTATGTAGAGATCTACTGTACATGTCTTGAATAGTGTTTAGAAATGCAAATCAAGTGGCATTGTGCCATCTGCAAATATGAAGACAAGGCTTTTCATCCTTTCTGATCCTGACCTTTTGTGATATTGTGTAGAACAGTTAATTACACGTTCACCGTTATGGTGTGGCTTAAGCTAAAAGATCATTGTCCTTCCAGAGGGTAGCCAGATGGAACGGACTGTAGTTCTAAGAGATGACTGAGCTCCCAGCAGAATAAAGAAGTGCCTTTACTGCTGCTATTTATGAAGGGAACAGCTTGTCTATCCAGGTCTGGGAATTTTTCTGTAGCTCATCAACCTCCTCATTTTCGTATACTGTTTCCAATTAGCACTCAAGCTCAGAAGGAGAATTGGGGGATGGGGAGGTTTTACAGAATGGGTAAGAGGAAAAGCAGTTTCTCATCAGTCAGTGGTTGGAAGGGCGTGCCAGGCCCTGAAACAGATGTTTGTTCTTTAAGCATCTTGCCAGAAAAAATTCTGTCTTTAGACTGCTAAGATCTTGACTTTGGTTGTAATGTCAGGCAGATTCATGTTTCTCCAGTAATAGACACTTTCTCTTCTGAGAAATGCCAATACCTTTTTCTTGGATAAACTAGATTCAGCTCTAATGAGCTTGAAGAAAATGAATTCTTGCTTTAGAATTTTTCCATTTCACAGGTGAAAAATAGAACTTCCTCCTCCCCATACTATCCCTTTTTTCAGAAGCAAAGCAGTGTAAGGCAATTAAAAATGTGATTAATAATAACCTGTTTCTTATTGTATTGGACATGCATGTAACTGGGTATAATGATCAAGTAATTCATGGGGCTGTTAATTATGCGGACATTCACTTGACAATACTAAAATTTTGTGACAGAATCTTAGAAGAGAGAATATTTGGTGCAAACCTAGAAAAAAGTAGAACTTCTTAAAAAAGAGGGAAGTTTTGGCTGAAAAGGTTCACCTGGCATCTGATGATAAACTGTTTCAGCAACCTGTTGGTATCATTGTTCCTTTAACGGGTATATGAAACGTATTTCTCCTAAACTTAATCTCTGTCATCCACATGGTCTGTTTGAGGTTAAGACACATTGCAAATCAATTGCATAGACAAATCTATGTATTATACTCTTGTAAACAACTGTATTTCACAGAACTGAAGTGGGTTTTGTTGACTTGGTACATTTAGCCACTATTTCACTATGCTAGTGAATGGTTTCAGTTCTCTGTACTGCATGGTAAAGAGGACTTTGTTGTGCAGACAGGATATGGGAAGAAGAGGACTTCACAAGAGTGTCTGTCAGTATTGGTAGATTGTAGTATTCTAACACTTATTTTTCTGTTTTGTCTGCAGATCTTCTGACCCAGAGATGCTTTACAAAATTTTTTTGGCCAGTGTGGAATAAGAAGCCATGAGGGAAAGACTAGGGGTGGGAGGCAGAATAGCAGGTTTGTCCTGGTCCCTGCCTTTGTGGTTTGTTAGTGAGACAGATGGATCAATGCATTAAAAGGTCTTAAGAAGCCACGAACACCACCCACTGAATGTTTGGACCTGTCCTCTGTGTAAACATTTAAAAGCATGCGACTTCTGTGCAATCTTCAGTTTCTTATGAATTCTGCTGGGTTTGAGGGTGCTACATATGTTCTGTGGACTGGCTGACCATGGAGATTAAAGCTCACAGCTGGTGAAGTCAGCTTACGCAGTGTTTAATAACTTTGATGTGTTATATTGCCTGATGTCTGATAGTGTCTTTTGTTCTCATGTTTACCTTGTAGGATTACCTTCTTTCACTAAAGGTTTCTTCTCGTCTTGCTGTCCAGTACCTGTGGTGGTGGATAGCAGTGCTTGTGTCTTCTGCTAGAGCAGGCAGGCTTCCTTGGTACAGTGTCTTGTCCTCTCCTGCCTACTGTGTTTATATAAGCTTTCCTTAAGCCAAATCCTGAGGGGGTTTTTGTGTTAGCCTGCAACTTCTGTAATGTGAGTTTACTCCCTATTAGAGACTGGCTGTTGTTGATGCTTTGTGACTTGATTCTGCTATGAGACACGCTTTCTCTCTCCCTTCTCTTTTCAAGCACCATTCTTGCACATAGTAACCAGCTCTTCTGTGAAGGTCTCCTATTATTTCTTTAAAATGCTTGGTGGAGCGCTTTACTATCACAAAGTTCAGTTGTAGTCAAGACAGAAGGTGAAATGTTAGTTGCTCTCAGCAGGGAAAATAGGAATCTGTGTTTTAGACTAAAACCACAAAATTTGTCCTTCCTCTGATACATTGCTTGGTCTAATTTAATGTTGGTGCCTTGATTTTTCAGACAGTGATTTCATGGTGAGAGCAGTAATCTATGAAAAGATAAATGGGCAGGAGGATTGGATTTCTTTTTTTACTACCCTCCTAAAATCACAGTGCTGGGAAACAAAATACCTGGAAGCAACACATGTATTTTTGCATGAATTATTAGAGCAGAGAAGGTTATTAGCAGCTCAGTCTGCAGAGCAGCCCGCAGAATGCTGTGTTACTGCCAGTAAGTGCTTTCACCTTTTGTACAGTCCAAGAACAGCTGTGGAGCCTTAGCATTCAGCCTATTATGTTCCAGTGTGACCTAAATGACCTTTCTCTGACATCAAATGGAACTCTGAATGCTGGAGTTTATAATCTCACTGAGCTACACTGTACCTCCTGCCAAAGATGAAGGCACCTGCTGCCTGCACTAACTTATGCAAATCACTTGCTGCCCTTTGATTCCTGTCAAATTTTTAATTCAGATTTTGCCTCATCGTTTGTTGGACATCTCTGGGCTTTATGGTAGTGATGAAAATGTTCGTTCTTCTACATGACAATCTCTGCTCCTCTTCAGAAATCTCTAAGATTTCCCTGTTACGGAGATTGCTTTCATTACTGGAGTGCATTGCGGGCATCATCGCTTTAATGTATCTGTAAGGCAAGCATCTGCAGATTAAAAAAGTTTCTTTTTCCCATGTTGTGTGCATGGACTTCAGGCTTGCCTGAAGCCATCACAGATCTACACCTTGTATGTCATGTCTCTGCTTACTTGATAGGCTTATTGCTGTAGCCAAGCAGCAGGAATTTCCATATAAATTCAAGTCTTCCTTCAGGGAGGAAACTCCTTTCTCTCATCTTTGGTCTCATTTTCAAGACTTCACAAAAAGAAACCTCAGTTTGTAGCACTGACCTCTGTATTTCTTAGCATGGAAGAGCCCAACTGTTGTTGGTGTCAACTTTTTTAGTGGATTCTGTAGCATATATTTGTTAGGGTAAGAATCCTACAGGTTAATGTCTCCAGAAGCACTGATACCTTCATTTCCTGTGTGTATATCTTGTGTTTTAGAATTGGTGATACCTGACTTTTATCAAAGTGGCCAAAATGCACTGTGTAGCCAAATTGATTTACAAAATTCTAGAGTTCAGTCTGTAGCATCTTATCTTACCTAATAGCTGGAGTTGTGTCCCATAAAGACTCCAGAAATTGCTCTGTGATGGTAGGATGCAATTCCAGGCTCTGACATGCACGTACTGAAAATAAGGTAGGAGTGGCTGCAGCCAGCTCCTGCTTACATAAATTCATGACATATTGCTAATACATCATTCTGAGTGACATGCAAGTGTTACCGGGTTGGAAATTTAAGGTGATATTATTAGCCGGAGGCTGTCAATGTTCCTGCTTTTTCCTCACAATGGAGGAGGGGAGGTGGATACGCATCTTAAAGCATCTGGGTGAAGACTAAATTCTTGCTTATCAGCAATGTGAAGGATGATGCTTTGTCTCATTAAGAAGCTTCTTATTTACATTGATTAACTGTATAAAAATGGATTTTGTCTTTCTGGTGTTTTACAAGTGTCAATTCAGTTTACATTTTTCAGTGTTTGCTGATTAAAAAAAAAAAAATTATCAAGTGGGTGTCAAGGAGAAGAGTGAGATAAAATGCTGTTGTCACTTAGAGAAATGTATGAAACCAGAATCCATTTGCTGGGTTAATGTGTTTGGAACTGTTGAGATGCCAAGTTTTCTGTACAATGTTTTTGTAATTAAACTTTGGAGTTCCTTTGTTTTTAAGAAGTTGATGTGCTTGTTTGATGCTTGATTCATTAAAATTGTTCAACATTGAATCCATCCTGATTCAATTTTAACTGCATTTTCCTGAAAGAACTATTACTTGCATTTTACTCTTATGTGAGCTCCGTGTTAATCTTTGAAAGAAAAGTCTGCTTTTCCCCTACTACATTTTAGTAGTGTTTTCCCTTCTGTTTATGGACTATTGAGCCAAACTGCAGAAGTGTGAAATCTCTACTTTGGCTGTAAATCTTTTGTGAGTGAGTTTGGGTGACTTCTGCCTGCACTGGTTCTTTTTGAGGTCACAGTGCTATAAGCAACCATGTATTCATGTTGCTTTTGTGGTCACACCTCACGATTTTGAATGCCAAATTAAGTATTCCCTCTCTGAATACCAGCAGACTTGGTTCAGGGACTACCTGCTGTCTGGGACAGACAGCTGGAGAAGGTAATAGCAAAGCAGGTGCATACCTTGAGGGGAAAAAAGAGCCAAGCAGCAATAAGTTCATTATAAGGCAAAGATCTAGTTTCTTTCTAACTGGTGATGTTCTACCTGGCACCAGGAGCAGATGGTGGTCAGTCATGCTCAATTTAAAACAATGCAGTGTAATATTTCTGCTGTTTTTTCCTGTTTTTTACCCCGGTTTACTCTGCTGCTGGTCAATTGCACCAATGATTCATAAGCATTTGAGGGCTTTCGGCTCTTCTAAGAGGAAAATATCACTCTCTTCTCAGGCAGGTTCCTGTTGATAATGTGTTTGGAATTTGAAATTGGGTCTTTTTTTAATCTTTTGCTTCATTTACATCCTTCAGGACAGTTTGCTCAGAACTAACCTAATGTTACCATAGAATTTTTCTGCTTGTGAACCATTAATAACTTTATTGCTGTTTTCGTCCTTGTTTCTCATAGTAGTCAGAATGTAGTGTTTTTAGACTTGCTAACTTTCAGAAATTTTGTATATATTGTACTGTTTCAGTATGTGAGAGATATCCACGTCCATTACGTAATACAAGGAATAACAGTTATATAAACCAGATATATTTATGGGTTATATGAATAAACCTGTGATTTCTATGCTGTGGGGTTTTCAACATTTCATGTGTAGACACTGATGATACACTCTGGAGCAGGAAGACTCATATTAGAAAACTCAGAGATGCCTTACAGAAGAGAGGAGGGTTGCTGATGGCAGATGCCACTGAACTACTGGTTACTGTGTGATCTCTATTTCAAAGTTATGTTGGGAGGGAGATAAGAGTACAGTATGATTCTGAAGGGGCCTGCTGGGGGCTCAGTACTTCATGAGTTACATGAGACAAATTATTTTTAGAATACTAAAAAGGGAGTTTATTTACATTAAAGATGTGGAAATACACTGCTCTTGGAGAAAGTATATGTCTCGTTTTGCTAATTTGCTAGGCAGATTTCTTGTGGCAGGTGGACAGGAAAAGCTTAACTACAGAGTTTTGAAGGTCTCTAGTTTTAATAAACAGAAATACTGATTCTCTTGTTGATTACTGTAAAGGATTCCAGCTGGTCAGAAGCACTGCTAGCTTAATAATATAAGCTTTATGAAAAAGGAGAAGAAATTGCAAAAAACATGAGTATACTCTTTCAGACTTTAATTTGTTAGAATTCATTTATTAAATTAGGTGCATACCTGCTCCAGGCTGTCAGCAGCTTTACTTTGGCCCTGTAGCTGTCCCTGTGCTACTACAGCATGATTGAAAAACTTGCTTTTATTGATATTATGTCATAATATATGTGTATTTGTCACTGAACTTAGAACATAGGGGATTCTAAGATCATCTGCTTTTTCTTTACCTGCAATTGAAATGGATTATCTCCTAAAATTTGGTGTCTCATCTTTTGGAAGGTGTAAGATGTTCCTCATCCTTCCTGCAAGTTTGTCTAATATATTCAAGTCCTTCTGATCTTTTATTATTCTGAATACTTGTGTATAAAGAGTTCTGCCTGTCCAGATACTTTGCTGTTTAATATCCACCTGACTTTATTGAACCGAGTGGGAAAATGATACTTACTACTAATGAACAGAATACCTGGCTGTCTGGGAATCAGAGATCTAGTTCTCATTCAGTGGTGATAGTGCCATGAGATTTCTCTTTCTATCTTGTACTGGCAGATTTAGTTCTATTAAATCAATTTCAATTTTAGTTAAGAGAGAATTCCCTCATGTAATATATTTGAAATAATATTGCCAAGATCCTGGGCTTAAGCAGAGAAATCCCAAGGTGAAATTTCAGCCTTACAGACATAATGTTTCGGTCCCTCACCATTCAAAATGGATGTTAACTACTGTGTTAGCATTCTAATTCTTCTCGGAGGGAGTTTCTTGTCCTCTGTGACACTTCAAATTGTTGCCCAAGTTGTTTTCATTTTTTTAATAGTAGAAAAAGAGAAGTAAATAGTTTGGTCTGGGATGATACAGGAAGTTTATTGGAAGTGCAAGCCAGCAGAGTGGCTAAGGCCAGGAGTGAAAAGCTCTGGAAAATTTAACTGGAAAGCTTTTTTAGCATGAGTGTCGTGTATGCTCTGAAACAGCAGCACACATGCTGTTCTCCTTGTGTGTGAGTATAGATTATGGAGGGTGCTGACATTGTTCTCAAAAGATTTCACTTAGAACACTTCTGCATCTGCTCCTTTAGAGAAATTGTAGGCAAGTACCAACATGTGGCTTTCAGACATGTTATGACCTGGATATGCAGGAGGGAAGTCTGTTACTTCTCTGCAGTTTATGGGCATTAATTATGGGCATTAATGAGTGGTCCTAGTACATGTAAATAGACAAAGTCTGTTTACAACCTGGTGTGGTGTGCAAGAATTACCTCATGTCCTCACCCCATTGCAAACCTGATAAGGGATTTTGTGTAATGTAAAGATGTCAGCAATAAGAGGATACAGGAATAGAATTTGCATTTATTCCTGAGGTTCTTTACTGCCAGTGCAAAAACAGTTTTTAGCTTCAGAAGTTTGGATTCAGACCTGCAAATTCCATACGTTCTTGAAGTGGTTTGGAGCAGAAAAAGTAGCAAATGTTGAAAATAGAATTCCAGCTGCACCCTACTTTTAGGACTGCACAGTTCCGTGGTAAATGTGTGCTTCCTCATGTCTGAAATACCTATGCACAGAATAGAACCCATTTTCTACTGGGAGAAGCAGTGCCCTCTAATGATATGTCTTGGTATCTCAAAACGAGAGTGAAAAAACCTGTTTGGTGGGAGCCAGAGCCCGGGAGCTACTGTATCTGGAAACTTAATTCAGATACACGCAGATACGTTATCCTTTTCCTGCCATGGCTTCAAGGCTGGCCAGGGCGAAAGGGATGCAAAACTTATTGTGTTGTAAGGAAACGTTATATGGCCCATAAAACATGAACCCGTTTTGTATGTCTTAGAAGTTGTTTCTCTGGCAGCATAGAATGGCTGTGATAAAGGTTTCAAGTTGGCTAAAGCTTGTTCCTGTGTGCTGACTGAAATGTAAAAACAGCACAGCTGACGACTTCTCTAGCTTCCTGCCGAGCAGGAGCTGTGAATACGTCCATCCATGTAATGAAGGCTTTGCAAACATTGGTATTTACACAATCCTGTGTCTTTTGCAGAGCTGGTTTTTATTTTGGGAGCCTGCAACAGCTTTGCACTCTAAGCAGTGCTGCCAGTTCTGGAGCTGGAACATGACTGTATGATGGTGGCTCCTTCACTATGATCTTACCCCAGCCAGGAGCATCTCTGCCCTACTGTGAGTTTCACTACCACATGAGAAGAGTAGAAAACAACCCAGATTGTTTTCTTACTGAGAGTCTTCTGCATTTTGTGAATTGGCTGAGCTCATGTAGAGGGGTCTGGCAAGCACTATGGCAAAGTAAGCAGAGGATCAGAGGAGAGAAGGGAGGAGCAGGAATTCCTTTCTGAAGGTATCTTGTGTTTTGGCTCAGTGTTTCATGGAAACCATACATGGAAACGTGGGAGCACAGGCTATAGAGAACCATTTCCTTTTCGGCATCTAAAGTTGTCAGTAAACAACTTTCAGTCTAACTCCTGCTGTTGACTCTATTGTTTTCTTTCTGCGTTTTTTCCATCTCTTGCCCTCTTCCTTTGCTAAGCTTTCTCCACTTAAAGCGTGCCTTTGCCAATGAAGGTTTTTCCTATAAAGCTGCTGTTTTTCTCCCCGAGTGTCACTGGAGTATTGAGTTTGCAAGGGGCCACAACTACTGCAACTGAAGTGTTTTGTAACAGGCAAAACTATGGAAAAAAGTGTTTTAAATTACCTTTTCTTCTGTGAAATGAGAGCAACAAACCCACCCAGCAACAGTGCCATTCTCTTGGTACCAGTTTCCAAGCCAGATGCTGACAAAACAAATGGAAGGTATAATGTCAAGATTGCCCCATCTGGAGAGAGGGGGCACGAGAGGGGCAAGATCCATGTTACTGAATAAAAAAAAAAAAGGCACAAAGTAACTGATTCCTGGCTTTCTTCCTTGGGGTATGCATGCAACTGGAAAAGGAATGTTTATGGAATAATGTGTTGTGCTGTTTAAGCATGCTTCAAAGAACACAGCCTTTCTTACCTTGTAGAAATTCCTCCTAATGGAATTCACTCTGAAGCATCTCAGCTTTTTTCTTTTTCTTTGTTTTTTTTTTTTTTGACCGTAAGTCAGTAGCAGTGATGTATATTACCCATGGGCCAGTTTGTACTGGGGTAGCTTAATCTGGGCACGTCCTTACCTTGAATTGAAAGTCTGTCGTATTTAATGGAGTGTTAACTCAGTTTATTCTCTGGGATTTGTGCAGTAATTTTATTGCCTGCAAAAGGAGCAATTTTGAAGCAAGATGAAGTGTAGGTATGCTCTGCAACATACCTGCTGAGCTTGGCAATGATTTCTGGGTATGCTTGCCTTAGTCTGGTTGTTATGTTTTCTTATCACATCTCTTGCATCTTTGCTGCTTAGAGTTTGAGAGTTGTCACCATTCTTTCAGAAATACAGCTATATGTACTGCATCTGGGTGGTTTCCAAATCTAGGAGCCCATCCTGGACTAATGCAGCCCTTTGATTTCTGTGGGTTTTAAAGGGCATGAAAATGGGCCGGATTTGATCTCAACATCTTCAGTGTATCCCAACTGTGCCTTAATCTTTGTCACTTCCCACCTTCAGACTTGGCTTCCCCTGACTTTTCACTGCTTGGCTTGCATGCAGTGGTTCATTTGGTGCTTTTTCTATCTCCTTGCATACCTTTGATGTTGTGTAAACTTCCTTTTTTCATGTAAGTGACTGCAGAAGAAATTCCAAGCTCCTCTTTAGGAAGCGGCCATTACACAGATGCAGTTTGCCTTTGGTACCAACCAGCAATACTGGGTATAATTTGGTGTTTCCTGGAAAAACTGCTGTCTAAGCATTTAATTTTTAGTTAAACTGTGTTGCAGACTTCCATCTACTGAAGGTCGTCACACTGGTTTTGTTTTTCCTATCTTATTTTGTTTTGATTTGAGCCCAAAAAAAAGTAGCGTCAGATGTTCTTGGCAGTGCAAAGAAGCATAATGGGAGGTTCAGAATTCAGCTCTTACTAATAATGCTATGAGGATATTGTAGCAGAACCTGCAGTGAATTGTGGGCTAAGACAATGGTAACGTTAAAGAAGCAGATTTCTGTAATGCTGCAGCTTCACAGCAAAAAGCAAAAATCAAGTTGACTGTGCAGTGCGATGGGATTCTAGAAAGATGCTCCTCAGGTGCGGCTCTTCTGTGACATTTATAGACAACAGACAGCACTAACTTTATCAGAAACTCTTCTGGAGCACACCTCTGCTCTAAACTTACATGAAGTATTGCTTTGTCTCTGTTCAGATGCTTGTCATGTGGTTTTGATATTTTTTGGTCTCATGGTAGATACTTCACAACTAGATCAACTGTTTTTCTAGGGTGAAAGTTTTGGCTCCCCTGAAATTTATGCAACTTTAGTCACTGAATTTGCTGGAGTTGGAATTTCATCTTCAGTTTTCAGCAATTCTGTATGCGGTTACAGATTCTCAAATCCGTAGGGAAGCTGGAACTCTCTGTAGCTTTTCCTACACTCACCCAGTATCTCAAATCGTGCAATACAGCTTCACAAAGGAATCTGCATGGGGTTTCTCTTAAGAAAAATCAAAGAGGAACTCCTGCAATGCATTACAGGAGTGAAAGCACATACATTTCTTCAGCTAAAATAGCAGTGCTCTTTCATATATAATGGGGTCACTGTTTCTCTGCTGAGTTTTCTATATTATTGATATTTACCAGCTGGGTTCCAATTTGATCATAAAGCATCAGCACTTTAAAATCTGAGCAATGAGAGAGTTCCAAATCACAAAAATGCCAGTCCTGTCATTTAAAGAAACAACTTTCTGTCACTGCTGCTACTGTTTCTTAATAGAGGCAATTTATATTTGATTCTAAAGTTCTCTAGATTCCAGTGAAATTCTAGATCTGGATAATACAGGCTTGATTTCCAGGCTGAGATACTCTTAGGATGGCAGTTACTATTCCTGTCTCATGTTCTGGTCAGCATATTAGGGGAACATAACTTGGATGCCTCAGTGATGAGAATGATAAAGGAACTGATGTTAACAGAGTTCTTGGGCAGGTCGTTTGATTTTTCTCTGCTTCAGTTCTTCATTGGGAAAATCAAGAGAGTAAACATCACCCATTTATACTGAAGGATGCCTGAAAAGGCGGCTGAACTTTAGCTTATGTGTCAGTAGTGTCCAGGAAATACCAGTGTGAACTGAACAGGGATCTCTAGGCATCGTTCTCCTCTCATAGTTTTGGATATGGTTAAGCCTGTTCAGCCCTGAAAATAGTAATTTTTAGTTTGGTTTTTTATTATTATTTAAGATCGATTTGCAGTACTTTTTCTTTGAGCTATGTTGCTTAAAATAGTACACATATTACAGTCAAATCTTACTTTCATTATTTTTTTCTTTAGCTCTGGCCTTTAGGAATGCAAGGAGGAATTATAACTGTACAAGGAGGTGGTAAAGGCCCCATGTATATCCTTCTATAAGCAGTTCTTGTTTGTTGACTGCCACAGTAGTCAGAAAATGCACTGGGGAGGTGTTATGGATAAAAGTGAATGACATGACTGAGCGTGGGAGCCAGAAGAACTTTCTGACTAGGCTTGTTCAGAAAATTATAAATACAATTAACATGTGTTTTTATTGTTTTTAACCATCCAATAAGTGTAAAGGTACAGTCTACCTGGATGCATATTTATATTAGAATACTTCATTTTGGTGTGGATGCATTAATAGAATGAAATAATCCAATATTAAAATCAGAATCAATGCAGTCTTACATAATTTAACTGTATCAGTTTAGAAACACATATTTAGCATACTAATGAGCCCTATCTGCACTCATTGTCTACAGAGACTGCAGAATAAATAATATCATCACCAAAAAAATCACTTCTTGGTATCCTAAATTCACCACTCCATAATCTGCATCTTCTTTTCACTGGACTGCTTAGTCTGTTACGAATTTAAGCCTTGCTTTTCACACAGGTTAAGGTGAAGTGCATTTTCTTGAAGACACGTTTATCCAGCGTGACTTTGGGAGGAGGGAACAGGGTGAACCAGGCTTCACTCATAGTTTTAGAGCTGGCTTAGTTTCTGCCCATGAGGGAAAGTTTCCAGGTCAGCTTCACATTCTCAAGATACCTTGTTTGCTGAGCTGCTCTTATGAGAAGGTTCACAGCTAGTGATAGTCAGGATGATTCGTGAATTTGTTTGAGTTCTAGATTAGGAAAAACAGGTTTTGGTATTACCTTTGCTTTCCTTTTGTTCCCAAAAAATAGTATCTGTTTTGTTTTAGACTGTGGAGAGGCATAAAGACCCCTCACTCCAGATGGCTTCTCTGCAGCTCTGAGAAGCTGGGGCCATTAAGAGCTGAATGGCCCATTTGAGTGAACCGAGGGAAAAGCCTCCAGGCTGGATCCGGGTCAGTGCTTGGAGCGCGGATTTTGAGAGGAGGGAGATGCGGAGGCGTTGCCATCTATCCTGCACCCTGGTAAGAGACGCGCGGGGAGGGTGAGCGCTCTCTCAGCTCCTTCCCCTTTTCCTTTCCCTGAGTCCTGCGGGGAGGCCAGGCGGCCCGTCCCTCTTTCCGACGCTTTCTCAGGGCTGAGAATGCCCCACTCCCTGGGGCTGGAACGGACCCTGCTGCCAGCCTGGAGCCGGGCACGGTAGAGGGGCGCCGGGGTGTGGTGACAGGACGCCCTGTCTACAGCTGGAGAGGGCAGCTCTGTGCCATGCCAAAGCGAGCAGCATTGAGCCGTGTCAGCAGAAAGCTCTTCACCCACCTGCATGCCGAGGTGGGTGGGCACAGAGAGAAACCACTAATGCTGATTCCTCTCTGCCTTGAGATGAGCTGAGTTAAACTAATATCAAAAGCCTGGAGAGGCTGGAGTGGTGACCTAACAGGGAGAAAAAGTCGTGAAAACCTGAGACCCTGAAGGAGTAGGGAGTTCCCTGCTGGTTTGCTGCCACAGCTGCTGTCGTCTACTCGCCACACGACTGGGCTGTGCAGCCCACCGCCATGCTGATGTATGGAACGGAATGGGAGCCTTTGTCACAGCTTGCTGCTGAGAAAGAGCCTGGGACTGCTCGAGTTAGTGGGAGTATGGAGGCTGGAAAGGCCTGTTTCAGCTTGGCCGAACTGTCCGTGTAAGAAGCTGTGCTGTGTTGCGACTCTTAAGCCTTTGGCAGAATGTCGGGAAATAGGGCGTGCTTAGGTATAGATATAGTAAACCCTTTTGTT
The DNA here is from genome assembly GCA_013397515.1 of Upupa epops. Classification (NCBI taxonomy): domain Eukaryota; kingdom Metazoa; phylum Chordata; class Aves; order Bucerotiformes; family Upupidae; genus Upupa; species Upupa epops. The sequence continues at coordinate 595,739 of VZRI01002504.1, read as the reverse complement.
TCCCCAAGCTGTTTTTTCTTGTCTGATGGATTCCATCCGAGACCCCTTGATCTGAGACCTCTCGAGACCTGGCTGCCTTTCCATTTTTGGAATGTTCCTAACCCATGACAGTCTGGTTTTGGAATGTTCTCAAGCAAAGATTTCTAAATATAAGATAGTCTTGTGAAGTTTTCGTCTTATGAATATTCACTTATTGAATTTACGTTTTTAATCTCTCTGCTTCTAGAACAGAGCCTTACACAGAGGACAGCCCTCCCATCTGTATGAGTAAACTTTGTCCTTTTCTAAATTTAGATTTCTTTTTTCTAGATTTGTAAAACTAGCACCTTACTGTTCAGTATGCCCCTACACTTCAGTGAGATTCCCTACCTTTCAGTGAGATTCTTTCCAAAGAACTTGAAGACCTATTGTGACCTGCAAACTCAGTTAATCTAGGACTTGAGCAAAATTTTTATGTCCTGTGCACCCTTGAATGTGGCGATTAAAGTGGTGGAAGTGGAACTGATAGAGACAAAGGTTATTGGGTAGTTGGTTTTGGTGCAGACAGTTCTTAATGAATTTGGAAGCAAACAAACATGTCTAGTCATCTGCTTATTAGGCATCTAGAGTGGATACTTTGAATTGCAAGGAGGAGTATCTGTCAGGATAGAGGGTAATTGCTAGAGACTGTAGGTATGCCTACCTTCTCTATCTGGATGTGTTCCCCATAGTTCATGACCTCTTTGAAGAATGTTAGCTACTGATGTCCAGCCTGTGCTTTCGCATATGCTCCAATCATTTGAAAAATATTAAATATATAAATAAGGGTATGCATTCTTCACAACCCCCCTAAATACTCTTGGATCCTTGATTGCTATTAGGCAGAGGGCTTTTTTATACTGTTCTCACTTAGTTTTTTCAACTGTGGATCAAGTTATTTCCCAGTCTGGCTTCATATGGTGGCTAATGGAACAGAATCGATGCATTTGCTTAAAAAAAATGCTTTTAGCCAGTAGATTCTAATTAAAGCAACCCCTTTTTCTTTTTCCAGAAGAGAAAAAAAATTCTTCGGAGTGCCCGCTTTCTTTGTATCCCATGAATATATATGCAGTAATTTCCCAGCCTGATGGAGACAGAAGCTGAAATATGCTTGGAGCAGTTATATTCAACCATATGTAAGTGCTGGCACTACCTGGAGCTTATTTCTCCAACAAGGTGATATTTCTACCATGTAATCTTGCTGCTTCCTGCTGTAGGCAGTATTACAGAGAATGTGTCAGAAAATTTGTCAAAATGGCTTTCTGTCAGTAGATTCCATTTTAGTTTTGCCCGTGGGACAAAATGCATAGATTGAGTTGAAAATTCATGGTTCTTGGGTTTGACCAGCTTGAGGGTTTTAGGGGAAAGTCCATATTCCCAATTGCAGAAGTGCTTGCATTTACAAATTCTATGCTCAGGTTCTCCAGGGAGACGGTTTCTTTTGATCTTGCCTCCTTCTTCCACGTGCTTAGTTGCTTAAGTAGAGATGGAGGTCAGGAGCTTTTCCTAGTAGAGCTCTGCTTCTAGGAAGACACCTCACCACACTAATAAACATTATTATTAAAACTAAGCTATTCAACTTGATGTGCATGTGTGTGGTAGAGTCTCAGCGACCAAAGCTGGCTATGTGCAGTCATTGAAACTTCTGGAAACAGTCTAGGCAATAGTTAAGGAGCTGTACTGGTATGATGAGCTGCTCTTTTTGTTGGCTGTGTCTAATCTGGTGGTGTTGGTGGAATTAATTTATCTCTAAGCTTCATCTCCCTTCCAAATTTGCTTTGTAACATCAGACTAAGAAATTGGTGCTTAGGAGAACAAAGTCCATCCCAAATGCTGCTTCCACTCCAAGTGCCAAGAGCATTTTTCCTTTTTTAAAAACTTCCTCCTGTATTAGTGGATCTACTTAACAAGCCTTACCAGGACCCACAGCTGTGCCCGGGAGGACAGAATGGTGGAATGAATGAAACCTAGCTAAGACTAGCTTCCAGACTTAATGAAAAGAGATGGTGGGTAAGAGTGCAGGAGGCTGAGCACATGAGAATTGTTGGTTTTCTTCCTTCCGTAGTTTCAGAACAGCTCTTCATTTACCTTACTGTCCTGAAGACCAACAGCTTCTTCCTTCCCATGTGGAGCATTTAGTATTTCTATTTGTAGGGAACTGTTCCCCATCACTCCCTACGGAGCCTGGTAACATTCACCTGAAAATCCTTCCTGTTCAACACTCTGTGGTTTTAAAAAAAAAATATTAAAATCCTTTTTCTGCTTCTCCCTTTCTTCCTCGTCCCTTGCATCTGAACTGGCTGTATCTGCAAAGCTCCAAAGCCTGTAAGTGATGCTGTTTGCCTCTTAGTCAGAGAGGCTTTTAAATCTGAGTGTAAAATGAGACTCCTACAGCAGTAAACAGAGTGATCATATACTTCCTTTGAAGTTACCATTTAAATAACCTCCAGGGCTTTACTAATGCGGGAAGCGAGCAAGAGGAAATAATTCCCTCCTCTTCTCTGCTCCCTTTCCCCTCTCCAAAGCAGTGAAAATGAAAATTAATTCCCTGGCAAAAGAAGGACACTGGTTCTCAGGGTATTGCAGAAGAGATGAACGGCTCTCACTTGCAGCTTAGTTAATGAGTCAGCACATATTCATTCACAGACACAATTTATTAACCCATAAACACTGCAGATGATGGTGTTATCACTATGATAAAGTGATTTTAATTTGCTGTATAATTTATAAGGTAGCTGTTGCATCAGAGGGAGGCCTGTGTCCAGGTCCTGACTTGGTGCTAGGACAGAAGAGACCATTAGGAACACAAAAATGGGAGGGGTCCTAGCAGGACTGCAGTGGCTGATCTGGTTGCAGACCATTTTTTACTGGTGTTCCATGCTTGTTGGTTCCCAGAGAAGTAACTTGCCCAGATATTAGTTGTTTGCCAGACAGGTTAACTAGTCAATACCTAAATGAGTACACTCCTTTGTTAAGTGATTTATTAATAGTAAGATTTGTTCAGATAATTAAATAGACTTTATTAGTGTAACATATTAACTGGAGAATGCCCTAAAGACATCTTAGTATAACTCAGAAGCTTACCAAGTATTCTGAGGTCATCATCAGATGCAGTGCTCATAGATTCTTAAATTTTCAGTTTGGTCTTAATCAAGTGTGGGGAGCTTCTCTTTCACAATGAGAAATACACACTTGCCTGAATATGTAATAGTAGGTCCTTGGCCTGACTGAAAGGCAAGTATACTTGCACTAATCATAATCTGCTCCCTTCATCTTGGAGGATCTGACTCTGTCTGTGCTTATGTTAAGTTGCTGCACAGTTTGATTAGGTGCTTTGAATGAACTGCAATTATGTCATAGATATTCCTAACACACACTTTATTTTCATTATTTAGGTTATTGTTGTCCCTTGTTGCAGTGCAATAACACCAGCTACTGTGAGAACTGTTGTCCTAAATGCTGTACAGATGTATAGCAAGCTGCACTCTGTCTTGAAGAAGTTACAGCTTTCCTGTACTGTTCTACAGCAGCCCATTATAGCTCCTTTATGGACATCAGTTTCCTGAACAGTGATGTGAGGGTTGTAGTGGAAATGGCCAAGCAGAGCTTTGAACCTGTGGAGGCAGCAGTGTTCCTGAATTCACATTTGTCCATGTTCTTCTGGCGTCACTGGTGCTGAGGGTTGTTAGAAATTTAGGAAATTGTAGTTTCAAGTGTGCTTGGAACTGGCCACTTGTGCTTTCTCAGTAAGTCGTCCTGAGGGTAGAGGATGAGAGCCAGGCCGTCCTCTTTCCTATCAATCTATCCTATGGGTTTCTGTTTTGTCAAATGCATTTTATTGCGAGCTGAATTATTTCCCAGGTTTTTTTTGTACTTTGCCAGGTTCCCTTGACCTTGTGCCAATCAATGACAAATTGTACAAGTCCCCATCAAAAACACTGTGGAAGCCAAAGGAATGCCAGCCTGGCTGTGTGGTACATTAAATCAAAATATTTTAAGCTTAAGACTGATGGGTATGATTCTTCTATTTCAATCTGCTCCTCAAGATTAAAAAGCTGCCAAAAGCTTCAGCTTGTCCTGATGCATCTGCTGCTTCATGACCAATGAATGGCATGTCCAGGACTGGAGGCTGTGGGTAGGAGGATGATATTTTGTGATAAATGTATCTAATGTGGTTTATGTTCAGAAGGTTGGGGTTTTTTTTATAGCCTTCTACGGCAAACGATCAATCAGTCTGTTAGATTGCCAAAATAGCATTGAATACTCCTTTGGCTCTGAGGAACAAGGAAGATCTTAAAAGATTATAGACCTCTAACACATGCAAAGTCACTTTTTGCTTCTGTCTCTTTCCTGTCTTCCCCTCTGCTGTGCTGTTCCTCTGTTCTGTTGCCTAAAGCAGCAGAATACCCCTCTGTAATATGTATCAGATCTCTTGTGAATTCTGAAGCACTTCAGTTTCACGGCTGTGTGATTACATCTGCAAATCATTTCTATGAAAAACTACAAACTAGCAGATCATTGTTATTTCTCACTTGTCCTGCATTCAGTTTTCAGCATCAGAGGTTCAGTGATCCAGACTCTGTGATGATGGGAATCAATGGAAGTAGAGCTCATTGATTTGAATTTAATGGTATGAGAGTATGAGGATTTCCTGAGCAAACTGGAAGGCAGGAAACATGCTCAAAGGCATTGCTGGTAGAGCCAGTCTGTAAAACCTTTGAAATGATGAAAAGGCATAAATATCAGGCTGCTTCTTGTCAGACTACTGTGATCTGTCACAGCACCAGTGGTAGAGGAGGAGAGGTGCAGAGTCTACAAAAGGCAACACATATTTCTGGAAATGGATGGTGGGATTTAGAACTAGCTAGAGCTCTCATGAAACTTTGGGACTGAGGCCAAGCCCTGTTTCTGGAATTTGAGGCTGACCTGTGGCTAGGATTAAGGGCTTGAATTTGATTTAGTTTAAACCTGAACTTAGTTGACATCTACTGGTTGGGATTCTAGGAAATCAAAGGAAGCTTCATTGACTGTTGTGAAATTTATTTTTCATTCACGGGTGAGAAATCAAATACATTTGAGCCATGTCCCAAGAGCAAAATGAGAACCCAGACTGGTGACACTTAGATCTGACCTTGAATACCTTAATTTCTTTTGTGTTTTTGAAACCTGGAGGGTGTGGTAGAGAAGAGAAAAATGCCTGGCAAATAGAAATTAAATTGGTTTAATATAGGGACTATTTTGCTGCAGTCTAACTTGAGCTTCTTATTAAGAATCTGATGGCACTTCTAAACAGGGAGAGCTGCTCCCTTGGTGGGTGCGATCTCCAATCATATGCCAACATTGTTTTTGACATATTTATGACTCCAATAAAATCTCCCATCTGGTATATTTTAAAATAAAATTGAAAATTTATCACTTTCCTGTAGTTGGTTTGTTGCTCTCCCCAAGAGAAGATAGCCAGGCTGAGATTATTGCATCGGCAGCCTGTCAGCTGAGGTTAGGGTGAGGTGTGATTTAAATTTCAATACTTTCCACATTACAGCTGTCTGGGGCTGGGAAATTACAAGGAGAAAAGCGGAGTCTGTTATTTGTATTCATTAGTCTCTCCTGATTTGTTTTGTTGTTCTTTTGGTTAGCTCTGTTCACAATGTAGGGCATCTGGGGGGGGAAAAAGAAGACAGTCCCCATTTTTCTCAGTTTGCACAACCTTTGCTCGATCAGAGGCTCTTGGGAGGAATGAAGCAGACCTGAGTGCCATCTACCCTTTCACTCTCCTGTTAGGCTGGGCTGTGGGAGCAGGAAATGATCCTTCTCGGTTTGTGACTTCATAGCATCTACAGACTGTTTTAAAGAAGCTGTAACTTTGGGCAGAGCAGAACTAAGGGAGCACTGTTTTTTCAGATTTCCCTGAGGAGGGACCGAAGACATGTGGATGATGTTTTGTGACATTTAACTTGGACATCTGTATCTAAGCAGGTCTGGATTTCATAGAATCATTGAATTGTTCGGATTGGAAGTCCAACCATTAACCCAGCACTACTAGGTCCTCATTAACCCATGTCTCTCCACACCACATCTCCAGCAATGGGGACACTACCACTGCCCTGGGCACCCTGTGCCAGGCCTCAACAACCCTTTTAGGGAATAAATTGTTTCTCATGGACAACATAGACCACCTGGAACATCTTGAGGCCGTTTTCTCTTGTCCTGTCACTTGTTCATTTGCTCACAGCAGAGAGAAATGTGCGTTTCTGGAAGCAAACATGCTGTGGATATGCCTGGCTTTTACTAAGCCTTTACCATGAGTTTAAATGTTTTAAACAGTCAGCAACAGATAGAATGAATCACCCTGCCATAGGATTTCATTGCATGTCACTAGCTGAGGTGGGTCTGGAATGTGAAGCAGCTGAAACTGAAGAAGTGGAAGACTGTCCTGTAGGCTTTGTGGGGCCAGGTGTGCAGCAATGTATTCTGCCTCATCCTGGAGTCATGCCTGGCTGGCTGGTCTGGCATTGCCCACTGATGCGTTTGATTAGGTGCATTTGTTTCTGTTTAGGTACTCAGTCATCTGACTAAAATTATCAGAGGTCTTATCCAGGCAATATAGGGGCCTTTATGTTCCACCTCCTGCAATTGTTTCATTGCTCAGGTTGTGGCTTGAGCCCCAGTGTAAAAAGAGTAAATTCTACACATGATTTACAAGCTGAAGGCATAGGTTGTGACCTCAGACCCACTTGTTTTGTGTGCTGTGCTCTGAACTGCAGGGTAAAATACAATCCCCAGTACATTAAACTTACTAAACATACACAAATTATGTTATGTAGAGCACATACAAAACTTCTGTGCATAAGTTGTGCATCTGGGTGTTTGTCCCCCTTGCTTCTCATTGCTGAAGTCTGTATTTTGCACTCCTTACCATGAGCAGGGGATTTTTGTCTTCCTGATCCATATCTGTGCAACTAACATATGGTTAAGGATCTGCCTGTGTGCATTTGGGCACGATGTTATGTATGGGTAAGTCTAGGAACACTGTGTTTGTTCATGGTGCTGTGGGTACATTCTGTACATACACTCTGTGTGTGTGATTTCATTTGATTGTTCTATTTTCCTGTTTTCTGGATGCAGCATTTAAAGGTGATTATTTCCTTTTCCAGCAAGTGTGCGTTTGCTACCGTCAGATTTATTCTCGGTGGATATACAGGTGGTTTGGTAGAACTAAGCCTCTGTTACATGGTGTTTTGTCAGCATACTCCATGTGCTTCTGTTCCCCCCCCCCATGCACAAACACACAGAAACGAGGTGCTTGGCACAGAAGATAACCTGTGCTTTCCATACGGGCTATAAATTCATGTTTGTGAAGGTGGGAGTTACAGTGTGTAGTACAAGTGTGGTTTATGTCTGAAATTCAGCATGCTTGGTTTTATATTGATGCAGTGTGAGCACTTGTTTCCCTGCTTTGGCTGGCAGGGTTATAGACTTGTTGTTTCTTCATATTGTTAAAATAACACAAGCGTTGTCCACACATTTTCTAATTTTTTTAAAACTCCCTTAACTCCCTTTAGCTTCCACTGTTTAAATTTCTAAGTGTCTGTCCAACTGATAGATGTCAAAACATCAGAAAGGATATTTAAGCAGTTTTGTCAGTGTAATGGAACAAAGTCATGAGTTAATGCTTTTCTGATGCTATATAAAGGGGAAAATAGTGAAAAAGAGCCACAAGTAAAAGACTAAATGAACAAAATCAGCCAAGGTAACGTCAGGAGGTTTGATCTTAAATTGGCAACATCTACAGCAGAGGAATTCATGTGACCACATTTGGATTTTACACCATCCTGTGATCATGCCATCCTGTCCTAGATCTCACACCCACTAGGGTCAGTCCCCAGGAATCAGGAAGAGAGGAGCCCTCCTGACCTCGTTGCTTCCTCTTGGCTGTCCTGTCAGGTGCTTTGAAAGTGAGTCAAGGCCATCATTATGCCACTGGTTCTTTTCAGTGACATTTTAAAAGACCTGACACAGAGTAGGAGTGATTGAAGCTCCTGCTGCTTTTCTCTGTAATTACCCACTTTCCTTCTTGAGACTGAAATTATTGCCCTGCAAGAGTGCAACGTCCCTATTGCCATGTAAAAGCTGGCCATAAGCAAACCTGACTGGCTGCTGCCAGCATCATTCCCTTGCTTGTAGATAAAATGATTTTCTTTTCCTGCTGGGCTATACCATGGAGTACGTGATGCAGCTCAGGTTGTTCTCCAGCTTACAGCATCAGAGCACCAATCTGAGCATGGAGTGAAGATCCAGGCACAGTCAGAAGGCAGTGGTGGCAGCATGCTGTTAGATCTCTAGAAGAAACTTACAGGCTTCTTTCCCTTTTTGATGTGTGTCTCCTAATAGTCACACAGGAGTACACTGAAACAGAAAGATTTGGTCCCTGAACTGTAATTAGTGCTCCAACAGCCTTTGCTGTTTTGCCCAACTGGAGGCTTTGCATGTAGCCTGCAGTGAGAATAGAACACAGCCAGGAGGACGAAGGAGCAAACATGAAAAACAAGGAATGGGTTGAAGTCAGCGGAATAACGTGGTGGTTGAGGAAAAGTCTTGCTCACTATAGAGTTCATTACATAGCATTTGCTTTTAAAATGCCTTCAAGGAGTGTGTGTAGCTATTGCTAAGGAAAACTAGATCTTGAGGGATGAGGAAGCAGAAACTTGTAACAGTCAAAGCTTTCTCAGCCTTTTAGCAAAAGGCCGGAGTGTGTCAGGAATGGTGTGAGACACCAGAGGGAGCTGACAGGGACTCCTGCAGTTATTCTTTAATCAGGTGCTGTTTTTGCTTCATATCCTGAAAAGCCAAGAAGTAGCTCTGAAGCTCAAGTACTAGCTCTCTGCTGTCTGCAAAGTTCCCTGTCTCCACCCCTGTAACTTCACCTCCAGAATGGCTACTGGAGCATTAGTGAGTGTGCAGGGTAAGAGGAGGGAAAGACCAGGAGGACTAGGCTGAGTTTTCGTGGAGCTCAGCTTGTACCCCAGCTGCCTGGCTCTTGCATTCTACTTCCCTTTGCAACACATGCTGCATTCCCCCTGCCCCCTCTCCGTCTGATTCCTTGTGACAGCCTTACAAATCCTAGGACCCTTGATGCCAGAATGGCATTTTGGCCTAGCTGAAATTGTTTATAAGCACAGAGCTTTGATGCCGTCCCCAAAGTCTCTGGAGAGCTGAGAAGGGCTATTTTTCATGTGATGCTTTTGGAGAGTGCTATGGGAAAAGGTCGAGTGACAGAGTGGGAATGAGTAGGTCACATACTCATTGGTTTAGGGCATCGCGACAGCATCAGTTCTCTAAGATCTCAGAGCCTGCTTTGTAAAAATAAGCACCTCTCACTGAGCTGCCTGGGAAAGAGCAGGGGCACGCCTCCTGCATGCCTGCGTTTGCTGCATTCCTCTGCACTTATTCTCTTCCCTTGGCAATCACTGTGTCTCCATGTCCCTATGAATCCGACAGGCCCCTCACACAGTGGGCAGCATTTTAAAAACTCTCTTTTCTTATTGCTTCGACCTTTGTAAGACCAGGGGGTTCACTTTCTGTACCTGACACAGATGGCTTATCCTTCAGTGGGGTTTGGGAGCAGCACTGAAGGAACTCTTAATCAAGTTCTGTGTTTCCACTCTGGGTCTGTGGCCAAAGAGAGCTCAGTCCTGAACAGCTGTTTGACCCTTGATTTTGTATGTTATCTTTGCTCATTTAAATTGGGTGGGGGAAGCAGTCTAACAAGGTTGTCCTTTTTCCTTTCCTTCTCCCCAGTTCACACCAGCCAATGTGGGGAGTGTGCCAGGGAGCAGGAAGCAGAGGGGTGAGGTGGCAAGTCATTTGCATTGGAAATAGAAGCTGAATGTGCATTTCCCTGCTCTGCTGCTATCAATCACTTAGGTTTCCTGTATGCTATGGAATAGAGGAGTGGAGTTTGCTTGCTTCCCTCTTCCCCTGGGAATGGAAACGCTCATCTGTTTCATCGCCTAGAAATGCTGATCACTCAAAACATTTATTGTTTCAGAGACACAGTTATGAAGCTGAACTCTTCAGCTTCCTCTTATCTGGTTTTTATAAATGTCTTCTGAGGTTTTGTTGACAGGGAGAGCTACTGTGCTGGTCATCTGGCTCTGTAAGAGGTATTAAGGTGCTACAGCAGTGGAACAGAAATGCCCATGGCCAGCTGAGTAGTGGCAAACACCCTTTGTTTTCCATCAAACCATTTTTTTTAAGATGTTGCTGTGATCTAGCATCTGATCCAATGAGGTGAGGTTTTCAGAGACCCCAGTCCTCCTGCTTGTAATTTGAAACCTTTTAGTGATTATTTTATGGGTTTAACCAATCTGTTGAAAATTATTGGGGAGTTACATGGAACAGACAGATCAGCATTTGTTCAGTGCTTAGCTCTGGAGACAAAGTGGGTCTGAGAAAGGAATAGAAAAAGATAAGAAAAAGATAACAAACAAAAATGGAAGGAGTAGAAAAAACAGGAAAGAGAATGAGAAGTCTGTGTCTTCCTAGCAAAGAGCATGAATGAAGTAGGTATGAAAGTGTTTCCTCCTGAAGCACAACAGACAACACCCTACTGTGTATTTATCCACCTTGAGATAATGCTATGGCTTGGCTTACTTCTGTGGTTTTCGATGGTATCTGGCCTCTGATAAGTAATGACTTCCTCTCATTTAACAGTGTCTCATCAGCCAAATTCTTGTCCTGCAGAGGAGGTGATGACTTAATTCCTGCATGAGGACACTGCTATGGACAGTTTGGTATTCATGGATAACTGAACAGCTAGAACACTAAAAATCACTTCTAAGGCTTCAGCAGCCCTTTGGTTCTGGCATGGAATCTCTGAAGCTTCTGTGATATAGTAGGGATTGGGATGTTACTAGCATTGAGCTCAGTTGCTGTCATGGAGACTGATGAGGGACTGTGTCCTTGGAACATGGTCAGGGTTAGGAAAATTCTGGCTGTGGGGAACTGGAGCCCTGTTCCCTGGGGATGTGAGCTCAGCAGCTTTTATGAGCTTAACCACTGTGGGTCTGGGCAGTAGCTCACAGGAGAGACCTGTCGGGGAAAACCAAGGACGCAAAGGCTGATGTCTTAATAGGCAGAGCTCTCCCCTCTGTTGATGTTGGAGCTGAGCCACACAGACACATCCCTCCATAATTACCTACTAGTTACTTACAGTTCATGTTTTGTAACCACCAGCATTTGTGTTTATTATCTATGTATCCAGACCATATCATGAAATCTGGTACCACACTGATGCTGGAGGCCACTGAGAATGCAGGATGTGTTTACCTCTAAGATGAAGCATGCTTGGTCCCTGGGTACATATCAGGCATGTGCGACATTCAAATTCTGCAGATGGATCATGGATGAAGTTCATTGCTGTGTCTCCTCTGTTCTACTTGTCTGGGAAAGGTTGTATGTGGGATCACATGCACAGAAATCCCCCAGAAAGATGTGTCATTAACCACTTGTTTGGTGACTGGAAATGATGTGAGGTGTTGTTTTGATGTTTAAGGATCCGTGGGATGGATAGGTAGCATAGATGGGGGAAGGGGTGAGTTTGTATGAGAAAACTTGATGACAGAGGGAGGAAAACGTCTGCTGTGGCCCGTATTAAACAAGAGAGACCCTTAGTGGTCACCCGGAGAAAAACTGTGGTGCTGAGTGGATCAGTGCTGCATGAATTATTTTCTTTCCCATTTGCTCATTTCAGACATAAAGTCATGTAATAAATTTAACTCTAGAAATAAGAAAACTTTCAATTCCAAGAGTGTTAACTGCAGCAAATATTTTCTACTTTGTTTATTTGTTTCTTAAGAAATGAAATGGAGAGGTGGTTTGTAAATCAGACACATTTCCAATCCCTATTGATCACCATATGATATCGATGTGTTTCATTGCTACTGCTGCTTCATTCTGAGATGTTGCTACTTCAAATCTTCTGGCAATTCCATTTCACCTGCCGTCATGCTTCCACTCAGTCACTCCAGCTGCCTTATTCTCTCTCACTCCCCACTGAATTTGGGGAATACCTGTAGCTGACCCTCATCTGTCTTACCAGCAAGTGTGCGGTACTCTGTCTGCTCCCTTTTGAGTTATTTCTGTGAAATTTGTCACTGCTGTGCCTGGCTGTGGGATCAGCTCGCCTGTGCTGTGGTGATGTTCTGGATCTGCAGCAGCACCACCAGCTTCCTGTGTCAGCAGATCACTGACACACATGGACTGCCTTGTGCTGTTGCAATGTATTGCAAGGCTCTCTGTCTTATTCTCTGGTGTCTTCTGGTGCAGTTCAGCAGTACATAAGTTACCACAAAATCATCACTGCTGTCATTAGGCTGCTGTGTGTAATCACCACTGCATGTGTTCACTGTGTCAGCTCTGCTGCCTTCCACAAGTAGAGCTGACAAATCAAAACTAAAATGATCTCACAAAGAATTAGAAAGCTAAGTTTCCTTTCAGCCCAGACTCCCTTACACATTGTTTTTTTCATTATCTCTCAGTGCTGTAAGTAATAATTTTTCTGAGGTTAAGAACTGCTTCAAGACAAGACACAAATGATTCTGCATACCAAAAGGAGATGGACTTAGAAGAACCATGGGATCACAAACAACTTCTCTGTATCTGGGTAAAGGATTCCAGTAGAGACCAGACCTTAACAGTGCCTCCATCACTGTTAGACTTCTTCACAGAACTCCCAGCTTTCATGTCTGTAGGAGACAACCTTTGCAAAGTAATGGCGGTTTCTTTAAGGCCCCCCTCCACCGCTCCTCTCTTGACATGCCTGCTGACACAGATTTTCCTCTCTTGCTTGATTTCAGTGCACCTGCTCCTATGAACTAGGCTGTGCAGGGTTTGCTCAGGCTGGGCTTGTGTATAAGAGAAGCAGCACCCGTAAGACATCTTCCTGGACTGAGACGAGTTATTTGTATGCAGAGTGAAGCCTGACTCTGAAGGAGGACAAGCTGCCTTGTCTTCACTCCTCCTTCAACGTGAATTAGTTAACATATATTAATCAGCCTACAAAAAGAACGTATTTTTTTCTTTTTAAAGCCCATTTCTGGGCTTCTGGTGTAACCAGAAGGACTTAAAGACAAGTAGGAAGATATTTGTGCTCAAGTTTCAGGGAGCTGGAGTGTGCCAGGAGGGACCTGGTTAGAGGGAGCTGTGTGGAAAGCTGCCAAATGGATGGTGAAGCCTGGGAACATTGGGGCAGTGGTATCAACAGAGCCTGCGCATTCTTACAGCATGCTGTAGTTGTCGTGAAACACAAAGTCACATGAAGTGTTTCAGTGGCAGCTTGTTATGCCATGCAGTGTGCCTGGAGGAGTGAGTTACTTGGTCAGAAGGATAGGTACAGAAGAATTTATATCTAACTTTTGAGGCATAGCTGTGATCCCTAACAGGACCAGCTTCATTCCAGCTTTCTGTTTGTAGACCTCCCAGAATGCAGTACTTGGCACACTGCTAATACTATTCTGTGTTCTTGGCTCTTCCCCATGGCTTAGCGGCTGTAGCACACCCCTTAATCATCCCCAGTGTGCTTATGCAAGCAGGGTTTAAGAGGCTTGGGCTAGGCCTTCAAGAGAAAGCTGAAGTGCTCCCCAGGCCTTGTGAGCTGACAAAATAACTGTGGTGAAGCTCAAAGTCATGTTACAGGGAAAGCAGGGTTCCTCAGTGTCTGGGTGGGGGCTAATCCGTGTACATTCATCATTAATTTATGCATGTAAGGGGCTCTAGGAGTGGAGTTGTCATGCTGGTTTTGATAATGCTAACTCTACCCACCCTGCCAGCTGCTGCAGTGTTGTGGTAGTTTGTGTTGCTGCATGCAGAATTATGGTGCTTTTGTGGGAATATTATGTTCCCTGAATAGAGCCCCACAGAGCAATTTGCTTCATCCTTACAAACCCATCCAAATAACTGGCAGTGCCTTACAAATACAAAACAATTGAGAAAATAAATGTATTATACTGTACATCTGTGACAAAACAATGCTTTCATGTGCAAAAAGAGAAATGTGTTTGTTTAACTTGTGGTCTTCCATTTGGAAATAAATGCATTCATTTAAATCAAAATGGGACGTTCTCCACTATTACAGTATTTTGCATGCCAGATGTAAGAAATATGCTGCTTGAAGAGCAGACGAAAAACCTCGAGTGGTTGAGATTACCAAAATCACGCGTGTGCTGGCCTGCTCTCAACACCGCCTGTTTTCCTGCAGGGTGCCCTCTACTCAGGAGCTGGAACCTCCTGCCTTTATGTATGAGGGATCTCTATACAAAAGGTGTGGGAGTGTGCATCACCCTTGTGTGGCCGTCTGGTGTCTGCACACACACACACAGAGGAAAGCTGCTCTTCACTTGGGCTGCGCACAGAGGAGACCCAGATCAGTTGCTGTGCAAGAACTTTGTGTTGCTGGAGCTGCGAGGCACACAGATTCCCTCCAAGAGCTGTGGCAGTCCAAAAGATTTGTGAGTGTTTCCAATGTTTGTGTTAAAGAAATGTTAGTGACGTTTATATTCGGCAGGAGAAACATTAGATGGGTGAAACATAATCAATAAAATACAGGTTGAGTGTTCCAATATTTGTTTTAAGAGATGTGCCCCATCTTGTAATTTTCATCCTTTTCAACGGTTGAGCTCCTGTAATGGAAGTCTGCTGTGTTTCAGTTTACATATAAGCTTAACATAGTCAAGCCAAGTTTGTTCTAGGAGTTAACATTTGCATTTTTGAAAGCAGCAGCCTAATCCAGAGCAAAACCGGATGAGAATGTACTTTAATACAGCACATTAACAGCTGTCTGCTGGTAGGTGCTAGCATTCTCAAGAAGGTGATGAAATTTGATCTGAGGAGTTTTTCAAGACTGCAAGCTTAATTGGATAAACCTGAAGATGACAGTAGTAAGAGTTGTACACTGGAACATTGGAAGGGAAGATAGCAAGGTGGGGGCGGGGGAGGGAAAGGACATCTGAGCTTTTCTAACTTGTTTTTTAAATGTTCAGACCATCTTCTTCTAGGCTCATTATTGTCCCTTAAGTAAAATAGCTGTTCATAATAACAATGAAAAGGAAAGAGGACTTTTAGCTCTCTGACATGATTGGCTGACGCATGCTGTCGTGTAATGGTATTTTTCAGGTATAGTACGAGGTTTGTGCAGGCACGTAATCATATTTGTGCTTAGTAGCTGGAGGGCCTCAAGCGATGAGAATCACAATTGAGCAAGTCTAGCATTAATAAATACCCTTTAGTTCAGTTTGAAAGCATCACCATCTGCATCTTCTCCACCAGTGTTCTGTCTATCTCATTGTTCTACCCAGGAATGTTACACCCAGCAGGGAACATGTCACCTTCCTGAAAGCCAGCACCTGCATATTGACTGATTGACCAGCAAGGCTGTGCAGCAGTGGTGCTTTGGCCTAGCTCTGTTTTTCCTCTGGATTGATTAATCAAACACCTCAAATAATTGCTGTAGTTGTGATTAATGTCAACTGAATAGCTAATTACCCAGGAGATTAAAATGACTCCTGTTTTTAAAAAAATACTATAAATGAGTTAATTATTTACTCTGCTCACCTCTCTAACCTTGTTGTGCTTGTAAACGAATAGAAATATTGATCTCAGAACAGATTTTAGTGTTATCCATCTGTATCAGTTTAATTAGGGGGTTCAGAATAACCCAGTGTGCTTCTTTTGAACAAGCACATGCTCTTTCTGGTTTACAAGGAACCGTTGGGGTACAACTAGCCTCCAGGATTTGTAGGACTTCCCTCTATTAGCACCATTACTGCTCCACCCAAACCATTGCTGGTTCCTTTCAGCAGTGCCTTTTTGACCACATCTCTTGGTAGCAGACTCTACCACCCAGTGGCTGTTACTGTTAAAACAGTCTTGTGAGCTGTTTCCTTCCATTAGCTCTAAGTGACATCTTACTTTTCCATGCTCTCAGTCATCAGTATGTTTTTCCCCACATCAAGTGTACAACCTACACTTTTATTACATCCCTGGCTGTTCTGAAAGGTTTCTCCACCATGGGAGCACAGTGTTGGAAGGCCTGGAACAGAGATCTGAACGCCTCTTGAAGTAGCAGGTTCAGGCAGCGCTTGTGTACCCCATCCCTTTTCTCCTTCCAAACAGCAAGGCCTTATGAGTTCTTTATAAATGTGGGGTTCCTTATCAAACTAGCAAAAGAATGGCAGTTTTAGAAGAAATAACAAGAAAGTACCAAATACCAAAAGGACAGCAACCCAGAAAGCTCCTTTCCTCCTACATTTGTGTAGACGACAGTAAAAGAAGCTTTAAGGCCAGCTGCTATTTGAGGTCATGTCAACTCCCTGTGCTTTCATTTCCTTGCCATTTGGTTTCCAGGGTTTCCAGAAGAAGGTGGGGTGTGTCAGCTTCTGGAAAAACTGTTTCAGACAGTGCCAAGCTCAGGTCTTTGTCCAGCTCTGACAGACTCTCTTGTGTGTGTGGCTATCAGGATGCTTTGGTGGAGCTTTGTCTGCCTTGCTGGGAGCCATAAATCTCTTCCAGAGCTCTGCTGGAAACTGCTGCTGGCTTGTGTTTGTTTCACTGCAGCCTGATGCAGAGGAATCAGCCATGTTGTTCCTTCCATGTCAGGAACACTTGTAGCATGCTGCTCTATTTTTTCCCTTTCACAGATTAGTAGAATCATTTCCATTGGAAAAGACCTTTTGAGCTCAAGTTCAGCTGGTAACCCACCATTGCCAAATCCACCACCTCAGCACATCTTTTAAATCCCTCCAGGGTTGGGGACGCTACACTGTCCTGGGCACCCTCTGTCAGGCCTTGACAACCCTTTCTATGAATAATTTTTTCCCAATAGTCAATCTGTGCTGAGCTGGGACTTAGGATTTCTCCCTATTACCAGGCAGCAAGGTGATAGGGAGTCCTCTGCATTTGTTTTCATCCCAAACGATGATGTAAGTCACATGCGCTCATGCAGTTCAGCTCAAGCTGCTGAGACTCATGTTGACCCTGTGAGCTGTCACCTGCCTGACAGCTAAAATAGTGGCTACTACATTTCCTTCTCTTGTTTTTCCTCTTTGTTTCCTAAAACTGACTGTTTAAAGGAAAATTAGCAATGTGGCAAGCAAACAGTATCAGCATCATGGCGCTTGGCCCAGTCCTTTCCCTATTAGGCAACTGGTGGCCTCCGGATGGGCTTGACAGTGACTGTCAGAAATAGCCTTTCAGAAATGTGATACCAGTCCTTAGATCCTAAACCATCTGTCATGGTCAAGTTAATGTAACCTTCTCCCTGCAACCAGTGAGAGCCAGGAGAGTGTAATAGCATCCAGTGCTCAGTCTGGTAGGATTTGGTCTGTTCACATGGCTTCCTCACATTCTTGGGCCTGTTCCACTGGCTGCTTTGTGGCAGGGTCTGTTGTTAGTCCTTGCCCAGACACAAATAGTCTGAGTTGATGCTGAGAGAGACAAATTTTGGGTTGGTTTTGTTTTTTTTTTTTTCAGTAGGAGGCTCAGTTATATATACAACCTCAGGGCTATGTGGACTTGGTACAGGCATGGCCAAGGATCTGACACAAGAAGCATTTTTGTTGCTGGACTTGGCGACTCATAGCACTGTAAGCCAAGTGCCTGGCTGGAACTAGCAGAGTTCACAGCTCCTGGGAAAACAATTGGTGCCAGGTTGGATATGTGAGACCTGATATTGGAAGGGCAGGTGATTGTGCTCTGATGACCCAGTTGTGATGTGGTCAGTGCCAGGTGCCATCATGGGAACATGCCTTGGTTGCTTGAAAGTACTTTCTTGTAGCTTTTGAATGTGGCTCTATTTTCTGGCAGGTGGAGAAAATGGCTTTGAAAAATAATAGCAGCTTTTAAGTCAAATTGCTGTCAACATTCACTCCAGGCTACTAGAAGCTAATCAGCTTAAGTTCCTAGTTGGCAAATGAAATTCTTAGTTTGCTGGCCTCTTTCCATAGTCCAGTTCTCATAATTGATACTTGGTTTTCACACTTTTTCTTTCTTTCTAATGTATTTTGTCAAAGAGATATTTGTTTGATGAAGTGTAGGATCTTGTGTGCTTATGAAGGTATCCATTCTTAGGCCTCTCTCCTTTTTTACAGGGTTTCTCTTGTAGGAGCATAGGAGAAAAAAAGGCAAAAGTAGGTGAAGCTTTAGCGCATGCCTCAAGCACAGCTGAGCTGATGAAAACCATCAGTCACTGCTCTCAGAAAGGCACCTGATTCCAGCTGTCATGCTTGGACCAAGACAGGTGGGTAGCAAGGATCCGTGGGGGAGCCATTACAGGCTGTTCCAGGTGAAGAGAAAAAGAAAAGCAGAAAAGCTGCTTGTGAATAGAGAGAATCAGGAGAGCAAGAGGTAGATAAGCTGAGGAAATAATACTGACTTCAGCTGTGAATAAGGAGTAGCATCCAGGGCAGCAATTTAGGGGCATTAAAATGAAGGTTTTGGTTTACATTTAGGATTAGGATTAGGAAAATCAGGAGCCCTAGGGACGTACTCAGCGAATGCTAAAGATAAGGCCTAGGCAAAATCAGATATGTCTGGAGAAATGTCTAGAAAATAGATCTACAGTGTGTGTGATATGTCATGTTTTGTGTCAACAACACCCATATATATGATCCCTGATACACGTGCATGTGTCACGTACGTTATACACATTATTAGTAGATGTTATAACAGTTTGTGGTGGCTTAGGGAAGTTCCAAAAATGGAAAGGCAGTCAGGTCTTGAGGGGTCTCAGATAGAATCCATCAGGCAAGAGAAAACAGCCTGGGGAAACAAAAGGGTTTATTGAATCTCTGTCTCCAAGCACAAAAAGCAGAAAAAAACCCCAAGCAGGTGACACAAACAAAACAGAAACTCCATCACAATGCCATTACATGCATTCTGAGAAAAAGAAATGGGCAAAGCATTCTGTAGTGGTCTTTGGCTTCAGGTCGGGTCCCCTGGAGAGAGGGGGACCCACCTCTAGGACACTTCAAACCCCAATTTCCCGACATTTTGCCAAAGGCTTAAGAGTTAAAACACAGCACAGCTTCTTGCATGGACAGTTCTGCCAAGCTGAAACAGGCCTTTCCAGCCTCCATACTCCCACTAACTCGAGCAGTCCCAGGCTCTTTCTCAGCAGCAAGCTGTGACAAAGGTTTCTCTTCCTGCTGTTCAATAAATAAGGATAGTGGCAGCCGCATGGCCCAGCCATGTGGTGAGCAGACAACAGCAGCTGTGGCAGCAAACCAGCAGGGAACCTCCTCCTCCTTCAGGGTCCCTGGCTTTCAGGGCTTCTCCTCTTTGTTAGCTCAGCACTTTGGCCTCTCCAGGCTTGCGATTAATAGTGTAATTCTGCTCTGCTCGACGCTGGGAGGAACTGGCATTAGTGGTTTCTCTCTGTGCCTGTCGGTGTCGCCATGTGGGTGGGGGAAGAGCTTTCTGCAGGTGTGGCTCGAAGCCATTTGCTCCAGCATGGAACGGACCTACCCGTTCCAGTGGTAGACAGGGGATAGGGCATCCTGCCATTACACTCTGACCTCCTTCCACCATGCCCAGCTCCAGGCTGGCAGCGGGGTCCATTCCAGCCCTGGAGAGTGGAGCAGGCCAGGGGCCTCCTGGCCACCCCGCATAGCTACGGAAAAGGAGAAGAGCTGAGAGGACTACTGCTCAGCCCCAAACAGTGTATTTTATTGGGGTGCAGGGTAAATGGGAACGGCCCTGCATCCCTCCCCTAAGCCACTCACAACCCCCTCTGGAAACCCGTTCTTACTTCTGAGCCGACTCCATGGCCCTTGCCCTGAGCCGTTTCCCTTTGTCCAGTCAAATGGGTCATTTGGCTCTTAATGGCCCCGGCTTCTCTGAGCTTTAGAGAAACCATCTGGGATGGGGGGTCTTTCCACCTCCTGCACAGTCTAAAACAAAGCATATATTATTTTGGGAATAAAAGGAAAGGTGATACAAAAATCTGGTTTTTTTCTAACCTAGAACTACAGAATAATTCCTTGGATTTGCGGAAGTGTTAGGAGTTGCTGTGCTAAGAAAAAGGTTTCCTCTGGCAGCTCTTTGTGTCAGCTCCTGTATGACTGTAGCATACACGTGAGGCAATTCTGTTGCTCTGAGTGAATGCAGCCTTTGCTGAGAGCATAGATTTGACAGGAGCTCCTCCTGCCTTCCCTCGAATGCTTGGGGATAGTGCAGACTGTGTTAGCACGCAATGCAGATGCCGGTGAATGAATAAAGTAGAAATAGAAGAAAGAATGAGCCTGTCTTTTTCTCATCCCTTTCAGAGAGCAGAAAAAGGCATTAGCAGCCTCCAGAGGGAGTTTCTCTTCTCAGCTGGTCTCTGGGCATGTGGAACTGGTGCCTCGGGGAATCTCTTGACTATGAGCCTGTTTTACTCAGTTCTGTCACGATCTTTCAGAGAACATTTGTTTCCTGTTTAGGTTTAAAAGTTTGGGTTTATTGTATGCTAATTTTGTATGATGACATAAAATCTTATATGGGAACCAATGCAGCAGAACAAGGCCACTTCCAGCTCTGTTAGGAGTCTGTACAGCACTTTGTGTACCAGCCCCAGCCTCTGACCTGTGGGGCTCAGGCATTGAACCTCCCCAGCAGGTTGGAGACTGACCAGCTGTAACTACAGTCATGTGTTGGTGTGGGGACCAAGTGACAGAGTCATTCCTTCTCACTTGCTGAGCTGTTTCAGGTCTGCTATGTGAGGGTTGACTGAGATGTTTTGTACATTTCAGGAACAAAAGTGTGTCCATGGTCTCCAAAATAATGGAAGGAAAAGATGAGAGCATAAAATGATTGTGCTGGTGAGAGAAAGGAAGACTAGTGGAGTCTGAAAGAGAAGTGGGCAGGTGAGCAGTGTGCCTTGTGAAGCAGAACAAAATGCATTATTATTTTTAATGGAAATTTTAAAAAAGCTTTGTAGATGCACTGGGCAGAGGGTGATAGAGAAATTGCTAATTCTGTTCCATAAAGGTAGTGGGAGTGAAACTGGCAAATGGATGTGGCAGCTGGAAAGGACTCTGGCAAGGGATGGGAGGAACCTCACATAGGGATTACACTTCACACCTAACAGTTTTTCTTACTGTTTGTGCCACAGAAGTTCATTGTGCTGGTGTGAAGCTCTGGGTTCCCTTTGGAGAAAGGAGATGTCTCAGAAATTTCAGTGATGTGCCAGGCTTTTTGCTCCCTTTCTGGCTTGAATCTCAAAGCTGGCCACACTGCGTCTTTTTGTCTGGCTTTCTTAGTCCCTAAGCAACCTTTCTGGCCTAGACCATCCTCCATCTAGTATCCTGCCAGTTCACCGGCTCTCTGCCCTTCCTGCATGCGGGATTTGCAATGAAAAGAACACATGGAAACCATGAGCTGAACATTTGTTCTGAGTGTGTTAAGAGAGGAATTGCTGCAGAGCAGTTTTGCCATCAGACCCTGGTCTGTGTGGAGACATTCTCCTATGTCAGTACAACTGTTTCATCGAAGTTACACAGAGCTAAAGCTACATTTAGCTTTATGTTCGTGAATTACAGGGAGGGATCCATTGATCAGATCTGATGCCACCACCAGGGAACAGATGTTCTGGAAATTTTCACAGACTCTTGAGGTCTGCTCTCCTCTTTTAATGGTTTAGCAAGAGGGTCTAAATCGTTTTGGGTTGGTGCCTGTAATTCTAGCACAACAACCAGCTCTCACCAAGAGTTCAACAGGCAGTGAAGCAACTTTGCTAGAAAGACAACAGTTTATTGAACCCATCACCAAGAAGAAAAGGAAAAAAACCCATATAAGTAAAAGAATCAAAAAAATAAAGCAGAAACTGTATCACAATGCCTTTACACACACTCTGAGAGAAACAGGAGACAGCTAACAGTGGGCTTTGGCTTTAGATGACAGGTCTGGGGTAGGAGAGTGTACACCGACACTCGGAACCACAAACAGCCACTACACACACACACACACTCACACCCCACTTTCCAGAAGAGAAAGGAGGGGGTGGTGGCGGCAAGAATACCACATAAAATACACATTTGGTGCTTGTGGAAAAGTTCCTTTTCCCGATTCTCTTGCAGACATCAGCACTCTGTGACGTCTCCAGCATACTTATAGCTCCTGTAGGCTTGGGGATATTCTTTGAGGTTATAGCAGCGTCAAATGTGGAGGGTACAACAGAACTCCAGACTCTCTGTTTGCCAGAAACTTAGGAAATCAGTACTTGTGAACTCTCTTTCTCTCTCTTAGTAGAGGCTTCTCTCAGTCTCTCAGTGGCAGAGTATACAGGATCTTTGCCAGCCTGGTGGGGGAAATGCCAACATGGCCATGGTTATGTGGAGCCACCCCTGTTAAGGGAAAAGGCTTTTCAGGGTCTCGT
Organism: Upupa epops; assembly: GCA_013397515.1. Classification (NCBI taxonomy): domain Eukaryota; kingdom Metazoa; phylum Chordata; class Aves; order Bucerotiformes; family Upupidae; genus Upupa; species Upupa epops. Next base: position 573,313 of record VZRI01002504.1, on the reverse strand, counting down.
CCAAGGGCTTTTCTTATAGGCCTTTTGCAGAGCCTTTCTTTCTTGTCCCCTGCTGTCAGGCACCAAGGAGGTAGAGGGTTAAGACCTCACCTCTGTCTAGCGTCTTCAAAGGCGTTTGCTGTAGTGCGTCCTTGGAGGAGTTGCCTTGCTTCAGCCCACTGCCAAGGACAGGAACGAGCTGGTGCGGCTTTTCTGTATCTGAGCCCTCAGTGAAAGAGAGGAGGGCTGCAGGTTCACTCCCACAGAACGGGGTTTGCAAGTACGAATGGCTTGGCTATTTGGCCTCTCTGTGTTCAAGCTCCTATGCAAAAGAGGGCCATGGCTACCCCTGCAGAAGAGTCTCAGCTGGGCTGAGACTTTCTTTTATCTTCCACCCTTTGGTGGCAGGGAGTTGAGAGCTATCGCTCACTCTCCACCCTTGGGGGGTGGGGGAGCCCTCTCCTAGAGGAGCTCCCTATCGCTGAAGACATGTCACAGCCAAAGACAATGAAGATGGTGATGAGAAGAGAAGGAAGAAAGAAGTACGAAGTACCTTCCTTTATGGACTCTGTCCACCACTCACCTGTAGAGTCCACACACTGACACAGGAGATTTGCTAGGAAAGCTGCCTCCAGTGTCAAAATAAAATGCTTTTTTTGGCGTAAAAGCACCACAACTGATATTTGAAAATTTGGTGATTTTCACACCAGAACACCTCTTTTCTTCAGAAGTGGATACCTAAAGCTGAAGGAGAAGAATTACACTAATCTGGCTAGGACATAGGATGGTGGCGTCATACAGGATGTTCCCATTGTGTTCAGTGATCCTTAAAAATAGTCCATAACTCCTGTCCCAAAGTCTGCTAGCGAACATAACGCAAATTTAAAATACGAAACATATTTTTTTAAAAAATTAGTGTGTGTCCATGGGGAGAGCATTCCCAAGAAAAGCATTTGCTAATAAAGAGCATTTACTCAGCTTCAGGCAGAATCAGAAGTAATTAAACATCCTAGTGAAGCACTTTGGGGAAGAGACTGGTAGCTCAGGGAAGAACAATCTCAAACCTAAGAATAAATGCTTCCAAGAGAGGTGGTTGGTGGGATTTCCTTATGGAGGTGAAGATACTGGAGGTGCTGCAGTTTTTCTTTGTATCAGCTACTCATTTATGAGGAAGCATGCATACCTTGCTCCCGTCTTTGAGAAGACCCTTGTGGTATAGAGCTGGGGAATGAGACTTTGAGGTGTCAGTTCATACAAAGGCAAAGCACAGCTTCTCCAGGAACAGGCAAAGCCTCCACCCAAAGCAGCTTTTAAGGTTGATGCTTGGCTAAGTGGATAATGTAGAGGGATTTAGGTGGTGATATTTCATAGGAAAAGATGGTGGGGTTGTTATTTCCAGGGGATTTAACCATCCTGGGTGCATGAACTTGCATAGCACAAGCTTTCCTAGCATGAAAATTATGCTGTTACATTGTGGAGATGCTGAGAACTCCTGAACTAACTTCCCAGTGCATAGCTGCCTGATAGCCAGATGGTACTGGTGCAGGGTAGGACCATCTCATCTGATGAGAAATAGGTAGGAAGTGATGGCTCTTGGGGAATACTTGTGAAAAATCTGATTTTACTGAAGGGTACCTGTGCCAGGTTGGACAGTCTATCAGGCTCCATATTTTCATTCTGGCTCAGACAAACTTTTCCCATTCATGCTTGTTGAGTCTACTGGGCATTCAGCCTGACCTTCATCCAGCATTTCAAAGGACAGTCCGAGCATCCGAGCAGTGCCAGCATCAAGATGAGAGAAGCACCGTGCCCTGGTACAAAAATAGGATGGTTTATTTTTCATAGACGGCTCAAGATGGATCTTGAGATGACAGGACCGACCTCCCCTGCAACTCACCAACATTAAGCATTTGCTTTGTAATAGCCAGTGCCCAAGGCCTGATTTCTATGCAGGGTTGGTAGGGTGGCAGGAGCAAGAACAAAAAGAGAAAGAGGTTTTAGGATTTGCTTTCTCAATGGCAGTTCATTCCGATCCTTTGTGTTTACTTGCCAAGTGCAGGAATGGAGGGGATGCCACTGCTTCATTCAGCGCTCCAGAAGACTAATGGACCTTGACAACTACAGCACAACATGTAAACTATTAAAAAGGGAGGACCGATTAAAGCCCCAACCATCCCAGCATTCCCCTGAGCTCTTAACCCTGCATAGGAGCTGAGCAGCCTCGCAGTGCCTCTTCCTAGTCTGCACAATTAACATCTCTTGTCACTAATTGATTCCTGTGGTGCTCACAGGACAATTAGAATTTAAATTGCCTTTTACAAAGGTCATGAAAACATGATAAAAGACGAATCTATTAGGAAGGATCACTCAGGAGTCTCTCCTTTTCTGCAGCACTGGCTGTGGTTATACAGACATGAGTGAGGGGAGCAAGGAGAACAGTTCACGTCTTGGGTTCATTTCTTCTTGATTGTAGTTCATGTCAGAGCTCAGCTCTTTGTGACTTGTCAATATTCTTACGCTGAAGATGGCATTTAGTTTTTTTACTGCCTCTTTTAGAAGGGTTTTGTCTCTGTGTGCTATCCCTTGGTGTCTTTTCTGATAAACATTGAAGTAGCTGGTTTTGCATATGAATCTTGAATTCACTGCTGAGGGGGGGGACACGACACTTGTTTGCAACTGAGGGCAAAAGATTTGCCTTCACAGGGCAAAGTTGTTCTAGTACCAGCCTGTTTTTATTCCCAGAGGGTGAAGTAATGGATTAAAACCTGACATGACTCCCTGGAAAGCAAAGACTGTGAGTGAAAGGGCAGCCGGTGCTCTATGTGCACAAGGCTGCATGTGGAGATCTGAGTCCATGGTTTCTGTAAAATAGTCCTCGGTGAAGAGGTCCTAGAAGAGAACATGCAGATGGAAGCACAAGAAAATGCAGCTTCTAAACCCATGCTCACAGCTTTCTTCGTCTACAGTTGATACTGCATGCTATCACATCTGAGCTGGGTGCAAATGTGGATCCAGGTGCTGTAGCACCACCGCTTGGCAAACTGTCTGAATTTTGTCTCCACGGTATGGCAGTTTGGGGTGAACTCAGGTGGGGGGAGAGCTGGTGGTTTTGCTGACAAACAGGATTTTTCAAAGTTGTTGCAGTTAATGGCAACACTCCTCTCTGTCACCCTTCAACAGTGGTTGTTGATGTTTGTGTGTTGTGTTTAAGGCAATAACGGTAATAACAACAAAGCTGCCTGCAGTGGATCTTGGCTGTGTTTACCTGACCCATCTCCAAGACAGGATCAGGTCTACTTGTAGCCCTAATCTCACCAAGATACTTTTGCTGTAGTGGGGATTGGGACAGGAGGGCAGATTGCCCCTTGTAGGATTTAGCACATTTTGTTCTGATGTACCCTCAGAGGCTGCTGTACTTCAGGTGTGCAGCGCAAAGCAGTTTTGGTCCTGTTGTTCAGTCATTTCTCTTCTGTCACAGTTGCCCCAAGTATGTGGTTTGACAGGGAAAATAACGTTTGAGACCCACTACTGTGGTCCAGAACCAGCCTTATGTAGCTACAGCAGTATTTCATGCTGAGAGAGAAAATCTAGCCAGAACAGCCGATTGCACATCCCATCCTATCCCAGTGGCATCCCCATTATAAAGTAAGCCGGCTGGCTGTTTGAGAAACTCGTCCTCCAAATCCTGCCTTTGACTTCCTGTTATTCTGGTTATTGAAATTGATTTTGTACTCCAGGCATGGGATTTTCCATTGCCAAGTTTAATGTCGAAGATAATAGAAATTATGTTTCCACTCACACATAAATCTCAGAGCTGTTTGTGCTCAGATGACTGGACAGTAAGTATAGGTGAAATTGCTCCTCTGATTGTTTCAGTAGAAGTGTATTATTGTTCTAAGGTTTTACAAAGTGTGTGTAACTGGGTTACACATATCTCTAGCAGTCACTGGGTAAGTTTTAGGTTTGTTTCATTATTTTTCAAATTGGGATAAATATAAACCTGTAACTGAGGTTTCTAATTTCTCTTGTTGACAGTGTGGCAAATCAGCTGGCTTTGGAAATAGGCCAGACAGTGAGCAGAAGACCACCTGGCTGTTGTGCTTTACCTCTCTGATGTGCTTGTCTTGCAGTTTTGTGCTCAGAGAAGCTGCCCTCTGCAAAAGCTCACAAGGGTCTATCTGCCTTTGCACAACTCCTCATGTGGGGTAGGTGTCAGCACACAGCTGGCTGCAGCACTGAATCCTTCTGTCTTTAGTCAGTGCACACAGGACCTGTCTTTGCAAAGCTTGGGAAAGAATAAGCAGAGGTGAATCTCTTGAGCTTTAAGGGCAAAACAGTCTGCGAAGGTTTCTTGGGCTCCCCAGAGCTAATGGAGATAATGGTGTTAGTGTCAAGCCCAAAGGGATCAGTTACTGAGATGTGGCCTGAAGGCACTCTAGCCTTTAGAGTTCCCATGTCCTAACCTGGCAGCATTTCCTCTCCCAGGAGGAAGAAGGACTTCTTGTTTCTTTGCAGAGAATATAAGATAATCTCTCAAGCTCTACAAGGATAAAGGAGTGGGAGGAAGGACTCTGGAGTCATGGAGGGACTAGAGCCTACATCCGCTGCAGCTATGGGCTTCTCTGATTAGGCATGGATCTGCCCAACTCTGCAGTCCTCACTTGGGCAACATTCCCATGATCTGAAGGCCTTGATCAGCTTCCCAAAGAGCTCTGTGTAACCCAGCCAGCTGGCTGCCAACCAGCCCTGCTGCCATCTGCTACCCTGCACCTCTGTTTTGTCTGGGCTCTGGATGCCAGAGATGCTGCTGTAGTTCCTTTCTCAGGAAAACCCAGATCCTGATAATTCAGGTGATCTTCTTCCAGTGTTCTTCCTGCACCAAAGTGCCAGCCTCAAGCAGCCAGGGCATGCTGTGTGGTGATTAAAGCACCACAATTAGTGCACTGTGTGCAAGACACTTCTGTGGCTTCTTACCTGCCTTGACCCTTCGCACATCTTGTGTCCTTGGCTCAAGGTGTATCATTAGTGTGCGTCAGGTAGTGCCCAGCATGGTGAAGCCTCAGCTTGAGCTGGTGCTTTAGATATTGCTGAACAGTTAAAATTACGCACTTAGCTGGTTTTTGCTCCCACATGCACTTGGCTCTGTTGCTTTGCTGTATTACATTGCTTCCCTCCTAGAGATCGTAACTTTGGCTGGGAGCAAGGGGGCTCAATTTATCTCTTCTTTACCTCACGGGGGTTTGGTGAGGCTCTGCTAGCAAAACCTTGCAAATTGCTTGGAGATCATTAGAGGAAAAGTGCTGTAGAAGAGCAAAGTATTATTTATTAATGCACCTCTGTCTTACAGTGGCATAAATATCAAGGTTTTAATTGTGCAGACTTGTAATCTGAGTAACTTCCTGGATCTTTTCTTTCTTTTTTTTTTTTCTTCTTTGATTGCCTTGGTAAATAATTTCATGGAGCAAGCAATGCACAAAGCAATGCAGGAATGGTATTTAATGCAGGTCTGTCAGGTCTAGAAGGCAATGGGATGCCACAGTATGACTTTCAGCTTTCCTTTGGCTGCTCTAATCTCTGTTGCCTCCGTCTTATCTTCTATATCTACACTTGCTTTACCTCCGCCCTTGTTCAAAATCTCACTTCTGCTCGTGAGAGGACTATGCAAAACAGGACTACAAGGCTGAACAGAGATCTTACATTACAAGGGGCCCCAGGTAAATAATTCAGCAGTGAACAACCGTGAACAAACTCTAGGCAAGCCTCAACATTTCTGTTACACCAATTTCGTGGAAGGACATGAACAATGCAAGTGAAGATCAGAGGATGGAGGAAGTTCTGCCCCTCATCCCATCAGCTTTGGCTTCCACAGGGAGGTGGCTGTGGGGCTGGAGAGCCTGCCTTGCTCTCTGCACCACTGCAGTAGCTGCTCTGGTGCAGCCACTTTGGGTGTAAGCTGAGTGTAGCTACTCCAGAAGTCTGACCAGTCAAAATGCAGATAAGTATTTCATGTTACGGTGCTGAAGTCAGGGCTTTCTTTGCATCTGAGAGCTATCTTCAGACAGGGAATATTAGCCCAATATCAGCTGCTATCTTCCCATCCCACTGGGATTGGGCTGGAATTTTTCAGGTACTTATCCTTGAGATTGTGAGAAAGCAGCAGGTCTAGTATTGCAACAGACTCATCCGCAGAGGCTGGTGTGGGTTGGTATCAAGTGATACACAAGGAGTGGCACTTTGTGCAACGTTTCTTACATACAATGAGGAATCTTCTTCCCTCTTTCTCTATCTGTGCCTGGTTTGTGTTTAACTGTCTCAAAAACCCATCAAAGTTCAGATTGTTCCTGCTTTCCCAAGTGGTTGGCCAGCCAGCTGCTTGCCTGTGCATTTCTAAGCTCTGGGATAGGCTGCTCTAACACTTTGTTCATAGGCCTCTGAGATCACCCAACTTTATAGAAATTCGGCAGAGGCAGCAGCAATTGTGTGTGTGTGTGGTGTTATACTCCTTCCCTGCTCCAGCGGATCAACACTAACTTTAAAATCTTTGCTTTGGATGTCAGTGTAAAGCAGAACTGACCTGCAGACTTTGTTCTGGGGTGCGAGATATGAACAGCACAGCAGTTTCCCCTCCACAATTCCTACATGGTCCATACTCTGCTCTTTCCCAAGCTTGCTGTGGGATTCTGATGGCTGTAACATAACCATCTCCTATCAAGCTCCAGGGGATAAATCCCATATACATCCGTGCTGCAAGGCAGTCTTCAGATAGGATGATGAGCATGACTCCAAACAGTCCTAGGCTCTTAGACCTTGGGTGTGGTGATCAGACAGTTTATCTGTGGTCATCACAAAGGTACCAAGGAGAGACTGTCTGCTATGACTTTCACACCAAGACCATCAATGAAATCCCTAGTCTCTAAGGGATGAGCTTTCAACTGGCAGCAAAACTTAAAGCTACTTCAGATTTATCCCTCAGTTGTAACCATCTGCCTTTTTTGCTACCTCAGACAACCTCACTTCCCAATCAATTAGCAACATTCCCCAAGGGATTCAATTATGCCATCTGAGAGAGAAGGGGGGCAAATAGTCTGTGCTACAAGGGAGAAAAAGGAGTGTCAAGTCCTAATTCAAGCACAGTGGCAGGCTGACCTTTCCTCCTGAGATAGCACTCACACTTTTAAGAGAGGAAGTCACTAATACCTGCCACTGCTGAGACAAGCGTGACTTCTAGACGCTCGGTGAGTAAATGTGAATGCATCTGTGAATGACAAAGGCCATGAACTGTGCACCTGGGGAAGATATCCAGTAATGATTACTCATTACATGGGAAATATAATCAGGACAAGTCCAAATCCCTTTACCTATGCCAACACTCGTCAGTGCCAGTGACTCAAATGCTTCTTTAGCTTGTTTCAGTTATGTATTCAATATTGGAAAGAAGCAGTTTAAGCAAAAAGGTCTTTAAAGAGCTGTGTTTGTGTTTATGGAAAGGACATACATGCTTCAAAGGTGTAGATGAAATGATCTCAAGGTGAAAAAGAAGGAAAACAGCACACTTCCTGACTCTCTGAAGATTTGATAAGTATTTTGGAACCTAGCAAAACTTGTTCAGCCTTGAGAAGACTTTGGGAGGGACCTTACAGCTGCCTTTCAATACCTGAAGGGAACCTACAGAAAAGCTGGAGAGGGACTTTTCCCAAGGGGATCTAGCAATAGGACAAAGGGAAATTATTTTAAACTGAAAAAGAGTAGGTTTAGACTGGATCTTAGGAAGAAGTTCTTCAGCGCAAGAGGAAATAGACTCTAGAATTGATTGCCTGTAGAGGCTGTGGATGCCCCCTCCTTGGAGGTGTTCAAGGCCAGGTTGGATGAGGCCTTGAGCAACCAAGTCTAGTTGAGAGGCATCATTGCCCATGGCAGGGAGGTTGGACTAGATGATCTCTAAGGTCCCTTCTAACCTGAGCCAGTCTATAATTCTTTGCTACAGGAAACATCAAGAATACCCTGATGAAGTTTGCTGACACCAAACTGAGTAGGGAAGTTGACACTCCTGAAGGGAGAGCAGCCCTCCAGGGGGACCTGGACAGGTTGATGGAAGGGCCAGCAGGAAGCTCATGAAGTTCAATGAGGACAAGTGCAGGGTCCTGCACCTAGGAATACATAACCCTTGAATGCAGCTCAGACTGGGATCCACCTGGCTGAAGAGTACCCCTGTGGAGAGGCACCTGGGGTTCTTGGTGGATAGCAAGCTCAACATGAGCAAACAGAGTGCTGCTGTGGCAAAGAGGGCCAACAGGATTCTGGGCTGCATTAACAAGGGCATCAGCAGCAGAGATAAAGATGTTATCTTGCTACTCTACTCAGCACTGGTCAGACAACACCTTGAGTACTGCATTCAGTTTTGGTCCCTGCTATACAAAGAAGATGCTGATAGACTGGAGACGGTCCAAAGAAGGGTGACCAGGATAATCAGGGGACTGGAAGACCTCTCATATGAACAAAGGCTGAGACGACTGGATCTGCTCAGCCTTGAGAAGAGAGGCTTAGGAGAGACCTTATTGCAATGTTCCAGTTCGTCAAGGGTGGCTACCAAGAGGATGGAGACTCCCTTTTCACAAGGAGTCCTGTATAAAGGACAAGGGGGAATGGTTACAAGTTGCTCTGGGAGGGATTCTGACTGCATTCAAGATGCAAGTTTTTCATGACTAGAGCTGTCAGACAGTGGAATGGTCTTCCAAGGGAAGTGGTGGATTGCTCAACTTTAGACAATTTTAAGCCTTAGCTTGATAGGGTTCTAGGCCAGTTAATTTAAACTGTGCTGCTTTAAGAGGTTGGAGTAGATGATCCCTGAGGTCCCTTCCAGGCCATGAGCCTGTGAAACATGTTTGCCTCATGCATTTTGTCAGAGACTTCCAAAGAATTTTACAACATGACTAAAAGCTGGAGCTTGGGGAGATAGTGGTGGTGTACCACTTCCACATGCATAGGACCATTAGCAATTGCAGTGCTGCTGCATTCACTGGTCAAACTTTGGTGTTGCAGGAGGTGCATTTATTTTAGCTGGGATGGAGTTGAACGTTCCCATGACATCTCTCGGTGCTCTGTGTGTTGCGGTAGCTGGACGGGTGTTGATAACACACCAGTGTTTTCGATACTGCTGAACACTACTTGCTCAGCAACAGGGCTGTGGTATTTTTACCTTTCCTAACCATCTCCCCAAGTGGGGAATTTGCATGGGGGTTACAAAGAAAGGTGGTACTAACAAAGTTGCCTCAGTGTGGCTCAGCTTGGCACACCCAGACATGTCCATGTTGCAGATTCATATTTTTGAGTGGAATGAATTGCTTTAATGTCAAAATGCTGATGGAGTAAGACAAAATGAGAAAGACGAGGGGCTGTGGTACTGATCTGGTTCTCTCAGCTAAAAGATCTCTGCAAGGCTGTGTGGTTGCTGTTCCTGAGTTCAACTGATTGTGTGCTGAAGCACAAAGCAGCAGTGAAATGGTTAAGATACATTGGCCAGATAGCTTCAGAAATCCAGGATGGGAATAACAGGGGCTCTTAAGTCTGGGACTGAATTGTAATGACAGTCTTATATGGACAAAGCCAGTGGGGAGACCTCGATACCGCCAGCACTCAGGAATGGAAAAGAAATGAAAGCTGGCACATGATTCTGTTTCCACTTATGAAGCACCCATATGCCTTTCTTAAAATTCAATTTATGGGAATGGTGAGTAAGACTGGGCTGGTTCTTAGCCATTAACATCCCAGCTGCTTCATTGTAAAAGAGCGTGCATCGAGTGAGGAACATTTCTCATGCAGGATTGGCAGAAATTGATATTAATAAATGGATCTAATATTCTTAAATTTGTATTCCTTCCCAAGACTTGCAGCGACCCCAAAGGGCAGAAGAAATAATACGTGAAAGTCTAATCCATTATTTATAACCAGGCAAACCAGGGAAGTAACTTTGGGAGATTACCCGGATAATCCAGCATTAGCATCTTGTTCCAGAGATCTTTATTAGGGCTCAGGAAAGGCTTCTGGGAGTCCGAAGGCAGAACAGTAAATTCATATGGTAGCCTCTGACCTTGCCTACTGCCTTGGCCTTGTAATTTACTTTGGGATGTCTGTGAGTTTAAGAGAAAGATAAACATTGTTAGGTGAAGGGAGAGGAAAGGAGGCTGAAGAGGGGCAGCACCATTTTAAGCTACTTGGAGTGGATTTTGAAGGCAGCAGCAAAGCTTCTGTTGCACTCATACACTTTTAAGAGTGTCCAGCAGCTGTCTTCTCTCTTTGCCCCATAAGGTACCAAATGAATTTTGGGAGGAGCTCCTCAGTCTTTGTGACTTTATTTTATAGAATGGAAATAATAATATCAGATCATAGAGATCAGGCTCAAGTGATAGGACAAGGAGCACTGGGTGCAATCTGGAACATAGGAGGTTCCATATAAAGGAACTTCTTCACNTAGGTGATCCTGCTGTGGCAGGAGGATTGGACTAGATGATCTTTCAAGGTCCCTTCCAATCCCTAATGATTCTATGATTCTATGAGGTTAATCTTTATGTGATGCTTTGGGGTCAAACCACACTAGTTCTTGTAGTCAAGCATCCATTATTTTTTCTCAATGTAGGGATATCTACTGGCTTTTTGAAAACATTCCTTTACTGTCCTGTCCCTTGTGGCTTTTGCATGTGGTATGTGGATGGTTTTGCAGAAGGAGGGGACCAATTACTGAGCTGCAGGTTGAGAAATATTTTCCTCATTTGGGTTTTGGTTTTGTTTGGTTTTTATCTTTAACAGGTTTAGGGTGGTCTTGGGTTTCAGAAGTGAAACCAGCTAAGCGGTCACAAATTTTTGCAGGAAGATGTAGAAGAGAGTACTGTGGGACAGAGGTGGGGACCCTCCACCTGAGATTTCCAGCTCACTTCTGCAGATGTGAGATGTTTGAATAAGTTATGGGAAAATAATGTATGTCTAGCCCTGATAAAGCCTTCAACTCTTGTTGTGCTGAGCAGTGCTTTACTGTGTAAAGAGGTTTGGTTTTGTGTACTAGCAGCAAGGAAATGTGAGCTGCCCGTCTTGGAAGATGCAAGGAGACTCCCTTCTGGATGGCCTTTTGATTGAGGCTGCTACTAATCTCACTTCTTTGTATTTGTCATTGGTTTGGATATGCGGACAGAGAGTTCAAGTGGTTAGCAGAGTAGCAACTACTTTGCATTTATATTGTACCATCCCTCAGAGGATCCAAAGTGTTTCCAAATATTAACTAATCCCCACCAGACACCTGCCAGGTAGGTACAGTCAATAATAAGCCCATTTTACATGTGGAAGGCTGTGGTGGAGCAGTTTAGCAGTTCCATAACAGATCAATGCTGGGAATAAAGTCCAGGACTCTCAGATGCCAGACCCTGTCTCTGGGATGCTCTACCTTGCTCTTCTTTAATCTGAATGGATTTACTCATCCCTGATATGAAGCAGATCAGATCACCTAACATGTCTGCATACACAAATTTCCTTTAAACACCAGCTGTCAGTGAGGCTTTTTGTGAAATTAAACACAAAGGGAAAAGAGAATATTACCATCTGGGATATCATATCAGCACTTCTCCAGCTATTTGGTACAGGATGTATCCAATTATAAATGAGCTAGAAGCCTACAGTCTAACAAAAGCAGGTGGAACCTTATCAGCAGCAATAAGCAGTTCAGGAAAGGAGAGTTAGCAGGATTATTAACCCTCCTGAAATAAGTCTGTCTTCCAAAAGGGAAAATAATAATGTCCATAACTGAAATAATTAACAGAAAAACAATTTGCAACACTTAATTAAATTAATAAGAATATGCTAATGATGAGTTAAGACTGCGCGAAGGCTTCTAGTACATGGCATGCTAAGTATGCAGTTTTCTTCTGCTTATAACTTTGTTAAATCAAAGCCAAATGTCTTCAAATTTAGGAAAGCACAGGCTTCTCGTTGAGAATCTGTGTCCCAGGTTTCAAACACCAGCCATGCTTTTTGGCTAGAAGGCCAGAAAGGCTTTGGCTTTGGATTTGGTTTATTTTCCTCCCGAAGTGTGCTTTTCATCATTCTGTAACTCACAAGCAGTGGAAGTGATTTTTCTGAGATGATTCAAAACACTCTTCAGCCCTGGGAAAACATTAGACTGTGAAGTAGTTCTTGAGAAGTGTGTGGCAATGGACTGGGAGTGAGAAGCATCTCCCGGCCGAACCTGCTGAGGGTGCTGGCAGCAGTGTCTGCTCTAAGCTTATCATTATGTGAATTGAATTAGTGCTACAAATTGTGCCTGGAAGCAACAGGCACTGTCCTGCTGCCAGAGCCCTGCTGTGATTCCAGAGATACCTGCCACCAAATGGTACCTAAATTACTAGGTCTTGTACTGTTATGGTACCAATTGTGTGCTGCTGACCCCACAGGTAAGAAGAGCAGGAAGGAGTGCTTCTGCTTGTCTCTCGGGATGAAGTCCTTCCTGTTCCAAAAAGCGGATGAAAGGAAAAGAAATTAAAAGGGAGAATGTTTTAAAGCTGCTTTTGATGTCTGCTGGTCCTCTTTCCTTGCTTTCTCACTGCTGAGGGAGGTGCCAGTCACCCCAGGAGCATTTCCAAACAAACAGGACTCTGGTGCAGAAGTGAGTCCTGCTCTGGTTTAATGATATTTTAAGTCAAGTGTAGCTTTTAATGTTTGCAGTGAACGCAGTGTACTGGAGCTGACAAGCACATATGAGAGCAACAGCATTTTCCTGGAAAATGCTATTATACATGGCCCAGGAAACCGTGTTCTAGACATATGTATATCTGCTTTGGGAAATGGCTCAGGCCTTTAGAACTGATTCCTCATATCGCAGATTTCTCTGCTAAGGGTCTCAGTGGCATTCCTTACACCTTCTTTACATCTGCTCCTTTCCTCGGCTTGGAGTCAGCTGCTGAGCAGCTAGTTCTGGGATTGGGATGTGGGAATGGGAAGATTTGGTTAGGAAGGGTGGGTTGGAGAGCACATGATTGAAGGGCTGAGGACTTTCCAGGATGAACACGAAATGCTCTTCCTCCTCTGCTGTTCACAACACCCAGGCTGACTTCAGCAGGTGGAGACCGTGGGAGAAAAATGACAGGAGTGTGGGAAGAGGAGTGTATGGTTCTTGTGCTTTCTTTGCTGAGCTCTGCACTTACTTTTTCCTCTTTGTGAGAAGGCTGGGAGAGAAATTCCTGCTCAAGTCCCTGATGGAAGGATTTTAAGGAGAGACTAAAGCAACAAGAGGGAACACGTGAGACTTGTTTTAGCAGCTCTTTTGAGTCAATGTGACCCAAACCAGAAGGCTCTGGCTCCAGCGCAGAACAATTTATTCCCATGCTGCCAAAATGCACACTTCTGCGTATGCTAGCTGCTGCTTCATGGCTCTTCTAAAGCTGAAATGATAGAGAATTCTCTCCCATGGTATATGATTGCTGGGTTTGCAGGCTGTTTGGTAGGTCTAACATGACATGCGTGCAGGTGCTTAGGTAAATATTGCCTCTTCCTTGTCTGAATCAATACCCATGCTGATCACTTTGTAAATTGATGTGCTTTGATGAGAGAAGAGGGTGCAGTTTTCTATTTCACAGTCATTCTGGAATATCTTTTTCTTCAGATTGTTTTGCTTTTATGGAGCTCTGGCCCATATTCTGCAAATAACCCTGAAATTTTAAATAGTTAAATATAGTTGGCCAAATTCTTCCCTTGGAGATACCCATGTAGCTCCCATGGCATGGCTGAAAACCCAGAATGCATTTTTGAGGACAAGCAGAAGCCCAGCAGAGCCATTTCACTCTAGGCATAGCACTGTTCAAAGTCAATGGAAGCATGATTTGAACACATTGTGTGGGTATTTTTACAAGTGTTTTTCTATATTCCTTTATTTCCAGGCTAGAATCCAACCATGTGAATGCCAGGCAGAAAATCACTGGTTGCTTCTTAACTCTTTGTTTTCAGTGAGCTATGCATGTGTTTAGGGAACATAGCTTGGTGACAGTGGGTTGTCACAATGCCATGGTGGAGTTGTGTTCAGGTTGCCTGAACTGTAGAGATCAAGAGATAAGAAAATGGTCTTGTATTTTTTGATTGCCTTGGAAAAAAAATCTCATTGCCCTCCCCAGAAAATCTGTTTCTGAGCAGTTATTTTCCTCACAGGTTAGAAGTGATCCTGGACAGTAAGCGCTAGTAGCACTATTCACTTGGCTTAAGCACCAATTGCCTTACTTTCACCAGCTTTAACATGTGATTAGCACGGTGGACTTGACATAGGTTAAAACCTCTCCAAGGGGAGACCCAGGATAGTGCTTGTGTCTCAGTCACAGTTCTTCTGGGAGGCATCACAGCTGGGTCAAGGTGTCTGTGCTAAGTATTCACCCTGCAAATTCAACCTGCATCCCCAATTCTTTCCTGTTTATTCTTGCTGTCTGTGCTCAAGGTTTTTTGTCTATTTCTGTCTGCTGAGATGCCATGGGAGTTTTTCGTGGCCTATTGTAGGACAATGTGTCTCTTAAGGGAAGCTATGAAAAGGCTCTGGAATGCTACCAAGATGGGAGCGATTTCAACCATTGAGAGGAAGCAAAAAAGAATGTGTCCAGGCTTGGGTTGAGAGCTATCTGGGCAGATGATGGGGCATTTCATGCTAAACCCTGGGTCAGAGGGGTCCAGTGTGCACTGTGTGATGCTTTAATTGCCAGCTCTCTTGACCCCACTTACAGATGTGGACCTTTCTTGGGCAAGGATGGTGTTCTATTATGAGAGCAGTCTAAGATGAACAAGTCCACAGTAGTCAGTGCAGTGGGGCATGTATGAAGTGTCTGGGCATGTGCAGCAAATCTTGTTCTTGGACATTAAAAATTATACTCTTGGCAAATTCATCTGTCTCCCCAGCAACTGGCAAGGTGACAGGAAAAGTGGCCAGGCAGATTTCCAACTGCCTTGGTGGCAACCATGATTTAAGACAAATATTCCCTGTCAGATTTATTTAGAAGACAGGAATATCTACTGCCTGGTGTCTCATTTGCTTCTCATTGTTTTGCTGCCTGCTTCTTGCCATCCTATTTTCTGACAATTTAAGGAAACCATTGTCTGGGGTGAGTGTAACTGCAGTTACACGGGACACATGTAACATCTTCCCCAGCATTCTGTGCTCTGACCAGTTCCCATAGGAAAGGCTCTTGCCATGGGGGCATCCTTGCTTCCCTTTCTGTGGTACTGTCAGGGTGGGCTTGCTGTGGGTGCCTGAAGACTCAGTTTTGGGAGAGATTTTGCTTTCTCCAGGCCATTTGGGTTGGCATGGCAGTGGGAGACTGAGGACAGGGGTGCTGCTGTAGAGAGATGCTTCGGTTGCCTGTGCCCTGGTATTGCTGTTTTGACAAGTCACTTAAGCGTGGGCATTTAAAGCTTGTTATAACTATGTGTGGAGAGAGTGAGAGAAATTAAGCTGATTCTACTGGAGAGAGAAGTGTCTGAAACTCTCCTGGGTCCTTTAGATCCTCTTCCTGTGCTCTGGAAGAGCTTTTAAGATAGAGAGGACTTTGGTGTAGACTGTGGCCCCCAAACCAGAAATACCCCTGGCTGCTGGCACATGCCCCATGTGTTCTGTAGAGCTGAGGCCATCTTCCTTCAAAAAACATCACGTTTTTGATTTGCAAACCTCGAGAAGTTTCCTAAGAGAGGTACAGATTGCTACAAAATTAGTTTCTGATTTGTGATAGAAGACCTGCTAGTCTGAGAGAAAATTAATCCCTGGGACATGAGGAACAGGGGCTAAACCCTACTTCTGCTACAGAGGGAGATGGGTCCTTTTGAAACTGTAAAGCTGCTGTGCTTGCCCCATGCAATTTCCTTATTGTTCAGTAAAAGGGCTTTCAGGAAAATGCCAGACACACTCCACTGACCTCCTTGCAGTACATCCCAGAGCTCTACAATCTGATATTAATTACAGTGAGGCTCTATATTAAAGTGGAGATTTGCCAAGCTGCAATGCTTGATTCACATTAATTTAAATTGGAACTAGATATTCCCTCAAGCAGCTTTGGGGATCTCATAAAACCCAAAGATGCGAATTTCGCTGAATATGCCCTGGTTAGCCAGGGAGCTGTCTGGTGGTCACCTGAGGGAACTGCAAAGGGTTCTCCATACTGCTTCGTGTTGGCTGTTCCTTGCTTTCTCCCCAGGGCTCTCCACATTTGGGCCCAGCTCTGTTGCCTTTATCTCTATTGCTTCATTGTTTTACAACCCTGAAAAGTAGTGCTATCACCATAGTCTGAGCCTGATTCTTCTTCCAGTGGTTTGTGCTACTGCGTTGCACTGTCCTCTAGGACCTCTAATGGAACTTCTTGGCTTTTGTAACTTGGGATCACCTGGCAGTCAGTGTCACGGGGTTGAATAACAGTGTGCCTAAGCAGAGGTGTAGCTGTTGGGCTTCTACTGGGATAGAAACTGATCTTGGGATGCTTTGGCAAAGTAAATCCATTTTCCAGAGTGAACCCTAAATGCACTCCAAGCATGCACATGGCAGATGAAGTCCTGATCTCCTGCACCATGGGCAAGTTGGCTTTGTTTTGAATGAGCCAATTTTTTTCTAGTTTAGTGAAGTAAGCTGTCTGAAACAGGGAAATCTCCTTCAAAGTACCCTGGAAGTTGCTAGGAATTAACTTCAACTGTCTGCATCAAGAGCTAGTCATGGTAACAGAGCCTCTGCTGGTGGGATCTGGGTCACCTCTCCAAATGTCCTGCAGCAAAACCTCTTGCTGGGATCCTTAGCAGAGGAGATGTTGCTTCTGTGGTCCCAAAATAGATCCTCCCACTATGCTGTCTGCTGAAAGTTGTCATTTCTCCTAATCCTGCTGCTGCTGAAGCAGGAAATGGGGTCAGTGGGACGTAGAGGTGCTATGTGTGACATGGGCTCCAGGCAGATGCCACTCCTGCCTGTCCCAAATAAGAAAGTTGCTTTCAAGTCCTGGCAGGGATCTTGACGGGGCTTGGAGGAAGCACTGGCATGAGAGACTGTTTCCTGTGAGCAAGGAGCCTCTCCTGCCTCTTGCCAGTGATGATAATTTGTCTTCTGCCTCCTTTTTCTCTTAGTTTCCCTTTTCTTACTTTCTGTCACCTTTTCTTTCTCCTTCAGTGTCTGCCATCTCTTGTAGCTTCCTCATCTTCTTCCCCTGAACACACTTTGACAACAGCTCTAGAAGGAATGATCAACCTCAAGCAGTTCTGTTCCATTTAGAAAAGCTTTCTTTATGGAAACAGGCAGCAGAGTTGGCCCCTAGAACACAGCATCAACACGTCAGGGCAGCAGATACACAGACAGGCTCTAACTGCCCTGACCACCCTCGTCTGGTGCGCCCCAAGAGTTACTTGGAGTAATCCTGACTCTCATGTTAGATTTAGACAAAAAGCATTACAGAGTTCTATCTGGCTCCTCAAACCAGGGCCTGCAGTTGCTCACTGGTGGTGTACTGGGTGACCCTGAACTGTGTGGTCAGTAAGTGAGCAGGCAGGAGAGTCTGGGGAGGCAACGGCCAGTGCTGGTGCTCTCAGGCTTTGCAGTGCTGATGGCAGTCCCAGGCAGCACTAAATCCTATTTCACTTACATTTGCATAAGCTGATGCAGTCAAATAAAGCTGTTCTGACAGCTGCATTTAATAGCCTTGCTGTCTGCAGAACCCTGGGTTCCTGTGTTTTTTAGCAAGCTGAATTTACTGTCTTAGAGATGGATTTACAACATACCTGGCTATGGGGACCGGCACACACACACACTACTATAAAGACAGTGAAGCAAGGAGGGAAGTGTTGCATGTTCAAACAGACCAATAGGGGGAAAGGCAGCAGCTTCTGTGCACCTTGGCACTCTGAACTTAGCATATGGTGAACTGCTTCATGCTGGGGCCAAGGAGGAAGGTGATGACGGGAGGCCAAACCATGCCAGTGGCAGCCAGTTGTCTCTCCTCCCACAACACTTTTGTTTTCTGAGGTGTGGGTGGAAGATGTGATTGAGGACATGCTACAAGTTGCAGTGCGTGGAACTACACCTTGCAGAAAGTCCAACAGGCTTGTTATTTCCTAGTGCTTTACTGTGTCCTGACAACATACTCTACCCCTACAACACACATGCCTTTACAGTCAGTGGTGGAGGTGTTTTCAGGATGGAACATGAGCCACCTCTGACATGCAGCTAATAGGAGATCTACTTCTAGTTTCTCTCTTCTGATCACAGCAACATTGTGGCAAGGAGGAATTTCAGTGCCTGTGCTGCTTCTGTTTTGGCTGGTACAGCCACACTCATTTCTGCCATAATAGATTAGAGCTGTCGCTGCACACAGTTGCATACCACCCTGGGGGTGGCTGCATTTTGGTGATTCATACCAACCTAGAGGAGCACCTGCTTCTCATTCCATCAACTTGATGGAAATAGGCAGTTGAATTTGTTGTTCATGTGATTACTAGAATGCCTGTGTGGCAGAAAGCTCTATTTGTAATTAATATCTGTAACAATGACCTAATAGTTAGCTGTCTTTCATCACTGTGTGGAGATTCTCTCTTTTTCTGCAGCTTTGATGGCTGAGCCTTTCCTTGATGTTGTGGCTAACAGGGCAGCCAACCCTCCTTATGGCTCTTAGGCTCCAGCAGGAGTTGTTTATGTGTGCTCTGTGGTAAGGAAGGTGTTGCAGTGTTCCTCTTGTTGCTTAATATCTAAAAGGAATTTCCAGTCCACACCTTATCTATTTCATAGAAGCAAAGTTAGTGGTAAATAACTCAAACTTCTTGAAATATCAAGAAAAAGGCACTGATCTGCAGAACATTTTCCCAAGAACTTCATCAGCCTCTTGCTTTCTTCCTGCTGGACTGCCTGTCTGGCATAGAGGTGCGCCACTCTGCTCCTCTGATTTCTCCTGCAAGTCCACAATGTCTCCTGTTCTTGCCTCTGCTCTCCCTTCTGCCCTGCTTTTCTTCTTTTGCTCATGGTTGTTTGTATTCAGGGAGCGTCTTCTGTGCCAGGCTGCTCTAACTAGATGAGGTGGGAAATTTTACAGTTGAGGGCAAGCTGGAGGTAATGGAAACCTTGTATTAGAGTTCTGGGACAAATCTTCCTTGGGAATAGCCTTGGGTAAAACAGAGCAAGCGCAGCCCAGCTTTCTCTAGGGCTTTATAGAAGTTTTGTAGCAGGTCTGCAAAAAGCTTCACCTGGCAGATTGTTGACCTGGTGCCACTGCAGACCTGGGCAATCCTCCTCAACATCCCAGTTGGATGTTGCAAATTTTCCACCTTCATCACACATGGCAGCAGTGAACTAGACCAAGGCAAATCCAGCAGTGTCCTTTGGTACTTTTTCCTTTCCATAGTGTTCCTTGATTTCTCCTCTTTTTCCACTTTGCTCAGCACACAAGATCTGTGAAGTAACTGCATTGTCAGTCTAAAGGATTGGTGTGACTTCTTCAAGACGATTCTACAGACAAGAACTTTAGTTGCCCAGTTGTGAGTTTTAACTGCTCCGTCTCACACCCCAGGACATTTGGATCCTATTGGAGGCACAGCAGATGGAGCCAGGCAGCAGGTCCAGCTCTATTTGGTTGGCAGGGAAAGGGCGAAGCAGCAACACCAGCGACCTTGCTGATTTATTCATTAGACAGTGCTTAGAAGATGGGGAGGATTGATTTGTCTGTCAAATGCAACACCAAACTGTGCGGCCTGCAAGGGGAGGACTAATTGTGCCACTGACACAGAGGCCAGCACTGACTCACGCAGTCAAGCACCTTTTTATTATATTTTCCTGCTAGTCAGCTCTTCTTTTCATCTATTCTATTATCTTGGGCAATTTATTGATGCAAAGCCAAATTTAAGTGGTTATTTTGCCTGTGAAAATGAGGAAAAAATGTCAGTTTAGAGTACAGTGAAGTGTTGGATCAGGCTCTGTGTGATGGTTATTTGGAACCATTTGAAGCTGTCTGGCTATATAAGCCATGATCGCACCTCTGTGATAGCAAAATGCCTTTGAGAGGCTGAGTCCCTCATTCAAAAGCACTTTGTGGGCTCTTAAAAGTGTCCCAAAGTGTTCAGGATGTAGCTTCTTGATTCTTGAATCCAAGGGATCCTCGAGAGCAACAAACTGCCTTCCTGCCTCTGAGATCAGTGCCAGAGCTGCTTTCTTTTTTTATGAAAGAAAGAAAACTTCCTGTAAGTACAGTGTGTGATCGCTCTGAGGCTGCTATTCCTGAAGACAGGCAAGGGCCAAATTTAAATTTGCTGTTTTGCATGCAAGTGATTGTACTGTTGAGGTAGCTCTCCACAAGCAGCACAAGTGGGCTCTTCCTGTTCCGTGAGCAGCTCAGGCATTGTCAAGCTTAAGTTAGTGTGATACTGGGTTAACGTGTGCCTGGCTTGCAGCATGGAGCACATGTGAGCTTGTGGCCTGTAATACATCATCACTGCCGCTTCCCTGAATTGCCAAGCAAGTTGCTCTTCATCCTCATCTTTGTGAACAAGATGTGGTGATATTCTTCGAAAGACCAGTCATGAAATGAATGGGGTCAACTTCCTGTTTTGAATGGTTTCCTATCTCATTTGGCAGCTCCACCATACTCCAGCAGAAGGGTTTGGGTCCCCACAGAGGTAAAGAGGTTCCAGTTAATCTGTTGGATACCTTCAGAGACTTTAGATTTTGTTCAGTCCTGGATGGGTCCTGCTAATGGTCCTAGTTCAGGCCTTGCTGGCTGTCTTTAGGGGTCAGTGCAGTCATTTGGAAGCTTTCCAGTAACTGCAGTGGGTGCTGAGTTGAGCCTGCACTGAGGGCACAGAGAAGAATGAATTGTCTTTACTCATTTGGTTCTCAGATTCTCCCCCACTGCTCTGCTAAATGGACCTCAACTCTGATCTTGAAGCAAGCACTTTGCCAAAATTTCCACCCCTGCAGAACTGAACACAAATAGCTTCTCCTTTCCCTGCCAGCCTCTCCTTTCCTTCCACTTTCTGTTCCTCCTCCACAGTTTTTGAAGACCATTTATCCTCTAGATGCTGTGTGCCTCCCCCTCCCCTACTTTAGTTTCTTGCTGTCATCAGACTATTGAACATGATTCCATCCTGTGTTGCAAAAGTAATCACTTTTTAATTACATGAAGGGAAAACGGTTGTAAAAGACCTTCAATGCCCAGTGTCTCAGATTCCTGCTGCAAAGCAAAGACAACAAGAGGCTGGCAGGTTTTTTACGTGTTTGTAGCGAGCTGTTCCTTTAAGCCACATATTACACCCTCCACCAGTGTTTAGTCATGAACGAAAATGCCAGCTAAGAGATTCCTGGGCTGTTCTGAAAGCAGAGATTCATTTGAACAAGAGCTGTATGCCTTCTTCCCAGCTCCTTTCATCCACAGGGAGGCAAATTAGGAATACTCTCAGCAGGAGGGCAACGCAATTGGAAAGCCAACTGTTCTGCAGAGCAGTTTCAGAAAATCGTGGATTTGGCAGAGAGGACAACAGTGAAAGTAGCCAACTAACTCCCAGAGGGTAAACCTCACCTGAATCAGGGAAATGCTGCCTGCAGTTCAGTACGGAGCTGTCTGTCTTGCTATGGTGCTTTAAGGACTTTACAGGGAGTAATGAATCAAGGGACTTGACTTACTCATTCTTAAGTCTTTGTTTTTGCTGTAATGCCCCTGTGCAACAATAACAGCAAAGGCCTGTGAGAGATCAATTAACATCTCTTAATCATTCTGCGTGCTTACAGACAATCACTAAATAAGCTGCTGGCTAGCAGGTGCCATCTTGTGCATTTTTCTCTTTTAGCTGTGCCCTGCTTCTCTCCCTCCATAGCTCCTACTCAAAGCATCTATAGGAGAGAAATATTCTGCATTTGTATAGCACCCAGCCAAGAAAGGAGAGAGCAGCATTAGGCTGGGAAAGGACTTTGAAGTTGTATCAGTGTTTTTAACCTGTTTTGCCTCTGTTTCCTATTTGTAAGATGGAGTGAGCGATTCTGAGCCACCATGAGGATGCATCTGTGCCTAGAAGGGCTGGTGTCTGCAGGGAGTCGTGATCCTTGGGGGAAAGAAGGGCAAAGGCCTATTGACACTGCATTATACCAGTCAGCAAACAGCTCAGTTCAGTTTCCAAAGTGTTTCTCCCCTAAGACAGGCCCATGATTAAATCCTCATTCACCATCCTGAGGACAAGAGGACCCTGGAGGTGAGGCAGTATCTGTGTATGTGAGCAGTTCATTTGCATCTTATGCACAGCTGCTGACCCTACTGCAAGTGCAAGCATCAGGCAGAGCAGTGATACATCCCACTGTCATGCTGGGATTCAGATCTTTTACAAGTCAGTTAATCCCTTGATCTCAAAAACACAGAAGTAATGAACCTCTTGATAGAAGGTTGCTGTTTGTCCTGTTGTACCACCACATTGTTTGGACACTAGTTAGGGGAGGCTAGAGTCAAAGCAAAAAAACTTGAATGAATAAATCGGCTTAGAGAGCTTTGTAGTGATTTATTCCGCTCTCTGGTCCTTTGGGCTTGTGTGCAGCTCATAAACGAGCTTATTATTCTATTGTGATTCATAGCTTTGCAATGGAAGCAGAGGGTATATGTGCCGCCAGGGAAGACAGAGGGGCTGGAGACGGAGTATTTGAAGTGGAGATCAGGCAGAGGTCACAGGGGGATGTGGAAGAAGAGGGAGAAGCAGAGGCTGTCCCTGCAGCCAGTCAGTGAACGAGGACAGTGCTGATGGATCCTTGCATGTGACACAGCTGGTGTGGGAGATGACCCTCTGTGATTAAAGCTTAATTTTGTCACTGCTCTTTGGCATTCATTTTAGAGATCTTTGAGATCTCCTACTGACAGGAAAATGCTTTGTAAATCTCATACTGATGGCAGTCTTTGCAATGACTTACATGCAGGCTGTCTTGAGGGAGAGAGACATCTACGCTTCCATCCGTGTCCTGGGACTTAGCTGTGCTACTTCCCTTTTCACAACAGCTATTTCAGCCTCTCTTCACATCAGTGGCATAGTTTCTTGGGGTTTTCTGTGGGGTGGTCTGGCCATAACATGCACCAAAACTCCTTAGAAGGCCCTTGTGTCCCCCTTAGCTTATATGGCATGGTGTCCTACTTATGGTGCTGCACAGCTGGTTTATGCATGTCAGGAGCCTCTCTGTCACCAGAGATTAATGCTGCAAACAGAAATCAGAAGGCAGCTTGAGATGGGGCTTCAAGATGTCCCAGCCCATCATCTGTGTGTCTGAACTAATCTGTCAGTCAGTCTCCTTGGCAAGGCAGCAACAGCACAAGCTGGGCTGCTTAGCCAGATGCTGTGGTATGTTTGGTGTTTCAGAGCTGTCAAGACAAAAAGGAGAAGCTCCAGCCTTTCACACGTCCCTTTGTTTTTGCAACGTGAGGCCAAACCATGTCTGAAGGGATGGTGCACAGCTCCATGTGCAGGGAATGAGCAGGTGGGCTTTATTCTCTGTACCCAGGTAAGAGGAGTCCCATACATGTTCCCTGTATCTAATCACTGTGCTTAGTGATGCCCTTTATTTTCACAGAGATCTCCGCATCAAAGACATCTCTGCAGAGCCTGACAGCTGCCAGTGCAGCTGTGGATGTGTGTTCCATCATGACCTTGGGAGGCCTCTTCAGTGCATCATTTTCTCTAGAATCACAGTGGGACTCTGGTCTTGTCTGGTCTTACTTTGGTTGAACACATGAATTGTACTTGCCCACAGTGGCATAAGACACAGGAGGGTGAGAGAACAGCCCTTCTCATAGTCTTCAGAGATGCTCCTCTGTAATTTGCCATACAACATTTTTTCTTGAAAGAGTCAGACTCCAGCAGTGAATTAGTTTGTTGTACTGGGAAATGAGGTACAGATTCTCTTCAGTGTGCTGAAGTTTGGATTCATCCCATTCAAGCAGAGGAATGCAAATAAGCAGCAAGTATATGTTGCTGGTGGTATCACAGCCAGGTAACACAGATGCTGTGCTCAGGGAGAGAGAGAAATCAGCTTATCTAAGGCCATTCACCACAGCATCTGGCCATGTACACTTCTCTTACTGGTTATAAAATTAGCTTGAGGTGACTGTTCACTAGTTTCTTGGGTGTTCGAGGTAGCAGAAGTAGGAGCCATTTCTGAATCGTATTAAGAGGCAAATAATTAATTATATGGCTCTTTGTGGTAGCTCCTGATGCAAGGTGGGGATGGGCGCACAAGGTTGACAGACTTGTGAGAGTCTGTGCCGTTAGTGTAGCAATACAGCTGAATCTGTATGTGCAGTGGAAGAGCAACTGCAATGTGTGAGATCAAATGTGAATCCAGCCATGATTTCTTTTTCCTGAGGTGGTAAATAGTGGGTGCCTGAGAAAGAACATAGGAACAGAGCAAGCAGATACTGATACCTCCTTAATATACACTCACTACCCCCAGACATTTATGACTTTTCTTAGCTGAATGCAGTTTGATAACATTCAGTAGTTCTAGATGGGGTTTCCTCCCACAAGTTTGTGCAGTCGCTTTTTTGAACTACAAGAATTTACAGCATCCATTCCCTTCAAGGAAGGAGTTGCACTGCTCAAGTCCTGATGGTGTCCAAAACACAAGATTTTTCATTGGCTTCACTAGCAAAGCAAACCTAATAACTCAAAGAGCTGAAGGTCCCTGGGCAGATACCATTGATGCTTCTGAAAGCTGAATGGGTTTCAGTGGAAGTGTGAGTCAGCAGTGTTGCCTGTAGCTTAGAAATATTTTCAAGACACTTGACACAAATATTTCTTCTAAAAACCAGGCTCTGATTTGTATCTGCCTGTGCTCCAGGACCCTGGGAGTTCCCTGAAGATAGACCTGCAGACAGGCATTTCTGCATATCAGCTGGGAAGCAATGTGACTGCGAAAGAGAATACGTTTCATTTTTCTCCTTCATGTCAGGATACAGTTACAGTACAAGTAGGTAAGAGAACAGCAACTGCTGTTGCCATCTCCCTGGACTTGTGTAAAGCATTTGACAGTGTCCCCCATGACATCCTGGTCACCAGACTGGAAAATCATGGCTTTGATAAACGGACCACTGGCTGGATAATGAATTGGCTGGATGGTTGCGCTCAGAGAGTTGTGTTCAACGGCTCAAAGTCCAAATGGAGAGCAGTGACGAGTGGTGCCTCTTAAGGGCCAGTACTGGGACCAGTGCTGTTTAACATCTTTGTCAGTGATATGGACAGTGGCACTGAGTGCCCCTTCAGCAAGTTTGCTGATGACACCAAGCTGTGTGGTGCAGTGGACATGCTGGAGGGAAGGGATGCCACCCAGAGGGACCTGGACAGGCTGGAGAGGTGGCCAGTTCCAACCTCATGAGAATCAACAAGGCCAAGTGCAAGGTAGGGTCAAGGCAATGCCAGGCACAAATACAGGCTGAGTGGGGAACAGATTGAGAGCAGCCTTGAGGAAAAAGGACTTGAGGGTGTTGGTCGATGAAAAACTCAACATGAGCTGGCAATGTTTGCTTGCAGCCCAGAAAGCCAACCACATCCTGGGCTGCATCAAGAGAAGCGTGACCAGTAGTTTGAGGGAGGTGATCCTCTTCCTCCATTCTGCATCTGGAGTACTGCATCCGGTTCTGGAGCCCAAAACACAGGAAAGATGTTGAACTGTTGGAGCATGTCCAGAGGAGGGCCACGAGGATGACTGGAGGGCTGGAGCACTTCTCCTATGGTAGCAGGCTGAGAGAGTTGGGGCTGTTCAGCTTGGAGAAGAGGAGGCTCCGGGAGATTTTATAGAAGTCTTCCAGTACCTGAAGAGGGATACAGGAAAGCCAGAGAGGGGCTGTTCACAAGGGCTTCAATGGTAGGACCAGGGGTAATGGAAGAGGGGAGGTTTAGACTAGAAGTCAAGAGGAAGTTCTTCACAATAAGGGTGCTGAGACACTGTTCAAGGCCAGACTGGATGTGGCCTTGAGCAACCTGGTCTAGAGAGGGGTGTCCCTGCTCATAGTAGGGGGGTTGGAAGTAGATGATCTTTAAGGTCCCTTCCAATTTGAACCAGTCTATGATTCTTACTGGTGGGGAAAAGACAGATTTGGTTGTGTGTTCAACAGGTGGTGAGGAGAATATAACACTCCACATGTAAGCACCTTGCAATGGGGACAGGAAAGGAGAGTGGCAGAGTGATTCTGTCGTAGTGAGAAATTTAAATAAAGATTCTGCCTGGAGTGCATGAGCATTAAGCACCTTCGTCAATCCCTGGCCCCACAAAGCCAACACTCAAGCTGAAAAGAGTGCATTTACATTTCAAAGAGAGGTAGAAGGTCTGTACAGGATGAGTCAGCTTATTCACTTGGTGATCCTAGGTGTAGGTTAAAGAGGCACTGACTGACTCCTTTTCTCCTGCACTTCAGTCACACGTGCTAACCATGGCCCTGTACTTTCAGAAATACTTAGGAGCAAGATGTCCCTGTGAGGAGTCAGCTCGAATTCAGGGTGCACGCAGACTGATGTCACTGTCAGAGCTGCACCTGCCTAAGCCAACTCCGAGGGTGGCTGCAGGCCAGACAGCTCTTGGGTAATCAGATAGGAAGTAAGGAAGTGACTTTGATTAAAGCTGAGAGACAACATGTGGGGAAACAGTGGGAGGAACCACTCTGCGCCAGTGGAAGGGAAATCTACTGGAAAAAAAATTATGATGAAGGACTTCTGTTGTTTGAATGGATGAAGTAATAAGGAAAGAAAGGCTCAGAGAGGGCTGCAAGTCTTTGGGAGATGTGATGCTTTGGGACAGCAGCAGGAGAACAGCCAGATTCTCCTGTCACCACATTTCAGACCTGCTGTGGGCAAGTGGCACAGCAGCTTTTGGAAAGCATGACAGAATGCTAAACTCCAAAATCTTTTCCTAGCAATGTGCCCCTCTGCTTAGGGGGACATGGAGAATAAACAAGGGGTCTGATCCTGGGATGTGGTAGCCACCTTCTCTTTTATGGCAAAGGGACTCCTGAGCCAAGAGTTCAGGCTGTGGCCCCACACTGTATTGTGCGCACCCTAAAAGGATGTGACTTGTTAAAGCCATGCCATTTAGATGGGAGGAAATACAGGATGTGTGTATGGAGTTGAGGGGAACACAAACTGTATTAGAGTTGAGCAAGGCATTTGAGACCATGTATGATTGAGTCACTCTGAAGGGAGATAGAATCTGTCACACATACCCTCCGTAATGAGTATGAACAAACCCAGAACAGCTGGCTGTAACATATGGAACATCCAGAAGGGAAAAGAGCTGAAATAATTCCCTTTTCTCTGCTCTTTGCTTATCCTGGCCCTGATTCAGGAGTGCACTGGGGACCATGCTCATCTTCAGGACCGTGCTTTAGGGCCCAGTGACTTCCAGGGTAATGACTTTCAATTCTACTGTTGGCTTAAACAGTTTTCAGTGCAGGTACTCACCTGCCCAAGTGCAGCTGGAGTACAGCAACCCTTAATCACAGACTCTGTAAGGGCTCTGGCTGCCCAGTGACCAGTACTGGCTCCTCTGTGGAGCTCAGAGGGTGTCCAGCATGAACTTTTGCTGCTGTGTAAGAGCTCAAATGTGGCACATTTTCTTGAGCCTTCAGAGAATTGGGTTGAGCTTTTCTACTGTTTTCCACTTTTTCTTCACCTCCATCAGGAGATGCAGGGACAGAAGAGCACAAGCAGAGAATTGTGCCCCATTGCCAGTATTTCTGTAGCAGAGCAGTGACAGAAGGAAAGGATTGTGGCATGAGAACATACATGTGTGTATGAAAAATGTGAATGTGGCATCAGTGATCTCACCCATCATTCTTGGCTTTAATGCCCAAGAGGAGATAATGATCATCTGTTCTTGCACAGGGATTCAATGGTGAAACTGGGGAGAATCTGCCAAACCAGTAAGAGGAGCAAGGGAATTCACAGGAAAGCTGCTTACTCCTTGTTGAAAATCTTTGTGTGCACAGAAGTGTGGGTGTGCGTATGGGTTTTGAACTTGCCGTGGTGGTTTTGGGTGGGCTCTGAAGCCAATTTCCTAAGTGCTCTGCACCTCCTGCTATGCAAAAGCTGGCTTGAACATTTGTTAGCTTAGTAAAATGATTCTTTGTAAAGCAACTGTCTCATTTTAGATAAATATCTATTCGTGATTTTTAGGGCAATTCCAATTTATTGGTCCCTCTGATACCCTAAACCTATTAGCTTTCAACCCATCCACAAAATCTTCCAGAGAAACAGGGCTGACAAGACCTGAATGTCTAATTGAGAGGAAAAAACCCAACCCAAAACCTAAAACCCCAAACCCACAAGCTGAAGTGCAAACAATCAAATCAAATGTACAGATCAGCAAAACAAACCCCAGCACAAAGTCAGGCTGCGGTGGTGTGCGAAGGAGGGGCTGTAAAAATGTGGCTGTTTTATTGGGGGTTTTACCCTCTGGAGCTCCTTTTCAAACAGAGCATTCCTAACCGCTTCAGTAGATGGACAGGAATTGTAACCTGGAAGCAGCTCCTGAGCAGGTGGGGCAGCAGTCACTGGAGGAGCACCCGCCGAGCCTGGAAGCAAGCTGTATCACAAGGTCATTTCTCGTTCGGAAGTGGTGCTGTTTAGTATCCTGTGGCCTCTAGAACTCTTCATGCTGTCGTTGAATATGAGAAGAAATAGAGAACCTGGCACAGGGAAGGATTTTTCAGCAAACCCCAGCATTGACATTCCAAAATACTTCCCAGCTTGTAGGCTGATGCAAAGCCCGGCTATTACCTGCTATTCTCAAAGGTGCTTTTCATCCCTATTCAAATAGCCATTCTACACCGGGATTTTTTTAATACAGTCTCCAGAAGACTTTAATGTTAACATTAAAAAGATAATGAAAACAGGCAAACAGACGAATCATGATGTCCTATGCTCTGCTTCCTCATTGATAACACATGAGAGCAGCTCTCCCCCTGCCCCCCCACCCCAGCAAGATTCTGACTTTTCAGACTGCTAGTCATTTATGTTTTTATTTATAAAAAAGAGAAAAAAAATTAGTTTTCATCACAGCACCTAAGCATAACAGAAAGAGAATGCTTTCATGCATTCTGCGTGAGGCTGTGCAAGTAGTTATAACCTGATTTCTTTCGTTACAGCCCAAAACCTGCCTTCCAGGTTGATCACAGAGCTGAAAAATATGTTTGCATTTGATAATATCCCTGTTTTGCTCAGCCACAACTTTCTGCTTTACACTTCTTCCCTTTGCAGTGTTTTTGGGGGTAGTGCAGCCCTGTCTCTGTCAGCGCTGCTTGCGTTGTTAAAGTTAATAATTATCTGTATTACAGTAGTTATTAGAGGCCCCAACTGTTGGAGACTCAGTGCCTGTAAGAGACAATCTCTGCCTGAGGAGCTTAAGGTCTAAATAGGCAAGGCAGATAGTGGAAGTGTTATCAGTCTTATTTTTACAGAGAGCTTAAATGACCTGCCGAAGGTCACCCGGGGAGTCTGTA
The DNA here is from genome assembly GCA_013397515.1 of Upupa epops. NCBI lineage: Eukaryota > Metazoa > Chordata > Aves > Bucerotiformes > Upupidae > Upupa > Upupa epops. The sequence continues at coordinate 543,857 of VZRI01002504.1, read as the reverse complement.
GTGGAATCATGTCTGGAATACTGATTTCTCACATCTTGTTTAAGCATCTAACTCCAGTTCCTTGTCAAGTAAGACAGCTGTGAGATTGTTGCTCCATGTATGTGTGAGTCTGGAGGCAATTCCAGTTTGCATGCTGGGTTTGCCTGTGCCCTCCTGGTCCGATGTGTCTGTGAAGAGCTTCAGGTGCTGTAGTAACTGCACAGCTTGCAAACAGCAGCTACAAAACGCTTGTTCACCTGGAGCACATGTCTGTAAGTAGTTCAAGGACAGAGCCTCCAATGATGTGTTCTGATTTAAGCCTTCGCTATTTTTGTCTAAGTTACAAGTATGTGTGCAATACTTGTGAAGTATAAAGGGTGGGATCCATCTGACTTGGGACTGATGGAGAGCATGCTCTTGCGGCTGGAGTGCTTAATTGTATGGGCTTTGATGTTCAGAGGCAGGTAAACCAAGAGCCTCAAGATTTGCATGAAAGCTGATATATCAAAGTGTTGTTGCAACTCCTTCAAGGATTGTGCCCGAATACATGCTTTTAAAAAACAGATGGTGGAGTGCACAGGTTCATGTATGATGAACTTGTGAGTGCGGTGAGCGTGAGGAACCACATGAGGATGAAAGCAATGTTCACCTAGAAAAGTAACTGTCCTATAGAACTGCCTTCTGTGAAGAGCTGGAGAAAATGGCAATCCTTCCTCTAACTCCCTTTTTCCAGGTCAGGAAAGTTTCCTGGACTGTGCCTCTGCTGTATCTGAGGGTATGGAAATGGCTTCTGCTGAGCTGAAAGCCCATGCTGTGTAGAGGTCCTCTGTCTCTGTTTAGCTGAAGGAAGAGTACAGTACTTTCGACTAGTTCTCAAGAAATGATAGAGTGGGACTCTATCACAGGATTAACATAACTGTCTTTCTTAGCTAATTGTTTTAAACAACGTTTGAAAGAACAACCATTTTCCTTAACATTTCTAGTCTAGTTTTCCATTGCCTGCAAGCACAACATTAAATCTTCTTAAGTGCTAATTTTTTTCTAAAATATAATACTTATTAGCAGTTTCAATGAATTTCAACATGTCTTTTTTTTAAAAGTATTTCAAAAAGCTCTTTACATATGTAATTGGAATTGACTTTAATTTGAAACTCTGCCTTAACAGAGTCTGTGATCTGTCTTAGCTTGTTTCTCAAGGAAAATGTGATTCTGTTGCTGCAAAGCGGGGGAAGGAGGTGACATACAACACCAGAGTTCTCAGGCTCAAGACCTACCATGTAAAGAACTTTGGCCAGATGTGACTTAAGGGTTTCTGGAGGCTCCGCTCACATTATCAACTCTTTTAGTCTGTGCTGTAGTCAGAGTAAAGCTCCACAAAGGTTTTTTGAGAAATTTCAGCCTTTGAGTAATATTTGTGGTTTGCTGAGCAATCAACAGGTCTTTTTCAGTGGCTGAATTGGATTAAGGCTGTTGAGTTAATTGAAATGTGAAGGCAGATATTTGAGAGCTAATGGATGTTGCCTTCCCCTTTTTTTTCCTGGGTACAATATGTTCCTAGAGTAAAGTTGTATTTATGGACAAATAATTTCTCTTCAAGTCCCTTTTGTAACTTACCTTTCAATTAATGTGTTTTGCCATTGTTTTAATTTTAAAACTCTATCATTAAAAACCTTTTAGCACACTGCGAAAGGACAGTAAGTGGTGTTGGAGACCTGAAAGTGCCTCCCTGTGATTGTTAGCTTGAAAGAGATTATAAAAATTGCTACTGAACAATCCGATCCTCTTTCTCTGCACCAAAGTCACTTCCAGTAGGCTAAGAACATTAAAAATACTTTTTCCAAATATAGGGTATAGAGATGCTCTGTGGGAACACTGGAACACTTCGGGAGGTGAGACAAGAGGCTGTAAAACTTTTCAACACAGCCTCCTTGACCAAAGGTTGATATGTCTGTAGTGTACTTGCTATGTGATATATTCTTATATTCCATTAGCCTTGGGAAATACAGCTCCATATACAAATGCTCATGAACACTACCAGTTACAAGTGGAGACACGTTGCCAATATTGAAATAATATCATTAAAGTAAATCTTTACCTTTTAAAAATATTCCAAATGAAATATCAGTGCTGCTTTCAAAGAAATTGAGAAGACAATGGGTTGCTTCCTTTTCGGCTTTGTAGTTATAAACGATTATTGGAAATACTTTTATGTTTCCAAAGGTTGTGGCATCAGAGACAGCAAATAAAATTGTCCTCTCCAGGATGTCTTTATTTCCTGTACTGAAAAAGAAGTTAATATATTTTTGTCAATAAACAAGGATTTTGCCTTGTGAAGATGCAGCATTTTAGTTACAGGTTAATCTTGTAGAAACAACATTATTTAATTTGCTGCTGCATTCAAGAGATCTGCGCAAACAATGAAGCAGTGCTGTTGTGTGCCCTTGTGGTTTCACCGGAGCCACTTTTGCTCCTCTCTGCATTTCCAACCAATAACCCTTTTCAAAATTGTTGTTCTTCAAAGCTGTTCTGTGGTCAACTTCACAAGATTTCTTTTCTGTGTTCATCTGACTTTCTGCCATGGGCAACGGTGAAACGTCTTCTTCAAACCCCTTTGTGAGTCTTCTGACAATTATGACTACTTCCAGTGACTGGAAAACACTGAATCTTCAGATGTAGCTTGAGTTACGGCTGTAGTGCCTCCATTGCCAATGAGTTGTTACCTGATCAAGAAAAAAAAGAGTAAATAATTCTTTTATTTATTTATTATTTTTTATTACTGATCTCTTTTTTTTTTTCTTCTGTATCATTCTGGTTTATACACTTGCAACCCTCCAGATACTGGGACTAAGGAATTAGGCCATTATAAATATAAATATATATGGGGAAAGTACATAGAATAAAATATATTCATGTTAATTAATATTAATTAATGAAATTAAAAAAAAAAATTACACTTCCCCCCCCCAACATATATATAGCAGGGGAAAAAGCTCTGAAAGTTTGATAATCTGAGTTAATGTCTTTTTTAAAGAGAGCTGTTATCTTCCCTTTTGATTCTTTTGCATCCTAGTGACACTGGAGACCATTCCTGTATGAAATTTATAAAGGCATATGGGATCAGTTGGTCCTGAAGATGCCCCATAAATAGGAATTCCTGTCATTTGATATCATTCAGCTAACATTCCATCTCAAATATCGAAGTAGTCTGGGGAAATGCAGGAACCTTTGTAGGACAGCCTGAGTCACTGTGGACTGTTTCTGGAGAATTGAGTGTTTGAAGTACCTTTCTCAGTCAGTTTCAGCCCTTTGACTTCAACTCATTGATTTTCTCCATTCTCAAGTTCTAGCCTTGCTGCAGGATCTTTCCTGGGTCACAATGCTGAGAACAGAGCTCTGGGGTAATAGCAAGCAAAGGCACCTTCAGGGTTCCCATTTCTGGTCTGCAGTCTGCTGCAGGATTTGCACAACAATAGGAAAGGGTTTCTTCTCAGCAGAAACGTGTGGATAATTTTTGTTAAAAGTTGAGTCTTGCTCTTGACTGAAACAAAGTTTAATCAGCAGTTACACTGCTTTGTAGGGTCTTTATTGCAGTTTTTTACTTTGATTTGGTCTTCTCCTATCTCTAGAGATAAATGAATGAAAAAAGGATCTTTTCTAAAAGAAGGGATGCTGAGCTGCTTTTTGCTTTGGGATTAGCTGGAGGGAGTGAAACTGTGCCCTGTGGAGACTGTGCATTTCTACTGTACTGGAAAAGTGGATCAAAGTGGTTTGTAATCTAGACAAAACACCTGTATGTCCAAAGGTGTCATTATTGAAAAAAAACCAAACCAAAACCAGAGGAAAAGGTAGGCAGAGAGCTTAGACTTGGGAAATCTCCCAAGTTTAAACTTTTTTTTTGGGGGGGTCTATAGAGAACAATGTATATGGTGAAATTCAGAATTTGTTATCAATCGATTATGTATAGCTCAGATAATATTCTGAGTAATATGCCACAGTAAGAACTATTGTCTGGGTATACTGATGCTTCAACTGTTCATACTGCTGTTGGACTTCTGAATTTGTGGGTCTTAAACGAGATCCCTGGTGAGCAGACAAAATAGGACAAGGATAGTAGAAACATTTTCCATCTCAGCGTTGCCTAAGGCTCTGGTTCTGGTACCTATAGGTGTCAGTCGGATTTCTGTGTTATTGACAGGAGTTAAACTGGAGACCCAGGCCTAGAGCAGCTGCTGCTGCCAGAAAGAGATGATTCAATCGCCAAAGCTGCTTTTTGTCTGGCTCTGGTCCCTTGCCCCACAAGTATTAAAAGTTAACCAAACTTCTCTCACAAGAGAAAGATGATAACCAGCCAAGACCTCAGCTAAATTATGGGCTGGTTGAAATGGAAAGCAGATGTGCAAACCCCTTCCAGAACAAGTGACTGCCAGTGGGCACCCACCAGAATGTTAAGAGGACGATTTTCTTGCTGATGAAATGCTGCTTTGCTCAAGGGACCGTATTATTGCCGTTATTTATTATTTATGCACTGCCGAAGGTGTGCACAGTACTTTACAGTGCCATAAAAAAAAAAAGACTGGTGTCCAGTCCCCTGGGGTCTTGTGCAACTGCAGAAGTATGGCAAAGGGGCAGGAGGAAGGGGCTGATGATGCCGATGATGTTACCATGACAGGTGTCCTCTTTGGACCACTTGGCCAGGGATGTTCAAGTAGCTTTGTCACCACTTTGCACCGTTGTCTCCAATGGTGTTTGCAAGGGCATGTCCCCTGTTTGATATGCATTTGGAGTCTGCCGGCAGTGGCAATGAGTGAACAATAAAAGTGCCGCTGTCACAGCCCCAGGTTTTTTTTTTATTTTTACAGATTCCCAGCCATCTGCTGCTTCACCAGCTGCTCACAGTGCAGCACAAAACTTATCTCCATTTAGGAGCTCTCACTCTCAAAGAGAGCAGGGTAGTGGGCTTGAAGGTGCCTAACTGACATCCTGTGTGCTGTCTGCAGGACACAGAAACAAACCTGATGCCAAACTCCAGAGAGACATGGATCGAAAGAAGGAGCATGGCTATATGAACTCCTGCTCATCCCTTTCAAAATACTGGTCCAGTGGTGGTGGCAGTGCAACTGGAGGCAGTGGGGAGAAAGCCACAAGTTCTGCCTTAGAGAACTTAGCAGCTACCATGTATAGAGAAATAGCAACACAGCTATTGGAGATACAAGGGGCCAGGGGGCCCAAGAAAAATGCTACTTCTAAGGAAGTGGCATTTATTATTAAGCATTGTCTTTGAGGCACGTAGCCAAAAATCTCCTAATTCCATTGAATCTTATTTTTATAATCATCTTGGCATCAAAACAACCGACTTGAATGCTCTCCATATTTACCGCTTGATCCCTGCCATGCCTGCTACCTAGAAATGGGGTGATGCTGAAGCAGATGAGGGAAGGAGGGCAGGTTGGCTGTGGAATTTGAGAGGGAGTGACCGGGTTCCCTTCTCCATTCCCAGAGAGCTCCTCTGCTTTGCACGAGCCACTTCAGACCACTCAGAGCACCCTTCTCCCTCCTCATGCTTTTATGCATTTTCCAATTAAATTTCCTCCATGAGAAGGAGAGAGGCACTCTGAATCCATTAGCTTTAGTAATTATGCAAATGCTTCAGGGAGTTGACTGCCCATCATTACATATAATTAATGTTTCTGGTTACGAATGGAGGG
>VZRI01002504.1:475444-538111 GCA_013397515.1 Upupa epops | reverse complement strand
ATGGGGCGGGGTAGAGGTTCAGGGAGGGGGGTGATGTTACTGTATTTAATTTGCATAATCAGGAGGCCTGTTTGGGTATGTACGAGAGTAGGGGCGGGGGGGACCTTCTCCAGTGCACACTCTATTAATCTGGTAGCTAATCTCAGGAGGGAGATGCACAATGTGCAGTGCAGATGAGCACAGCACGGCAACTGCAGACAGTGGACTCAGGAGCCACGAAGGAGGTGCCCTTGGACTGGCATAACTGTGTGCAGGTGTCCTATTCCTGCACATGCTTGTCCTGAATTTCTACTCCACTCCCTGCTAGAAATGACATAGGGCTTCTGCAGAGAGATCCTGTTCCTGATCCTTCTATCTTGGGCTGCACTCTGAGTCAACAATTTGCAGCCTCTGGGTTGTCAGGACAAACAGTGAAGTGGTTCGGTTTTAGCTCAGGACTTTACTTCTGAGGAGAAAGAGTCAAGCTTCACCTCCTACAAACATTATGAAAGCTGGGGGTGGAAAATTTCCTGTGTGTGCTCTAGCTACAATGAACATCCTGGGAAACATCCCTGGAGAGCTCCCTGCTTCCTGGTAAGTGTAAAAAACAGCCTCGTACCTGCATGTACCAAGATGTAAAACATCTTCCTCAGGCTCTTCCCATTCCCTGGTCACTATCTTTTCAATTTTTGCCCTTCTCAGTTTCATTCCCCAAGAACTCTATTTCTTCTTGGTTTATAAGTGACAACTGCTGTGTTACACAGAATCACAGAATTGTCAGAGTTGGAAGAGACCTCTAGAAGACTGCATCCAGGTGGGTTTGGAATCCTTCCAGAGCAGGAGACTCTGAGCAGTCAGAGCTCTGTCACCTGCACAGTAATGTTTTTCCTCATATCTTCAGATAAACCTCCTGTGTTCCAGCTTGTGCCCTTGTTCTGTCAGAGGGTGCTACTGAAAACAGTCTGTCAGCATCCTCCCTACAGGATTACAGAATGTTAGGGGTTGGAAGAGACCTCTGAAAATCATTGAGTCTGACCCCCTGCCAAAGCAGGGCCAAAGCTAGGAGAGATCAGTCAAAAACGTATCCAGGCAGATCTTGAAAGTCTCCATAAAAGGACAATCCACAGCCTCTCTGGGAAGCCTGTTCCAGTGCTCTGTAACCCTTACAGTAAAGAAGTTCTTCCTCATGTTGAGGTGAAACTTCTTGTGCTCAAGCTTGAATCCATTGCCCCTCATCCTATCACAGGACACAAGTGAAAAGAGGTTATCCCAGCCTTCTTGATGCCCATCCTTCATATGTTTATAGACATTAATTAGATCCCTTCTCAGCCTTCTGCTCTCTAGACTAAAAAGCCCCAGATCTCTTAGCCTTTCCTCTTTAGGCAGGTGTTCCAATCCCTTAATCATCTTCATGACCTCTTCCATTGGACACTCTCAAGTAGATCTCTGTCCCTTTTGAACTGGGGAGCCCAGAACTGAACACAGTATTTCAGGTGAGCCACCCTTCCGGTATTATAGACATGGATCAGGTCTCCTCTCAGTCTTCTCTAGGTTAAGCAGTCCCTTCTCTCTTAACCTTTCCTTGTAAGAGAGAAGCTCCAGGCCCCCAGTCATCTTTGTTGGCCCCCACTGGACTCCCTCCTGTAGTTTTTTTGTCTCTCTTGAACTGGAGAGCCCAGAACTGAACACAGTATTCCAGGTGTGGCCTCACCAGGGCAGAGTAGAGGGGGAACATAACCTCTCTAAACCTCCTGAGTGTTCCCTGACTTCTCTGCAGAAGGTGTGTAACCCTTGGTTTTGACCGATCAAGGACTTACAGAAACAGGATTCTGGGAGTCCCTTGCTGAGCATTGTGTCCTGCTCTGTGGTTGTCATTATTTTGTGACTTGACTATAATCCCTAGTTTGCAATGTAGATACTGGAAATTGGATCCAGCACCTCTCCCTGGTGTGAGTTTTCCCTGCGGTGGCTCAGCAGATGTTCCCAGAATAGGCAGGGAGAAAACTGGCTTTGTTTCCCACCTTGTTATCCCCACAGTTTCTGGGAATGAGAGACAGATTTCTGACACAAATGTTAGTATCTGTTAGAAGAGGTGAGGAGAGGACACACATAAAAGAAAAAAAGTCCAGAAAAAAAGGATGTATTTCTCTGTAGGGTAGAAAAGCACTGAAAACTTGAAACGTTAAACGTACAAAACCCTCTCTTACAAAAACGTGATAATGGTGTGTTGTGAGAGGACATCAGCTCTGCTCTAAAAATTGGCTTTTGGTACAAGAAACATGAGGCAGTACCGAATGCTGTTCTTGTCAAGGTTTTGTTTTCTTTGACTGCAAGCTGCTTTGGAGATTTGTAGTTCTGAGGTTCACGTTGTTCAGCATTTTGTAAAGTGTTTGTACTCTTGGCCTGCTGCTAGGGAAAACCACCAGGGAAGGCTTTCAGGAAGTAAAATCTTCAGTGGACACAAAACCAAGAGACCTGGTTTGCTTAGACCAAGAACTTCCCTGAAGAATGAGAAAGATGCTAATACAGACTGGGAACACAATCTTCAAAGGGTTGGGCGAAAGTCCAGAAGGTACTTGCTACAGCTAGGGCACATGCCTTGGGGATTTACAGGATGGATAACTGCTGTAAAATCATAGGAGCCAGCGATGGCTTGGGAGGGAGCTTTCTGGCTGTGAAGTGGGAAGGTGTCGGTAGCTCTGGTTTTGCTTTCTGTGACTTTCATCCCATGGCAAAACAGCAGGACAACAGGGAGAGACACCCTGACTGGTAAGGGAAAGGAAGAGCTGCCTAGGGAGTAATCACCCGTGGGAAACAGTGGTCCCAGTCTCTCAAGCCAGGGTTTATATTCCCTGAGGTGAAGTCTGCTAACTGTCCCCTACAAGACAAAGCTGTGGCTTGTCCTCAAAGCAGAAGAAACAAGCTGAAGGCCTTGCTGTGTGTCGTCGTCCCCCCACCCCAGGCTAGTATCTTCTTAGGTGATCAGCCTCCAGTAACAGACCACTCTGAAGTTAACAGCTGGTGAGGTGCTTGAAGATGTCACTGTGGGAAAAAGCAGAGGAAGGTCCCTTCTGAATTGCTCAGTAGCAACTCCACGAGGTTCCCAGTGCTTCTCTGTGTGGTTGTGGCGGTTTCCGTCTTCCCTTTCATTTTCTCCTGTTTCCCTGTGCAGGTGGGTCAGGCTGTGTGTATACAGAGAGGACAGGCACAGGAACACACACATAGGCACTTGCAAGGCATGTGTGCACTGACACTGGAGATTGCTAAAGGCGCAAGTTAAATCCCACATCAAAGCAGAGCGCTATCGGAGCAGTGGTGTTCAAAGGCACTGGCTTCCTTCCTGGGAAAGACAGATTGTCACTTTGATTAAGAGACTTGAACAGGAGACAAAAAAGAGGGAATGGAAGAATGGAGGAGAGAAAAGAGGGAGATTTCATTTATACCCTTTTTCCCCTTTGGCCATTCAAATAAGGTTTTAGTTTGATGGCAAAAAGACCCCAATTTAAAATAAGTTTAATGTAACAATGAATTAGTAAAGGGAGAAGAAAATACAGGCTGCTGCTCAAAAAAAAAAAAAGGAAAAAGCTATTATTGAAATGTCAGAACAAATACCCAGCTTGATCTGCATTAATATGATAAATACTAATATATTCATTTCCCCTGGTGCTTCTGGGCTTGCAGAGGTACATCTGCAGTGCATTGCTTATGGTAATCAGGTCACAGCTTCAAAGGGAGACATGTGAGGTATGCTGGGTGAAGTGGTGCAAGCTGCTGTTAGAGGCCTTGTGCATCATCACCTAGACTTGAGGAGAGCTGATCAAGGGTCTGACTGCTGAAGGAAATTGAAAACCTCGTCATATTCTTTTGTGGACCACCAGTTGTGGGACAACACTGGTGTCTGGTTGTCAGCTTCAAAGAAGCTATTTTTCTGTAGGCAACTTAGCAAGATGCAAACAAAGAGAGAAAAGAAACAAGCTTCTCATCTTGTGTCTCCACAGCCTAATACTCACTGTCACTGTGGTTGGAAACAGGTGCAATGAGAAGCCTGTAGAGCACAGTTGCAAGTCAATCACCTTCCGTTTTCACTTCTGAAGTCTCATAGGAAAGTTCTTGGGAACAATTTAGTGGAGGTGGTAGCTGGAAACTTCAAGCAGCTCCACACAAACATCTATGCATTTTCAGAATCTAACAATCTGGGAAGTGTAAGTAGGATGTTTGTGTGAGGGACAAGTACTACGTTTTCCCAGGCAACATCTCTGCCTGCCCCACCCTGATTATCTATTGGAATGTGGTTAAATTAGGATGCAGATGAATTGAGATGACCTTCTGGTTGGTAAAATGAGGAGAAAATGTTGGAGATAAACAAGATAGGGCAAATTATAGATGAGAAGACTGGAGTAGAGAAACTCAGAGGGAGGGAGTGGAGAAGAGAGGTGGGAAGTGTGTTCACAAGAAGGGAATCTAGCTGGTCGTAATGCCTGGTTCCTGGGTAGGTAGAAGAAATGTGCCTGAAACCTAGATGGGGTTGGTTAGGGATCTGCAGAAACTGTGCCTGGGAGTCTGCTGCCTTAATCTAGACTCACTCGAGAAGCTCCTCTTCTATGTTCATGTTCCTCCACAAAATGCTCTGGTTCTCAAGGAGCACTAATGTGCTTTTCTGGTAGATTTTACTCACAAATGCATAGAGTCTTGGTCCATCTGCTTCCATCCCCCCATTGCTTACATTTGAATGTTTAATGCTGGCTTTTGGGCACAAGCATGCTGTGCCCAAGCTACAGACCAGTTCCTCAAGTAAAAGATTCATAAGCTTTATTTTTACCATTAGTCTTTTTTTTTTTTCCTCAGAAATGCTCCACAGGGTTCGTGGTTCACTGGAAACCCCAGCCACAGCCCCTGGCTTTTGAATTGAGAAGGTGAATTCTCCCAGTAGCCATTTTCACTGGGAAAATAAGATTATTCCTTATTTACTGGAGTGAAATATTCCTGCTGGTTGCCACCATGGCATTATAGTAAAACATTCAGCATTTAACACGATGAATGCAGAGACAGGAGGCTAAATGCACTGCCTAAAATCTTTATGGGGAGGTAAACAGGTGCCCAGAATATTTTCAACTGCTTCGTGAGTCAGGGTGAGGTCCCCTTCTGCCAGGCAGCCCCCCTGGGAATCAGCCAGGATGCTCCACCACCACCTTGATCTCCAAAGGGGCAGGAGCCTGGGGAGCAGAAAGCACACTGGCTGCTTGCTGACAGGTATCACTCTTGCCAAGACTTGCCTTGGCCACACTTGGTGACTGTTGCTGCATCAGTGCAGATCTCGGGGGTAAGTACAGGCTGTGATTGCTTCAGAGCTGCTTTCTTCAGTATCAGTCTCGGATAAACACAGCTCAAGAGAAAATCAGTTCAGAGTGAGTTTTGTCAGCTTCAAAAGAGATTCATTCCTGGTATTGTCAGTCACGGGAGACTGATGGCTGAGATTACTGAGGAAAGCAAGGCCTGTGGGCATTAAAACAGATACTGTTACTGGAACTCAGAGTTTAAAGATGAGATTTAATCTGGAATGTGGATTCGTACAAAATCCCTTCCCCCTTCCAGATCCTCACTCTGCAGGCCTGGTTCCCATGGGCACACTCAGCTTCCTGTGCTCCATTTGTATTCCTCAGTTGTCTGATCGACACTGAGTCTGTTCCCTCTTCCTGTGTGCCCTGGGCACCAGGTGTGCAGGGAAACATGAGAGCTGAGCTCCTGTTTCACCTCGCTCTCCATCTGTGGTAGTGGGCATGGCTACGCCGCATCCTTTCCCTCCCATCATTGGGTCCCAGGGAGCCTGTGCTGCTGTGGCTCAGCAGCTCCTCTGTGGAGAAACCTGCCCAATGCTTGGTGGTATCAAGGCATGATGGAAACCAGCCGTGCCAACCAAAGCTTGCTATCCCACTTACTCGCGGCAGTCCATTGTACATCGGTGCAAGTTCTACATATGCTCATGGTAAAGGAGCAGCCAAAGCTGCGGCTCAAGCTCTGGGTATGTTTATTGCTTTAATAAAAGGCTGTAGAAGGCATTTAAATGGCTTACTGAGAAGCTTTGAAAGAGCATCATTCCCATGAAGCGAAATCAAAGGCTGCAATTCCATATTTCATGATCCAGAATACAGCTGGTTGTGTTTATGCTGCAGGGGGTTAGTACAGCTCTGACTGACCTTCCAAGGTACTTTCTTGCCAAGTGTGGGGCTCAGCAACAAACCAGAGAGCTTCTCCTAGGGGACTGATCTTGGTTTTGGTTGTTCCAGAATTGCATCCTGAAATGTGGAGTGGCCTATCCCTACAAAGTTAACGTTTTGCAAGCTTTGCTTTTGGTGAAACCCTATTGGGAATGCCCCTGCCTGTCTGCAGTGTAGCAATTAGGGTAGCTTTGCTGTCCCTTGATTGCTTTGGATGCTTCTTTGCTGCCAAGGTTCCTGTCCCATATCCATACGTCCTCCCCCCACCCCCCTCTTCCATTCAGGAAGTGCCTCTTGCCTCTCACATACGGTCAGAGCATAGTCTCAGCAATACTGAAGCTTCTGCTTCTTCACTTCAGCAGCCACAATAACTGTCGAATGGGAAATCTGCTGTTTAACTTGGCTGTTTGCAGTCACTGAAGAGGAGTAATTACAATGGCTTTAATTGGCCGACTGCAGAGCCACTGCCCAAGCAGTAATAAACGTGCATGCTTAGGAGCTGGATGAGGTGTAACGACCCAGGGCTTCTCCTCCTCTTCCAGCAGGCCAGAATCCAGTTCACAGACAAGGCGTGAGGCTGCAGCCTTGAGGGTCCAACCATTTTACAAAAGAGATGCTGGTCAGCTGAAGTCCCAGAGGCTCCTCCTGAAACTCTTCGAGGGATCCTGGCAGGGCAGGCTCGTAGCAGCTCTGGTGCTGCCTATTTCTGCCTGGGTTCTCTGCTTTTGCTTTTTCCCGCTGCTGCCAGGCTCGAGCACTTTTTTTTCATTAGCAGTGATGCAGGCAGAGCGGGGCCAATTACTCACTGCTTTATGCTTGCTGGAAAACCCACCCAGGACTGGTAATAGCCATTAAGTGAGGGTGCAGCTTTAACTACGTGCCATTACATTAAGTTTCAAGTTGATATATGACCAGAGCAAATTGAATTCCTGCTGCTATCCCGTCTGACATTTGTTACATTACAATGCCTGCTCTTTTGTTTTTGAGTCAATAGCTGCTGCTTTCGAGAAATATGGATTATTAGAATTTATAGCCTGTCCTACGCGTCTTTTCAAACACTCATATCCTTTTATCATTTCGTTTTGTTGTTATTCTGCCCTGCGCAGTTTGTATTTCCTCAGGTTTTAGCACCTGGGACTCTTGATACTTGTGCTAAATCAATACCCTTTGTCCTCATTGCTTTAATATACACAACCGTTTGTGTGATGCATGAATTGCAGTGAGTTTTCTGCCTGCGATAGTCATTTACTCCTCATGCTCAAACGTTCCTTCCCCTGCCTGCATGTGGGTCATGCTTTGCTGTAAATACTGCACATCTACATTTACATTCCTTTCTGTGATGATTTCCAGGCACCTGGCTGCACGGGGGAAGGGGAATTTGCTGGCTCCTTAGCAGGAGGGGATCACAGGTGTGACAGTGTTCCACCTTTTGCTTTTGTGCTGAGTTCATCTCCTCAACATCTGCTTTATGCAGCCACATCTTTTCATACAGCGGACCTGAAGAATCTCAAGAGCAGTAAAAGGGGAAGAAGGGCCTTTGGACTTCTATCTAGGTGCTCTCAGGAGTGACTGGAGTTGCCACTCATTGGTTGACAGTTCTGGAGACTTGTGTGAGAGGGACTGCTACAATAACTGTCCCACAGAGGACTGTATATCACCAGAGTGGAGAAACTTGGACTGGTCAGTTGGGTCCAATCCTCCAGCTCAGAGTGGATCTACAGCAAGAGCAGGGCACAGCCTGTCACTGCTGTTCATCTCACACTTTCCACTTGTGGTGGATTGAAAGAGTGATCCGGTTTTGGAACGAGCGGCCCATGGAGGTGGTTGGGTCATCGTCTCTGGAGGTGTTCAAGGTTAGGCTGAATGAAGTGCTGAGTGGCATGATCTAGATGTCAGATGTTAGGTTCACTTGGTTGGTTTTAGGTTGGACTGGATGATCTTTAAGGTCTTTTCCAGCCTCATCATTACTGTGATATTGTGATACTGGAGGACACCAAGATATGTGGTAGAGATTTGGGCTTCCTGCGCTCATCTGCTGACCCTTTTAGGATGCTCTCCCTTTTCTCTCCTGGCTGTTGGACTCCAGGATGTGCAAGGACAACAAAGCTGAGTGTTCTCTTTGAATTTTATACTGAATCACCAAACAGGGAGTGCAGGAAAGAGACCAGAAAGATGAAAGGTGAAAGATGAGATCAGAGGAAGGGAAGGCTTAGCTTGACCAGCCTGCATTTCTAACACAAGAGGAAATCTTTGCCCTTTGGCCATTACCTTTCTTCCAGGCATTGCTATTGTCTTCTACTCCTTGACAGCCTGTGATCACCCTGTGAGCCACTTCTTGTGCAAGCTCAACTTCATGCCATCGTGTTTCAAGTCCCCCTGTTGCCCTTTCACAGTGCTACCAGCCTGCCCAGCCCAGTAGCTCCGCTCTCCTCTCCTGCCCAGTGCCCACACTGAGCACTGAGCACAGCCCCACACCTGCACCCACCCTGGCACTCCAGAGGTGACAATTTAACTGAAGTGTGATTTCCAAGAATGATGAGCATGATTTTGAGTGTCTCATTGAAAAACAGGGCAAATTCTTCATCCCCAAAGGGAGACACATTAAATGCAGCTTCAGAATTAATCGTCCAAGTGTGAATCTCCCGCAGCATGGTGGGGAGAGGCACCACAATGTCCTCCTTTGTCTCCATGTTCATGGCAGTCTCCCGGTTTGTCTCTGCCACTGCTGCTCTTCAGGGCTCTCCCTCCTCATCCTGCCTGTGAAAAATGAGATGTCAGCTCCTTTCAGAGAGAGTATATTTCTGATAATACTTTTCCCATGTAAATAAATGGGAGTGATTTACCTGTCAGGCACATTAACTGAAGTAGAGACTGGGAGCAGCAGAAAAAGGGGTCACCAGCTGTTCTGCTGGACTGACCCCCTGCTGTTGCACTATGTACCGGGGGTCTGCAGTTTGGGCATAGTCGTGGTCTTCTATGCTGAGCATCAGAGCTGCTTTATACTTTGTATGGTTTGCAGCCACATCACTACCAGTGGAATATAACCCCCATGACTTCAGGGAAGAGGTGAACCAGCCCAGCATCTGACCTTGGCTGAAGAGTTTTCTGTAGGTTTCATGTCTTCCCCTGGATCCCTTTATATTCCCAGTGCAGCCTTTTTCCATTACACAGGTGCTTTCAGACTTTCAGGTGAAGAACCTATGTGGCAGACCCAGGAGGTAGAGCCTAGCAAGGATGTCAGAAAGGCCCTTCAGAAATCTGGTGGTGCAGGTGGCACGTGTCTGCACATTCCTTGAAACATAAATGCTCCTGAATATAAAGATTATTTACATTCTCAAACAAAGCTGCCAAACACTTTTAAGATGCGCTAACGGTGCCTCTCCCTTTCTGCTGCGCTTGCTGATAAAGGGCCATAAACAAGCTTGACACATTTATAATAACCTTCCTTCCCTCCCTCTTCCCTGCTCTCTCTCCTCTTCCTCTCTTGCCTCTCACAGGCTGCATCGGGTAAATTTTTATTCCAGTGCCATTAGCTGCAATATATTGTTTGATAGGAGGAAATAAAATGTTGAATCTCGTTTTATTTTTATTTTCTTGCTCCAGCAACAACTGCTTCAAATGCCAAGAGCGGATGCTTGGGTTAAAATTTTCTTTCCCCCAACTTATTTTTGGTCTGTTTTAATCTGTTAATTTTCTCCCCTTTCCCTGTGTCTCCCTTCTAAAAGGTCATCTTAAATGATGCAAGGATATGTGCTTTTGCAGGTTGTTTTTATCACTTATCAGCCTATTCCAAAGGCCATTTAGTCTTCTAGGCAAAGGTTGTAGCTTTCAGCCTCCACTTCCCCTCTACAAAGGAAAAATGGATGATAGTTTCTAGGTATATAAATTAGGTATCGGTATAGATATAAACCCAAATGCTAACCCGTCTGAAAGAAAAGATCCCTCTAATTTCTTTGTCTCCAGTCTGAAGAGGTGCCAGGTTCACCTTTTGTCGTGTCACCTGTTCCTCTTAGAGATATTGATGGAAGTGCCACATCTAACGATTCTTTCTCATCCTGTATTGATGGTGGCCTGCTCACTGGAGATGAAAGGCAGTGGTGAGTGAGTACAAGCAGTTCCTTCAGGGCTGCCCCTGAGGATTGTTTTACTCAGTAACTCACAGCTATGAGAGGGGGGTTGTGTGCAATAGGCACGGGGACTCTACGCTGGGGGCCCCGTGGAGTGGAAATACATGTCTCTGGAGTCTTGTGGCTGTCCTCTCCCTGCTTTGTCTTACTTATATAATATATATTTTGGGGCAAGAATTGTCTATGAGGATGTGTATGTCTCCTCATATCACCATCAGCATGGTGTGCAGAGCTCGGATCCACTTGCAGTGCTTGAGTCTTTCAGCTCAGAGCTGAGGAAAGAGTTTTTTTATGACTGATGCATTAAAATTGTTGCTTTTCCACTTCGCTTGGTATATTCTGTTGTATGTACTCTATAAATTTGCAGAGATATGGTTGTGATTATGGAAATCACACAATGGAATAATTAAACGGCCTAATTGTGAAGTATATTATCTTCACTGTCGCACTCATCAGCTCTTCTGCCGTACCTCATAGAGAAGAGCAGTAATTATGAAAAGCCGACACAAACCTGCACTCAGCAGGTGAATCCAACCAAATCCAAATGTGATGAGCTGAGCCCACAACCCGTTAAGGTGGTCTTTGACAGACTGAGGAAGTTGGAGGAGGGGACAGTAATATGCAAAAGGTAGATCATGTCATGAAGCATTTGCAGCATGGAGAGCACTGAGAGCATTTCAACTTTGGTACCACCCCAGCCCCCTAAATCTGTTCCGTGGGTCTCAGCTTTGCATTGTGTTCAAGCATTTCACACTCTGTGGTCTTGGTTGGAGTTCTGTCAGAATAGGCCCCTGCTAGGTAACCTGCGGCTGGTGTCGGGATTAGGGGGTGATGCTGTCTGAAAAACAAGGCAGGAATGAAGTGTCCTCTCTAATATGACAGAACCCCCCCATCTCCCAAGCCATTTTCCAGCATATTAATACTCATTTTGCACTAATGCTGGATGAATACATTTTGGTGTTTGGCCAGAGCGCATTCGTCATTTTTATGTCATACTCGCCAAATGCATCCGTGTGATATATTGTGTATTTTGCCATAGTAGTAGACGATACAGCTCCGTATTTCATTTGGACAAGCAGCAAGTATGAGGCAAGGAGACAGCCACTGCTGGACAAGGGCTGAGCTCAGGAAAACAGAAATAAATTAAAATATATTAATCTAGAGTGAAAAGTCATTTCTCCAGTAAATTAAAAGCAGCAGCCTTCACCTCTTGTTGGGTTGCCCTATTACACTGCTTGAAAAAAGCTTGGCCAGGAGCTTCTTCTAGCTTCAAGTGTCACGTGTTTGGTCATCTTCACCGTGCAGATGACAACAGCCTTTGCAAAAGGTGGCACCTGAGAGTGACAGTACCTGCTGAAGTTGAAGGGCTGGGAAATCTGAGATGATGCTGTGCAGGCTTGGTACCTACTACCAGATGTGTGGTGGGATAGACCACTGTGCCTGTGATAGCATGAGGTGTCTCTGTGCTGGGAGATGGGGAAGGAGGAAGCAGCTTCCAGGAAGACCTGTACTATGCCCACACTGGGTAGGTTGGGTGGTGGGAGAAGGGACCTCAGGAGTGTCCGGTATGTCCTGGTACTGAACGGACTTTTCCTATTGCTTTATTTGTTGCCATGTTTTGCCCTGGGCTCTGATGTTCAGTAATTTAGACCAAAGGGATCTAAAGAGTTGCCGTAAAGGGTAGTTCAAAAATCAATGGATGTTAGAAAGGGTCAAATGATACTATAAAGAGATTAACAGCAGCATGGAGAGATAATATTCCCCTGACTGCAGAGCTGGCCCTGAGAGCTTCATGATGGGGAGAAAAGTCCATGCTTGACTTCTCCCCTTCCTGAAAGCTCAGGGCTGTTTGGGGAGAAAGGGGCAGGACAGCTGGGGACAGCGAGCTGGGAACGGCTGTGGAGATGGGAATGAGAAGAGACAGGCAGGTGGGCCATGCTGCTGCCTGATGAATTCTTCTTCTAATCCAGACAAACTGCAGCTCTATCCCCAGTCTCTGCTAAATCACCCAGGAGGAAACAACTTATTCAGCAATCAGCCACAGGTTTGTAGCATGAAGGTCGGATTTTATGAGGCTCCCCTGGAGGTGCACAGAGGAGATGAGACGTGGCTGTGTGTCACTCTCCTGGCACTGGACATAAACCCAAGGCAGGCAGCATGCTAGGCAAGCCAGCCTGAGCATCTTTTCTCTCCCTGTACCTTCTCCCCAAATCCATCTACATAGCCTGAACTAGGGAATAAATTAAGGAGCACAGCCCAGGTGCAGGCCTTACAGACACAGCTCCCTGAGCCTTGCTGTGGTGATGGTTTATGGCAGAATAAGCACAAGTCAAATACTAGCAGTGTTGTTTTCCCAGCATCGCGCTGTAGATCTTAGTGTGGCAGGAAATTAAAACTCACACCCAGAAGTACTTGATGTTTCCAGGCACCTTTGGGGTCTGATAGGAGACTGATTCTCTGGAGTGGGAAAACATGGGGAAAATGGGGTAGCATTTGGTGCTGCGTTAAGTGAATGGATTTGTGAATCACAATGTCTGCAAGAGATGTGTTGATGAGCCAGCAAACTGCTGTATCATGGGCCCACAGGGAAAAGGAAGAGGTGGCCAACACTTGGGAAAGGGTGACCTTGATCTGCTGCCCTTTAAAGCCACGAAGACATCTGTTTGCTGGAAGAGCCAGCTGCCATTTTATGTGGGAGCATTTGAGTCAGCATGTGTTAAGAGATCTGCACGTGCCGAGTTCTTTCTGCTGCCATGTTTGGGTGGCTTTTGGCCAGCATTAGCTCAAAGCCTACTTCCCCCATGAGGAACCTGCTGTGATTCTCTTTTGCCCTTGCCCAGAGGGACGTTTTGTTTCCTTGTTGAATGCAGAGACCCTAGTGGCCATTTGGACTCCTGGTCCCTCCCAGGGGAACACTGTCCCTGCTGGGGATCCCAACTGCTCCACCTGCTCCTGAAGCAGAATAGACAGGCCCTGGGCAAGACTTACAGGCCCTGTCATGGACTGGCAGTTTGACCTTGGGTCAGTCTCCAAGGGAAGCTGCACTTTACTGACAGACTTTAAACTTAGGCACGCGCTGGCTTTGCTGTCTGCCATGCGCTGTCCTCCCTCTCTCGCTTTGCTCCTCATTACCATTGTGCCACTTTATCTTGCTCCCTCTCTCTGCATTTCTCCTTCTTGTACAGCTTTGGTTCTCATTCTCCCCTCACTTCCCATTTTTTCCCTCTTCTGTGTCCTGCTGGCTCTGACCTTGCCCATCTCGTGGCCAGCCATGTCGGGGCTAGATCCTGCCCTGGCCCTCTTTAACATTTTGTTTTCTTCTCACACCCAAGTGACAGCAGATGAGAGAGTAGGGTGCTGCCACGAGATTTCTGTACTGGCTTCTATCAGGGCTTCCTGCAGAGCCTGGGTGATTATTATCTCTGTAAACGGCTGAAAGAAGTATAGCGATAAAAGGATTAAGCTAGACATATTTTATTTTATTTATTTATATCCCACCACTCCTCCTCCCATCCCCCTTTGCAAGTTGCAGAGCATATTGTGCTGCAGCTGCTGCAGCTGTTCCAGGGAGAAGCAGTGACATGGAGACTGGGGAAAGGGTGCAGAGTGGTTCAGGAGCAGACTGAGTGCAGATGGGTGCTTGGGCAGGAGGTGCCAGCTTATGCTTTTCTTTCTTGTTAACAGCCTCCTGTGAGTCCCTCTTTTCAAGACAGGCTGCTCAGAGCCAGCGAATCAGTGGGTTATGGACCAGAAGGACAGCTGAAGTTGCTCTGGCTGGGAATTGTTGCAAAGAAACCCCACAAACTGCTGCTCGCCTGGGGCCCCTCAGCGCATGCTGCAATGGCACAGCACCGTTCCCAGGAGCAGCTCTCACCAAGCTGTTCCTGCAGCAGTTCCCTGCAGATGCTTCTGGAAGCAGACTATTCCCAGCTGAAGTTTATTTCAGGTCTCTGTGTGTGTCTGCTAAATAGCCAACAACCCACAGACTCCTACAGGCAGCTGAGTCCTGGCTAGGAACTCACAGAGCCCTGCTGGCATCTGTGGCTTACCTGGTTCCACTCCTAACGGCTCCTGTGGTGGGCAGTTAGGGCCACTTCCAGCCCTATGGAAGGCTGAGACACGCTCAGTTAGAAAAAGCAATTTATCCTAAATATTCTGGTTGTGATATTGCATCCCCAGCCCCAGCTCCCTGGCAAGGTGGGAGCAGTTTGTGATTGCAAACTCTTCCTGGAATAAGCCCTAGAGGAACAAATCTGGAGATGACACTCCTGGTGAGGACTCTTACTGAAGCTCATTTGTACGAAGGTTGTATCTGTTCTAGGAAATGTAATGAGCCACGATCCAGTCTCTGGTTCTGAGGAGGCATGAGGTAGGATGGCTTGTGCTGATGCATCTCAACTGTGGCCTCTCCTGTGCAGTTCACTGGTGACATCCCTGGTTCGTGCCATGCCCTGAACTGTGGGTGGAGAGGCAGTGATTTGTGGCAGGCTGGGAAGCCTCAGCAAGCCAGATTGAGGCAAGAGGACCCGCTTTCCATCTCTTCCCTGTAGTCTCAGTGCTGGCGTGAATTGCACTGCCTCTGCCTCTATCAATGGGAAGAACTTGGCACCCTCCATCTCACTGAGTGCTGTGTGGAGACATATCAGCTGCTGTATTTGTACGGCTAAAGAGACCCAGGAGCACAATCATTCAGAAAGTACAACAAAATGATGGTAGTGTTTGGGCCAATAACATCAGCAGTTCTAGGGATGTCAGAGCTCTTTGAGCTCAGGTGAAGGAGCAGTTACAACTCTGTGAAATGACTGCAGATTCCTCTGGACCCCCGCCTTAAATGGGCAACATGTGGGTGCGGATATTCCCTTAGGAAATCCCATCCCTGAGGTGGCACTGCAGATATATGCCTGGTAGGCGTGTGGTGGCAGCAGCACCCCTTTGTTAAACCCTGCCATTCCTTCTGCCTCCTGCTGCAGCTGCAAAGCAGCTGATGTTTGCTGGGCTGTTCATGCTGCTGGACATCAGCCTCCATCACTAAACCTAAAGGACACCTCTTTGGGTTCATGGCCAGCAACAGAAGATGTTGGTGTGACATGACCCACCAGCCGTCACCTCTGTGAAGCAGCCCCGGGGCTCAAGGCCTTGGACAGCCAAAGGCCAGGCCCAGCCGTCTAAGCAGAAGCAAAAATTTTGTCTTTCAGAGCAAGACAGGAGATGAAGCTACATCAGAACGGTCCTCTGTGGACATCCCTGGAGAATGCAAGTGTGGTGAGAATGCCAGCCATCACAGGAAGGTCACTTGAGGCATGGGCATCTTCTCAAAACCTGGCACAACTCAGCCTAAAGTCAGAGTGATTCTGCCAAGCTGGCTCTTGCTTTGGTGGCTTCTCCCCAAAAATCTCTGCTGGCACTGGCTTTTTCTTGTCTTCTTTGCTTCACCATTTCTACTTCCCCTATACCAGTGCCCACAATGAGCGGAACAAGCAATCCAGCATGCCCCAGTTTAATATTCTGCAGATCCTCACAGGCTGATAAATNTATTCAGAGCAGCAGAGATAACAATAAGCGAGAATAATAGTCTAACAAGTCGGAAATGTCACACACGATCTGGTGCCATTAACACAACATGGATCTGAAATATCACATAATTAGTTCTGTGCCTGTTGTTCTGATTTGGAGAGAAAAAATATTAAAGGGAAGAGATCTGGGAGGGGGGTAGAGAGGGGAGTGCCACCAAAGTGAACTCATAAAAGGGCAAAGCCTACAGCATCTAATGTTTTTGGAATAGTATAATAAAGCTCTATCTCCTTACCCATGTTTGAGGCAGAGATTTTTATCTTGCAGTAAGGGATAAAAAGAAATGAGAACTTGAAATGGGTAGATAAAATTGCGATTGATCTCTCTAGCACTGCTTTGCCTCCTTTCAGGGAAGCTTGTGGTCCTCCTGAATTGCTCCACCACTGAGACACATGATCCTCACCCTTTCCCAGGCCACCTTGCTCAAAGATGAAAAATCTCAATGTTTTCAAGGCTTCGTCCCATCTTTTTATAAGCCAGTGCACAAACCCCATGTTTGAAGGCTGCCAGATGACTCAGGAAAGCTGGAGTTGCTTATATGGGATCAGGCATGGACTTTGTTATCTCCTCTGACAGAGAAGTCTCCTTCTTCCTGCCCTGGCTGCATGAGGCTGGTGAATGCCTTGGTCCGGCTGGAGTAGATGGGTACTAATCACCCTTAGGTACTTTCCCAGCCAATGTTCATAGAGAGGCTGAAGGACCAAGAGATGTCTGGTCACTGAGACCAGAGCTAGATTTGTCAGACTGTTCCAGACACTGTTCTTGGGAAGGGAGATGGAAGAGACGTTTCCTCCCACTCTTTACTCTTGCATGATCACTGCAGAGCAGCTTCACATCCCTCCGGGCCCGTGCTACCCTTTTTCCAGTCTGGAGGAGTGGAGAGCAGAGATATGCTCACCATAGATTGGGACTTTAAGGTGTAATGAAGCTCCCTGTCATGTTGTTATGGGCCAATTGCTAATCACTTTTCAACATATTCTGGGAAAGAGGTACTTTAAAACAAAAGCAGTACTTGTGCTCCCATGCCAAAGGCTGTGTCCAACTCCTGTCTCTGGAGGCTGCCTGGAGCATCGGGATTCAATTAATTCAGTCCTGGCAGATTCATCGCTTTGCCCACTAACAGCCGCATCCTGACAGCGGGTGCGATGGGAACGCTGATACATCACTTGCTGCTCTGGCCACTCCTGACAGGAGACTGCTGTCACTGTAAGGCTGTCGCCTCTGGAGCCAAAGCCATCCGCTGTGGAGGTGGGGAACTCACAGAGGGCTGAAAGACAGGGCTGGGGAATGAGTTTTCCTTTTGACAAGAAAGTCTGCAGCATCAGTTTTCCTTTTGACTCTGAAATGAGTGTTAAAAATAATAACGATGCATATGTTCTTCCAAAATTAAAAATTTATTTTCTATTTCAGCCGTTGCAGCTCGCTGGCATTTTTAAAACACAAAGCCAATCTTTCTGTTGGGAACAATAATTTTGAACAAGCCAGTTTAGGTTTGTCAAAATGCTTGGGTTCACTTTGGAAACAAAAAGGCTGTTGAAGACCCTGACTGTTGTGTTTTCTGAAACATGTTCATTTAGAAACACAGGATCCTTTCAGTCAGAAAAGACCTTTAAGACCCTTGAGTCCAAGCACTAACCTAGCTGTCCCAAAGCCACCACTAAACCAAGTCCCTGAGCTCCAGATCTACACAACTTTTAAACAGATCCAAGGCTGGCGATTCAGCCGCCTCCCTGGGCAGCCTGTTCCAAGGCCTGATGACCCTTTCCATGATGACATTCAATGGGCAAAAGTCCATTGCCTCTTGTCCTACAACTTTTTTCTTGTGAGAATAGACAAACCCCCACCTCTCTACACCTTCCTTTCAGGAGTTGCAGACAGCAGTAAGTTCTCTCCTCAGCCTTCTTTTCTCCAGACTAATCAGCCCCAGCTCCTTCAGCTGCTACTCACAAGGTTTGTTCTCCAGACCCTTCCCCAACCTTGTTGCCCCTCTCTGGACCTGCTCCAGTGCCTTGTATTGAGGTGCCCAAAACTGAAGACAAATTAAAAAACTATTTCTTCTAGCAATTTGCAGAACATTAAATCTGAAGTATGCGAGTTGACTTACTCCTAAAGATTTCTCTTCTTTCTACAACTCTGGTTGTAATCCTGCCGGTGCCAGCTCAGCTGGATCCATTTAGAGTCATTGCACACCTGATCACAGGCTGCTCCACATCTGGTGCAACTTGTGGAGCTATTCTCCCTTTCAGAGTTTTCTGGGTCTCCAGCAATGAAAACAGGCTGCACAATGAGCTTGACAGTACTAGTTGTCTCATCCAGTTTAGTACAAGCTCTGACTTGTGGTGAAGATTCAGACAGATCCCAAAGATGTCTGCTGAGGGTGTGGGTCGCAGGAAGCTGGGCAAATCCCACTGGTTCTGTGAATTGGGTTTGCAAGTGTGAATTCAAGTCCTGCTGCAACTAACCCACTTGGAAATGAGGGAGCAGCTGAAATAGAAAATAGAGATGTGCTAGGACAGAAGTTTTGGGATGAGGGTAGTCCACCAATAATGTCCCTTGCATATGGCACCAGCATGGAGGAACAGCAAAGAAACCTGATGCTGGATGAGGACTGCAGCACCTGGATCTGGTAACAAAGGTTTATAGATCTTGTTGACCTGAGGTTAACAGGACACCTAGGCAAGCAAGGAGAAACCTAGGGACATTTCTGCCTGGTTTCAGCTTCAGGGGAAAGCCTCTATCAAAGCCTGAGAAGAACTGTAGATGGTCAATTGATGGAGGGTGGGTGATCTGAATGGGGAAAATGCTTTGCTGGGTGTGTTTTGGTAGTGCTTGTGGCTGGAGGTGAAGAAACCTCTTTTAGCCCTCATTGTTACCTTCTTCCTCAAGTGTGAAGTGGGTAATGGACCGAGTTGCCTCAGCCCTGGGAGCAGTGGTGGGCTAGCAGGTGTGGGACTAAGAGCTGTTGTGAAGTGTGCTGGCCGCTGCTTGGGGTATCCTAGCTTCATGGTGGTGTCTGTGTAGAACAGAGAGAACTAATATCCCCGTGGGCTGTGGAGATCCATTTCCTGGGTTCAGAGTAGCACAGAGTGCTTGTTTTAGTGTGTTTATTGGAGCTGTATTACCAAGTCCTCCTTGGGAAATGGCCTTCAAACTGCACAGCTCAAAGAATAAAGAGGAAAACAAAATGGAAGTGTGTTATGTCTGGCTTGCAGCCCTTTTTAGAACCAATTTTCCCTCCCCCCACTATAGTCGTGAGGATTACAAGCATCTCTACTTCTTCAGTTGACGCAAAAGGCAAGGTTAAGTAGGGAGCCTGAGACTCCAAGACCCGAGGGTATGAAATTCCCCGAACTCGTAAAATCATGACTTGGCAAAACCACGTTAGCTGCAGGAGCTGCTCATGCTCTTAACCTGTAAGCCAATTAGGCTGAGTTTAAGTGAGGGCAATAATGGCTGGGCACACTCTTTTGAACCAATAACGTAGGTGGTTGGAGTAGAGAGTGGCCTGCTAATGAGGGAATAGCTGCCTGCTAGCGATGCATAGCTAATGACCCCTGTCTCCAGCAGTCCATGGCCAGGCAGAACAAAAAATCTATTTCCACCAAGTGCTTCATTATTATCCAGCTACACTGAAATGAGCAGCTCGGTTTGCTGGGCAGAGGGGAGGGTGATGGGACTGGGACATGGCTGTTTGGGGCAGAGGTAGCCTGTTGTCCTTGCATCACCCCAGCTTCTCTGCCCCTTTGGGTGCTGCTGTTCTTTCCCCTCCCTGCCCTTGAGCCTTTTACTGAAGTTCGATGGCAGGGAGAGAGGGGTGGGTGGGCAGGGCACAAAAATCTGCTTCAAGATTTCTTCCTTTCAACAGATTAAATTCTTCTCACAGAGCTCCTGTGAGTCTCCCCTCCCACTTGAAATTATAAATACATTTTTTAGCAAGTCAGTGGGAAATTGTAGCTTTCTGCTGTAAAGACCCCATCTCCTAACTGGGCTCTGCGAGCTCTCCATGTGTTAGTTGATTTAACCTCATTGGACTGCTGTGCTTGGTAAAATGTATTGAGATGCCTCCAAGATGCTAAAGAAATAGAAATGAATGCTGTTAGGCTAATTTATTACTATTTAGCAGAGAAGAAATACATTTTTAAAGGGATAATGGCAAATTAAAAATCCTATTAAGCAAATTTGCTTACCTAGTACTTAGTAACAACTTGGGCTGAGATCCCACAGTTGCTTTAGTGTATGCACAGCCTTATTCAAGGGGGCCTAAAGAAATCAGAAATCTCTGTGGGATCAAGAACATGGATATGAAATGTAAAATAATTAAAAATAGAAAACTCCCCCAAAGTTAATCTTTTGCTCTTGGTGCTGCTAGTCTCCTGTTGCCTTGCTGCCTTTGCTTGGAAAATGAAAACCGATGAGGTCAGTTTTGCCTCTGTGTCTAGTCGGTGTCAGATCAGTGACCTCCATGTGGTGCTGGTTGTGCAGGAGTGTGGTATTGATCCTGCTTCTCATCTGCAGCGCTTGGCATCAACAGACGACCAAAGAGGCAGTGCTTGTTCCTACCACTGGGTTGGGGGGGCTGTGACTTCCCTTGGAGGGTCTGCAGAATGCAGTGTGCGGTGCTCCCAGTTCGTGAGGAGTCTGTTGGCTGGATGGGTTTGAAGAGCTGGCTGTTGTCATGCAGGGGTGGTTGTGCTCAGTGCAATTCCCACCTCCCCTTTGAATGAGCTATAGGCACCCAGTTAAGGCTCCAAGAATTAGTAGAAATCAATCCAGTTCTAGTTTGTACTGTAAATCAAAGCAAAAAGCTTCCTGCCTTCTCAGGTCAGAGATTGGCATTTATTTATTGTGTTAGCTACAGGTTTTCACGTGGCAGGCTCCTCCCTTGCAAACCTTGGCACTTGCTGGATCTTCCCTCTCCTGCTCTCATTGCATGTGGCTGTCCAGGTGACAGTCTGTGCTAAGGTCTGCCCTGCCCACGCAGTGTGTGGGGGCTGCTCCCCTCGGACCCCTTGTTACCAGCTCTTCATTAGCAGTTGACTGGCTGTGGAAGGGCCACGGGGAGGCTGGAGGCAATCCTTGCTCCAGGCACCCACTTGTTTGTGCCTGGTCTGTCTGTATTTCAGATTTGAGATGTTAGTGAGTCCTGAGCATGTTCTTGTTGGAAATGACATGTGCTATAATTCCTGTAGCAGAAAATACACTTGTGAAATGTGTTCCTCAGGAATAGCAGGGAGTTCAGATCACGGCTTTCAGAAAGCCTTCCTCATTATTTGTACAATGACTTCTGTTGGTGTGAAGGAACAGCTCGTATGAGCACCCTCAGCTTGAGCAGAGTTGTATAAAAGGGGTTTTTTCAGATGAAATTTCAGTGGTCAGAACTTCTGGCTGGGATGCATGGAACAGTTTCTCATAACTTTTTGTCATGTTCTTCTAACTAACCCTTTTTCTTGCCCCTGGTGTACTTTAGACCAACTCTTGTCTGCTTTCATACAGAAACAGTATTTTTCGGTTGGGGCCAGCCTAAAGCACTTTGGGGAAGGCAAATGGACTCCAGCAGTCAAGGATTAATACAGCTCTGCGTGTGTCTCTCTTGGGTGCCAACTGGTTGCTGCCTCCCAGCAAAACAGCAGTGGGTGTCTGGGTGAGGAAAAGAATCGGTGTGAAGCAACCCACTGAGTAATGCCCCCGCTCCTACAGTGTGATTCCTGCCTAACTGCAAAGAGGTTGATTGGTCCCTCATGGCCATGGTCTGCACCTTCAGTTGTGACACACTGTGATTGAGATACTGGGAGACACCATGCTGTGGAATTAACATCTTCCTATGAAAAGGGATCCCTCTTTCTATTTTTAGCCTACAACTGTTCTTTGTGCCTTTCAGAAGGCTTTCATTGTGGCAGATCTGTGGGGCAAATACTCTTCAAAACAAGCTTTTCATCTTCTCTGCAACAGGCAGGTGTTAGCCTGGGCTTACTTCCTGGGGAAAGCAGGAGCCCATTGGTGTTTCAGTGTCTTCAGCAGGCTGGTGGAGTGGGCCATTCCCCAGGATGTGGGAACGGGATGAATGTGATCATGCCTTGCCCTAATCATTCCCTTGTTTCCTGAGCCACACTCGCTTGTCTCTGTGAGTGCAGGATGTGGCTGGCTTTATTTGGAATGTTACAGGCATCCCTGTATGAGTTAATTGACCAAGACAAATTTTGTTAAAAAACCTTGACATTAATAATGAGAAATAAGAGCTGGGAGGTAAAACACATGCTCTCTAGACATGCATTAGCAGCACCCCCACCCTTCCAGACTCCTCCTGAGGTAGTGCAGCAGAGAGCTTAGGTCAGTTAGTTTTAAAATTAACTTCTAGTCCTCAAGGCAGCCTTTAAATAGAGTCTTTGAGCTGTGACTACCACCAGGCTTTATAGGCTGTGTAAGGGAGGGTTGGAAGAGCACAGACACAGAAAAATCCATAACTGCTGGTGACTGGTCTCATGACTGACCCTGGGCAGATCCTTCGTCTCAGACCCCAAGGCACTGCAAACTGAGCTAGGATGTGGTGCACTAGTTAGCAGTAACAGTGGGGATACTCATCTCCTCTCAGGGACCTCTCCCCATACTGTTAGGCTACCCTTTACAGCCTTGAGCTGTCAAGGTCTGGCTGTGATAATGCAGTCCAAATGGACGCTGCTCCTGTACCCTTGAGTGCCTGTGCGCTGATGTAGCTGTGAGGAAGGCCCAGCTTTGCATGCACATGCAGGGACAGGCTGATGATGCTTTGGGCACCAAACATACCTCTACAAGCTACATTGGTCCACCTGTGAGTTGCAGCACTGCTCTCTTCTCTTGGAGTGGAGGTTAAGCCCAGGAGATACATGGATTCCTCTTACGAAGACAAGGTAATTTGAAGGGGGGAAAGCTCCCCAGGTGAGAGGAAACAAAAGCTGCAGAGACCTTCCAAACCTGAGAAACAAGGCAAGGCTCCTGAAAAACACCAGTCTTAGCTGGTATGGTAACGTGGCCTGATGTTTCTCATGTAAAAGCATTAGTGTGCCTCTCCACCTCCACTGTCAGTGGGGAAGAGCCTCTGATAGGAGTGTGGCTGCTGTGGTGTGAATCCATCATATATTAATCCAAAGGAGAGAAGTTATTGCCAATCTCTTCTTCCAGACCCAGACTGAAATTATCAATGTTCCCGAGGGCATCAGCACAGCAGCAAAAAGTGAGTCTTTGTTCATTTGCTTCTGCAAAGAGGCAGAAGCTTGACGCTTGGGATGGCTCCTGTCCCAAGTGTTGGTGCTGAATTGGTTCCTCCCAAGACACTGTACTCCCTCACCTTTCTGTGGTTACGTGGGCCTCACTGGCGATCCGTCAGCCTTGTATTTTTCTGAAGTAGCAGGACTGCAGCTGTACATCTGTGGTCGATGCAGCCCAACCTTGACTTGGAATCAGTCACTTGTAGCCAGCTCATTACTGCTGGCCAACCATTTGCCTGCAGCAGCCCCCTTAATAGCCTTTCCTGGCTGCCGCGGAGTCACAACAGGAGTGTTTAGCTGTCTTATTTACATGCAGCATTTCACCAGTCCCTCCTTCCCCTTGCTCACAGCTTGCCATCTGCTCCAGAGCCTCAGAGGAGACAGAGGTTGCGAAGCGGGGACAGGAGCATCGTGCCTATGTGTTGTCTCTATGGTGACCGAGTGCCATTCCTTGCCGTGGCTGGGGGCGCTGGTCCCAGGTCTGCCCATTTTAGGCCTCCTCTACAAAAAAATCTTCCTTTCTCCAGAAGGTTTTGGCATTTTTCTTTGTTTTTATTCTGCCTTTGAAGCTGATCGAGTCAGAGCAATTTTACCCCACTGTGTGTGTTGGTCTTCTGATCTCTGTGTTTACACTATCCAAGGAGTGGGGAAGGCTCAGAATGCTCTTCCTCGAGAGCTGCTTTAAAATAGCAATTTATTATTTATAAATTGGGGACAGATGAGGTTTGGGAATGGAGTTCCTGCAAGTCTATTAGCCAGGTAGGTTGTGCCCCATGCCATTGCAGAGATGCTTTTCTTTATATCAGCAGTAAAATCTTAGACTTGACTCCTGACCTTGGTCATGAGCCATTAATGATCTCTGAAGGAAGAAGTGCGCTGACACACAGGCATCGGGGGATATTTGGTACACCTGCTAGCAGGCTATTGATTTACATGAGCAAACTCAGAGTACTGGGGTTGTTAAAATGGCTTTTACTTACACTGATATTCTAGTTAATGATGGGGGGGGTGTGTGGAAAAAGGTACTTTAATTTCCTTATTCCAGTGCAAAGTGGCTTTTGAGCTGCACTGTCCACTGTGTTTAATGCCAGGAAGAGAAGGGTCCTTTGCCTAGAGCTTGAGCTTGGTGGAGGCTTGAAATTGGGGGAGGGCTGGCAACTAAATGTTTTCCTTGTTAGCAGGGTCTGTGGTCGAGCACATCCTAGGAGCTTGACCTCCATTCAGGATCAGCTAGCCATAGACTTTTTATCTCTTGTAGTGTGGGAAGGTCCTTGCCATCAGCAGGTCTTCCCACTCAATGAACTGAGATACCAGTAGGAATACAGTGGGAAAGCTGGGTCTGCCGGCATGTTTGACAGAATACCGCCATCAGTTGCTGATGGAGAGTTTTGTGTTTCAGAGTAAGATTTGTAGGACTCTTTCTCCTTTTGATTTCAAGAGCTGAATGTATGGTTTCATGAGAGAGGACTTTGTGCTTGCTACGCTTGTGTACAAATGTAGCTCCAGAGACTTGGAAGACAAAGGCAGCTTGAAAGAGCATTGCAAACCAAGTCACACAGCTCTCACATGTTTCTTTCCAAAAGTTTTCCTCCAAGCTGGAATTACACAGAAGGTTAATTTTCTTTCATGTGGGAAAAGTTAGAGCTTCACTGTGGGCTGAAACAAAAATAGATCAACTTGACTTGTTGCATGTTGCATAATTTCCTGGATTTTTATTTCAACTTGGAAAAGTTGTTAGGAAAATAAAATGTCCCTCCTTGGCTGTCTGGCCAGTGTAAAGACAAGAGAACTGAGCTGGGCTGGGTGTAAGAGAAGGCCAGGCTGACAAATCATTTCCCTTCCCACAAGGCCAACTGAAGGTTGGTATGTTCTTGGAACACAAACAGTCTGGTTGGTGGGTGGGCAGGCAGTGAGTGAAGGAGGTAGGCATATATATTTTTTTAATTACAGAGGCAGAAATTGAATAACCACATTGCTACGCTTCAAATCTTGGTGGTCCCAGAAGCTGGAATATTACATCCTACCTGCAGGCTGGGTGCAGCAGAAGCATAGAATATTCTGTGCAGTAAAATTATAGAATGGATGGGGTTCAAAGGGACCTCTGAAGATCATCTAGTCCAACCCCCCCTGGCTAGGGCAGGAACAGCAAGAGAGATCACACAGGAACATGTCCAGGTGGGTTTTGGATTGTTCTAGAGATGGAGAACCCACAACCTCTCTGGGCAGCCTGTTCCAGTGCTCTGTAACCCTCACCATAAAAATGTTTTTCCTTAAGTTCAAGTTGTATCTTCTATGCTCCAATGTATGCCTATTGCCCCTTGTCCTGTTGCTGGGCACCACCAAGAAGAGCCTGGTCCCATCATCCTGGCACATCTTAAACTTTTCTGAAGGATTAGGATAACAGGGGTTTTGGTATGAAAATTTGACTACAGATATTTTAGCTGTCACAGCTGCTCTAAAATAATAAGTCCTAATTTTTGCGTGCTCTGCAATGAGTGGGGCCACCCCAGCACAGGTAACATAGCACTAGAGTACAATGTTCATCCTCTGCCTGAGGCTGGAAAGATTTGTAGAGCCCTGGTAGCACAGTATAACCCATGACTGCAAGGTCTAAGCTGTCTGGTTCATCTCCTCAGCCCTCTCACCATGGTAATCTAGATGCAGTCAATCTGCCACTTTCAAATATTTATGAATCATTGATGGACACTTTTTTTTAAGTTTAAAGTTGTAGCTTTCATGGAATTTGGTTTGATTAGCTGGAAAGTCAATATTTTCCCTGTGCTGTGTCTGAGCTGCATTAATTCCAGCCCAGGCAGCAGCATTAAGAGCACTGCAGAACTAATGGCTCTGCCTGCAATGGTTGAAGTTTGGTGGCCTGGGATGAGCTCACAGCATGTGGAGGAACCCTTGGAGAGATGATGCTAAAGCAAGACAGCTCATGGTGAAAACTAGATGAGACAGGTAAAGAAGAGGTTTATAGCAATCTTTGGGAATCTCCAAGATGAGGCACGCAGGCTGCCTTTCTCAATGTCACCTCTTCCAGCGCATCCCAACAGGGTGTGTTCAGGCCATTTACCAGAATTCCCATTGGCTTGTCTTAAAACACTAAGGCAACCTCAGCAGAGTAAATTAGAACCTCATGGGACCAGACCTTTATTGTTTTCAAGAAGGTCATCTGTTATGTATGGGTGAGCTCAGCCCTTGTAAGTGGTGACAGGCTCTTAGTTCTGGAGGAGTGTGTACAGATGTACATGTAGAACCCATCCTTCAGGAGAGAAACTGCAGTAAGTACTAGTGAGAGATGGCAGATCCTCATGGATTTATGTTGATCACAGAGGTGCTAATGCCTTTTTTTAGTCACTTGATCTTGCTCCCTTCTTTCTTGGTGGCTAATATATACATGCCAGTTCATCTTTTGCTTTGGCTTTTCTTGTGACCTTTCTTTAAATTTGGTCTGGTTTCTGGTGCATAGTTTGCCTTGCCCCTCACCATAAAGGGCCCTGCCCTGGGATGACCCCCAGTCTCTCTAATTGCTGCTGCAACACTTTCTTTCAGACTTTTATTCTGGAGGGATAAGGCTACCTTCACTCATGCTCCACAGGATGTTAAAAGCCCCTGGCCTGGGTGATGCTCTGTATCATCTGCTTTGTTGACACCCGTCACTAACGTTCATGACATCAAAGTGGATTTTGCCAGCTGATGGGGTGCTTCTAAGCCTGAAGCATAATGCTGACTTTTCACTCCCTAGCCTGGCTCTCCTGTTTCCATCTCAAGCATTTGCTTCCCATTGTGGGTTCTTGGAGTATGTGGCAGGACTGTGCTGTGTTCACCCCCAGAAGATGCTCATGGGGAGCATCGTACAAGGATTCCCTCATTACAGGCAAAGTAACTTACTTTTTACAAAGGCAGCTCCGGGGAGCACTACCATCTAATCCTCTGCTGTAGCCGTTAGATCAGGTTCCTATTAGTCACTTCCATAGCAACCAGATCAATCCATCGCTACTTCACAGTCTTCCCCATAATTGGCTGCCAAAAACAACTGTTTTAAGGAAAAGAAATGTCACTTCTTTGGAAACTCCACTTGCCTATTTTGGCAGGGAACGTTGGAGTTCCCAGGGCTACAAGGTCTGGTTGCCTATCGGCTCACACAAAGATAAACCAGATACATGGTCAAAGCCTCTTTTCTACAGGCTAAAAATGTAGCTCATGGCAGGGCCTTGGCTTTCCATAAAGTGTGCCATGCCTGGACATGCTGGCTTGTTACTTTTGCCAGGGCGTTTGTGCTTTGCCTCTGCTGGCAAACTCAGCTGGAGATGGGAAGTGCTTGTCTCAAAGAGATTGCAGGTTAAACTGATGTGAGATACAGCAGGGAAAGAGGAGATTCACTCGATAGCAGCATTGGGTGCAGCTGCTTATGGGGAGGGCTGGAGAAGGGCTTGGGATAACTTTATGGAACATGTGTGGTGAGCACAGCAGTCAGATCCGATACGAGCTCGGCTGTCATCATTAGCATGATGTGCTGCTGGCACAGGAACACCTTCCCTGCTGAAAGCAGCTCTCAGAAGAGACAATGAATGTCATAGTTGTGATGAGGTGACAGTGATGCAGTAGATAAAGGGCAGCCTGGGAGTGGCAATTTGTGTTTTCTGGTCCTGTTCAGGGCCCTTTGAGTTTGATGCTGTTTAGAGGCTGCTTGGGAAGGGATGCCCTGAGAACATACTGACTTAGTCTGTCTTGGACCCTAGATGCTGCTACTGCTGTCATGGCGTCAAGAACAAGAGACACATACCCCTTGCAGCCTCAGTAACCTTTGATATGCATGAGTAGTAAAGCAGTCTTTCGCAAAAATTAGTGCTTGGACACTTCTCAGACAGACAATTATTCCTGCCCAAAAGAAAAACCTGGCCTTTGTGTCTGCCGGGGGGGAGGGGGTGTGCGCGGGCGATGGACACAGGATGGTTTCTCAATATCAAGATTTTCTAATCCTGTCTTCTGAAAGTACCTGCAGTCCTTCCCACCTTCGTGCTACTTGTGAATTTAATAAGTTTCATTTTTGCTGCAGCATCCAGGTCAGTAGCAAAAGCTCTGATGAGAGCTGGTACGTGACAGTCTGCTGTGAAATACTGGCACTTCCTTTATAGCAGAGGAAATTGCTGGTATCTGCCTGCTGCGTGGGGGTATCTGAGCAGTTTCCACCTACCGCACCATGGTTTCTTATAAGACCGCATTCCCCTTACCTGTAGAATGGCAGGGAAGAGTGTCACAAGCTCTACTAAAGCCAAGATGTTTGAAGGTGTTCTCTGCCCAAAGCCTGTTATGCTGTTAGAGAAGCAAGATAGATTGGCTTGATGTGATTTGCTCTTGACAAATCCATATTGGCTGCAACTCATCTCCTTGTTACCTCATTGATTTTTGGAGGGCTTGGAATTGGGTCACTGAGAAGCAGAGCAGTACATGGCAACCCTTCTGAAGACCTTGGGGTATTGGCCTGGCTGTCTCCTGTGCTTTGGCACCCAAGTGGTGGTGAGGTGGTTATCTGCATTCCCTTGGTGGAGGTTTGCACTGTAGATCTGCGGTGCCATAGCACTCTGTAGCTGGAGTCTCTGCTTCTGGCCCCCTCACCACCTGCTTTGCTTTGTGCCTTTTCCTTTATCATCAGCTGCTTTTCATTTTCACTTGAGCTGGCTACAGGAGCTGAAGTAGAAGTTCAGATTAAGTTGCCACTGAGATCTGCTGTGCCAGGGGGATTATGGAGCTGGCTGTGATGTGTTAGCTGCCAGGTAGGGCAGGAAGAGCAAACCCTGTGATCAGACAGAAGCCTCTGCTTTCCAGGGCTGAAAAAACTGCTCTGGGGCCAAACTGTCTTTCCTTTATAGATCTGGTTGATCCAACCTAAACAGAGCAGCT
The DNA here is from genome assembly GCA_013397515.1 of Upupa epops. NCBI lineage: Eukaryota > Metazoa > Chordata > Aves > Bucerotiformes > Upupidae > Upupa > Upupa epops. Next base: position 509,071 of record VZRI01002504.1, on the reverse strand, counting down.
GGGCTGTGTTGACCTTGGTGCTTCTAGGCTAGCCCTGCAGAGATGTCAGCACTGGTGGGAGTTCAGGCAGCAACTGGAGATGAGCAAAGTCTGTTCCTACTGCTGCGTTTTAGTCTGATGTTGGTCCTCACTGTAGCAGAGGGAAAAAGTGGAGCTTTAATATAAATCTAGTTTAATTGTTTGAGTGAGCTCAATTTGTGTAATTGCCTCCTCCAGGAAGTTCCCTGGCTGTGCATGTCCCGGAGATACATCACCCGAGGATTAGGGAGGCAGAGAGCTGCTGTGGAGGGAGGGACAGAGCACTAGCAAATGCAGCAGGACTGGTCTGGATGCACGGACTCTACACCAAGTCAAAATAACTGTCACTGAGTGGCTGTTTCAAAACGTTAAAAATACCCTGGATTCTCCATGAATTCAAGAGATGCAACCGCAGTTGCCTAGCACAAGCGTGGATGACTATCCTCCCTCAGTGCCCTGGTGGGAGCTGCAATGCTCGCACCAATTTGATATTTTAAGGAACCTTCTGGAGTAAATTGCCTGAATCTCTGGTTTGGCAGCTGGGATGTGACCTGCTTCTTCCAAGGGCTGAGCGTGAACTGTCGTCACTGATTGCCCCACATTTTTGGGGCAGAAGGTCCAGCCCATGAAAGTTGTCCAGATGTGACTGAGACTAAATATTTTGAGCCATTTCTGTGAGATCCCTTATTTCAGATCTGAGAGCATCTGTGTGGTGCTGAGATAGCGCTTGGTCTGTTAGGAGGCAGTGAAGGAGTCAGGCCTGACTTCCAGATGAGACTAGAGCCTCATGCCTGAATCTCTCGCTCATCTGTCATATCCCTCTCTAGCTAAAAAAACATGAAAAGCCAGTACATATAATAGTGAGGTGCTAGAATATGCTTCTAGAAAGGCAGCTGTACTAATGGGGGGCAGTAAGAGGGTTCTGTGGTGCTTGAAGCCGTGAAGTATGTGATAAATTGGGTTCTGGGTGATGCTGAAGCCACTGTCACAACATATGGCAGCCAGTGTGGGTTGTAAAGTCTGAGCCCCTTGATGGGTGCCTACTGCCACCCAAAATGACTTGAAGCCATCTGCTGTGACTACCCCTCCTCCCACCTCCTGCTGCAGTCATGGCCCAAGCATGTATTTCCTCATACCCTTTGCAAAGCATCCACATCCTCCTCTTAGAAGAATTTGGAAAGCTGCAAACCCAAATGTTTCGTGTGAACCTTCATGTCAGCAACATGCTAACATGCTGGAGAGGTTTTGGATGCTTCCTGCCCTTTTCAACTCTTTGTTCCCTACTGAAAAGTACTGGGGTGCTGCTAGAGCAATGGTCCCTTGAGTTCATGTCCTGGCTGAAATGCCTAAAAGAAGGCACAAGGAATGTTTGTTTAACATTCCCTTCCATCTAATCTCCTCAGATGCTAGTGAGATAACATTTTTTGCAGGGTTACTCAGCAACAAAAAAATATTTGGGTCAAGTTGAGCTGTTTACATTCATCTTGGTTTATCTGTCTTGAGGGGAATGAAACTAGTTTCTTGTTAAGTTTTTTTCCCTCTCTCCTTACATTTTATTTTTATCTTAGTTCTTTGTATAAAAAGTCTTCCATGTGAATCATGGATATTATGATTCCAGTCATGATGAAGGGCTTGTGACATCTCTTTGCTGTGGTGGTACGTGAGGAATGAGTAAGCTGGGTTCAGTGCAGAAAGACTCAGTCTATCTCCTGCTTTACGTTTCTGAACAGATTGGCCCTGGTTTGTGAACTGATGATGGTAATAGGAGTACATTTAAACTCTCTTCTTCTAATGAGATGCCCCACGGCTCAGGGTTTCACACATGGTTCTCCAGTCTGTGTGTGAAGATGCTCTCAAGGGAACAGACCTGTTCTTTCCACTCATGTTATGTTTTCATGAATTCTTCACTTTCTGATTCTGAGTGAAGGTGTGTGGATAGCAAAATGTCCTTCAAAAGTCACTCTGTTTTCTCTGTGATCACAAAGTCCTGATAAAGAGATTTACTGAAAGACTGGTTGCACTGGCCCTGGTCTTGTGGAAAGCTTAGGGTTGTCCATGGGAGGGAGTTCATCCATCCTAAAAAAAGCACTAATTTCCGGGAATGTCCCATGCCAATCCAAATATGTTGTCCCCTCTGATTTGTGATCTATATCCTGAATGAAANGGGGGGGCGGGTTGGGCATCTTTTCCTTGTCCTCTGCCTCCCATGTGTGCTGTGGAGGGAAGGAGGAGTCTTCAGGTGGCAGCAGGACAGATCCTTCTCCAGAGCAAATCTTTGTAGCTCCATTGATTTTGTTGGCACTTCAGTGATTTAATACCAGTTGAGAACCAAGGCTGGAGTGCTTTGTACGCTTGTAAATAATTGAGAACCGTGTGCATACAGTGACATAAGGGAGGATGGGAATAAAGCAGAAACTGACAAATTTTAGGGTTTTTGCAGTGAGGTTTTTATGTAGAAACACGTTGACATCTTGGCTGCAAGACCTTATAGCCAAGTGTGAGGTTTTTTCATCATAATTACAAGGAAGAGAGGTGGAGAGCTGTTGAAGCTGTGGAAAACAGCAAGTGCATGTGAGATTGGGAAGAGGGAGACCACTGCCAGCTGTTTTCCCCTCCCTGCTGCCTGGCTAGGTTTGATAAATATGTGTTATTTTTTAATAGTAAAAATGAGTCTTAGTTCTGGCAAGGTGCTGCATTGACAGAGCTACAGATTATAGCCCTCGTTATCCAGGGCAAAGCAGCACCAGCACAAGCTTCTCGGGCACCAAGGGACCCACTTAATGCTTTGGTGAAGGCCAAGAGATGTGACTTGTGGTGATGGCATTTTGTGCTGTGGACTACAGTCTCATTTTACATGCTGACTGGCAAATTCCTGTCCAGTGGATGATGGGAGCTGATGCTGCCTTGTCCCTCCCTGCTGCTCTGGGAGCACATCAAAGATTCCCAAATACACACCTCTCCTGTTCGCTGCTGCACAGCAGCTCCAGCCCCTGTCCTTGGGAAAATACCATGTTAGGAATTTGTTCGTCACTAAATCCATCAGCATGTGTGATTTGAGGACAGCAAAGGAGCCAAGGCAGCGGCCCATGTGCTGACGGCTGCCCTCAGCTTCAGAGCCGGCACTGTGGGGAGCCTGGATGCCTAGATGTGGACAGGAGCTTCAAAACCTGGAGGCTTCCCAGGAGCTACAACAGGTGAAGCTGGGAAACACTTAAAGGGAGTCATTATTCTTTCTAAAGATTAGAGAAAGAGTTCCGGAGACATTCAGGTTTGGTTAGAGCCTGTAGGTTGTTCTTTGCTCATCACACAGCAGGAATTAATGTCGTTCTTTCCTGGCACCTCTCCCCAGCCCTTGTGCCAGGTTAGAGCAGGGGCAGCTGTGCTGCTGCAGGAGCTGCTGCTCTTGTGCTGGAGCTGCCTTTGCCCAGTGCCATTTTGTGTGTGGCTGCATCTCTGCTGTGCAGTGACTTGCTGAGCCTCTCAAGGAGCCTTTGTGCTCCTCTTCCCTTTCACTTGAAATAAAAGCCAGAAACAAACAACCATTTCGTGCTGGGTGTGGGGCAGTGGAATAGTAGCTGCGTGTGCTGTTTCATTGACCATGGGTACAGTTTAACATCTTGAGCTGTTTGTGTTGAGGGCTTGGGCGTTTCTTGGTGTAGTATTTCCCAGTTAGCTGTTCACTACGCTGAAGATCCTTTTCTGTGTTCTGCCATCTCTCTGTTCTGCTGCTGTCCAGGTCAGGGACTGGGGCTGACCCTACTCACTGCCCTTGTTAGTATTGGGACAAACACATAACCACCAGAATGGTTATATGAGGTGCTTTATTGAGGCGCTGGGAACCGGGGATATCCACCCAAATCTGATTCCAACTTCGTCACCTCACGTCCGCAATTTATACAGCAAAAGTTACACAATTAATACATGTTCAACATGGGTTGTTACACTAACTAATCAATATGTATTAAGGATTACTTCATCAGTCCATTATGGCATCAGTCTCTTTTGCGCTTGCGTATCCCTTTCGGTGGTCGTCAGTGATCATCTCAGTAAAGTAAGCATCCTCCCTAGATGAAACAAGTGTGTCCTCCCCAGATGAAACAAGAAGCCCTCTTTATTCTGTCCTTGTCCTTCTCATGCCTTCACCCCTTAGACTGACCCAGCATTCTCTTCTCTTCACTCGGCTTTTTCTGGCTTAGCTCAAGCCCAGGTGCTACCCTGGCAGGGCCCCACAGTACATTCTTTTCTATATCTATTAGTTATACTGAGCTGGTTTCTGCTGCTAAAGCTACAACATTCTAATGTACATATAAATGCCCTCTACTAATTTACAATCATTTCTATTCATAAAATTTCGCCTTTTCCAACACCCTCAGCCCTTGCTCAGAAGCGGTCAGGTGGGAACAGAGCAGCAAGGAGTGTTTAAAGTCAAGATTAAGATGCATTGGGTGGCACATGCAGCCTAGTATTGGTACAGATGGATGCCCGTAGAACAGAGATGCAGGAGGAGATGGTAGAAGACAGGGAGCTCTGACCCAAGTCCCAGGTGTGCTGTGCAGTGACATGGTTTGCCCGCGTTTTGAGCTGTGGTGGCACTTTGGTCCTGCTCTCTGTAATAGCAGAGCAGATATGGGGAATTCCTTTAAGACAGAGGTTCTGAGCTGATGGCAGGAATTTGGGATTGAGGGGCTGCCATCCCCTCACAGCTCAGCAGAGGTGGTCTGACCTGGAGCTTGTCTGAGCACTGGTTGCAGGAAGAAAACTAGAACCTGTGGGGAAATGTCAAGCAGCAATTGTTAGAGAATACTATGCTGGAAAAAGATTTGGCCCTCACCCACAAACTCATTCCAAAACATATATCAGAGATTACCTGGGCAACCTTAATATACCTCCAGCAACGTGACCTTGAGAACCACCTAGAGAGCAGGAAACTTGCAGGCTGCTGGCCACGAGCAGTGTCCACAGTAACGGGCTTCATTCTTCAGTTCTGAAAGGACATCTGAAGCAAATGTTGAGCAGCCTTTCAGGGACTTAATTTTTATCTGTATTTCCTTTGCACTGGGGGCCAGGATGCAAAGCTGCCCAGGCGCAGCTGCTGCTGGTGGCCAGCCTCTGGGCTTTATTAACACAAAATCTCTTAGCAGTCCCTGGGACCAGTGAGTGTTTAATGCCTGCACGTTTCAGGGGCCCTTGTTAAAATCACTTTAAAAAAAAAAAAAAAAAGGCAAGTGAGATTTCTAATCTCTTATTCATTCAGGAAAAATCATTTCAGAGTAAAATAAAATATTTTCCTTCCTCCACCTCACTCTTAATATTCTCTCTCACCCGCCTCCCCTCCAACCTGCAGGGCTCCAGGGAACAGTATGTATGAAATTATTTTGCAAAATCCAATAAAAATTTTAATCAGGTCAACATCATTACAGGAGAGGAAAGTGATGGAGCCAATGCCTATGGAAAAAAAAGGTAAAGGGGGTGAAAAAAAGCGATGTAAACATGCAGTTGTAGAAAGAGGTACACGGAACTGCATGCCTGGACACCATGCAGTGCCTCCTCCTCCTCCCGTCTCCATGGAGCATGTCTTGCTCTCAGCCACGCGCATACTAAACCCGTGGCTGCTTGCCAACACAGGCAGGAGCTTGCACGCGTGCCTCGGTCCCTTGCATGTAGACCACATATGCTCTAAAGTAGGGTGATGCTGGCAAAAGCATCCTCTGGGAGAACAAGCTGCCTCGGTAGCCCTTCTTGGAGCCTTAGGCTCATGCATTCAGATATTGTCTCTCTAGAGCAGTTGGTAAAGCAGAGGGACCAGCCAGTTGTGTGGCAACTCCCCTTTTTAATCCTTGTCTCTCCGATTACCACGGAAGGGAATAAAAAGCCCTGGCACCATGCAGCCATGCTCTGAGGATTTGCATAGTAGATGAAGGCTCACAAGGATCTCATTCCTGTCCTGACATTTACAGAAACTGCGGCTGATGGGGCTCTTCTCCATCTTTCCTCTTTCAGATTAAATACTTCTAAACATGCCAGGAGGGATGAAGGAAAGGCTGGGGAATGGAACTGTCTCTTGCTGACCTCAGTTTGCTATATGGAATTGGGCCAGATGATGGGAATGATGGATGTCTGTGCAGGTCATCCCTAGGGGAGAGGAGCGGACATACCAAGCCCTAAAAGTAATATACTGTTGATGCCAAGGGATTTTCAAAATCCTTCAGGAATGAGGCAATCGATCCTTGGGGTAATGTAATGTTGCCATCAAGTTCCTTGGGAGAGTGCAGGAGGGGCTGGCTGCCTATCACTCCTTTCCCCACTAAGGTCAAGGTGATGACTGTGGCCAACAGCACCAGCTTTGGAGATGAGCACCGTACTCTGAGAAGCCCACCCAAGCAGTTGGAAGCACAGCTCCTGAGAGCAGCTCGGCTACTGGGAGAAATGCCCATCTCTGCACTGTTAGGACTTCTTCTGTGGAGTTGGGCTTTACCTCTTGGGTATGAGGAGCCTTTTATCTTCAAGCTGGAGACAGCTGAAGTTAAGTGGTGGTTGAGCTTAATGAGAGGGTGGCTTCAGAATGGGGATTGCCAGGGCCACCAGCTGCCCTACAAAAGGGCAGGAGGTGTCTGTGGGGACCATGTCTCCAGCCAGGGTCAATCACAGATTTTTCTAGCGACAGTAACTATCTACCTCAGGGTCTCGGTGTGTTGTAATTTGTCATCTCAACTGTCCCTTTGGTGGTGGTGTCCCATGTGGCTTGTGGGAATGTGTGGCTGGGCTCCTGAGCTGGACCCTCTTCTTTCTGCTGGCAGAAGAGCTAAAATAGGAGTTGAAACATTCCGTGCTTCTGGAAGGAAAAACAAACTCCCAGGCAACTGCCAACTTGCAGCAACCATTCTGGCGGAGAACGGTTGTATGGGGAGCAGGGGGTAGCATCCTCATGGTCGATGGGAGCAGCCTCAGCCCAGGCTATCTGCATTCCCACCCCCTTGCAGCCCACTCAGCAGGGTCCAGGCCTATGCCCGCTGTGGGCGGCTGTGGGCTGTGTGGTTGGAGGCAGGCAGAAAGCACCCATCCCACGGCCCAGCGCCTGGCACCTCTCCTCTGCACAGTGAGATTCTTTTGCCACCCTCAGAGTACACGCGCGCACATCCTACGGCTCTGACGTTAGTCTCCTTTGGTTGATGTGAAGGACTCAAAAATGTCCATTTTAGGGTTTTTTATATTTTGGGAGCCAGACTGAAAAATCTTTCCATGGTCAGTGACAAGCAGCTTATGGGAAACAGATGAACAATACTCCCAGGAATTCCTCTTATTGCTGCCTGTGTTTAAAATCTACAGTTAGTAATGGAAGGGGGAGAAAACATAAAGTTTTGTAGGCTGGATTCCAGTGGAGTGCTATGAGAGTGTCTGCAGCTCTCCCTGTATGGGTATGGAGCGCGGGTGGCAGAAGTGGGCATGGAAAGATCTGATCTGGAGTGAGGCCCTGAATTCCTGCTGGGAAAGCTGCTGGTTCTCTCAAAGGGTTTGGACTTTCCTGGAGTTCATAAAATGCCCCCGGAAGAGTGTGTCTGCATGGTGTGCCCCAGCCAGGCGTGGTGACTCTTTGTAGAGGAGACTATCTTCATAGTCATAGGAAAGCACAATCATCCAGGCTGGAAAAGACCTTCAAAATCATTGAGTCCAACCATTAACCCAATTGACCCAAGCCTACCACTAACCCATGTCTCTAAGCACTGGGTATACATGAGCTGCAACCACATCCAGGGTTGGTGATTCAGCCTGGGCAGCCTGTTCCAAGGCCTGATGATCATTCCAACGAAGTTTTTTCCTAATGTCCAACATAAAATGCCCCTGGGGCAACGTAAGGAAATGTTTTTGTCCTGTTGCTTGTGAGAAGAGACCAACCCTTCCTATCTCCACCCTCCTTTCAGGCAGTTGCAGACAGTAATAAGGGCTCACCTCAGCTTCCTTTTTCCCAGACTATTCAGACCCAGCTCCCTCAGCTGCTCTTCACAAGGTTTGTTCTCCAGAATCTTCACCAACCTTGTTGCCCTTTTCTTTCTTGTATTGAGGTGCCCAAAACTGACCCCAGTACTTGAGATGTGGCCTCACCAGTGGCAGCATTCCTCTGGCCTCTCCTGCCATGGAGAAGCGGTTTCCTTCCAGGCAGCCTGGAGCTGTGAAGGGAGAGCCGTAGCTCCCTCTAATAGATGGCAAGAGGGACTGATGGCCCATATGGTAAATATATCTTGTGGGTTGGGTGATTTAATAAAGCACTTGACCTTTGCCCCAGTGGTTTATTTTGTAATCAGTGCCCAGCCATTGACTTATGGGATAATCAATCTCTCCCCCTCTCTCTTCCTCTGGCCTTGCACCATGGTCCTCGCTTCTGAGCGATGACTCCTGGTTACAAACAGCATCCAGGGACAAGGCTGCCTCCTCCTGCCCCTTTCTATTCCCTGTGCCCAGCTCAGGAGCCGATGTGTTATTTAACAGCCTCATCTGCCCAATAAATGTTTATTATGGAGCTTGCATCCCTCTTGGAGGGGCAGCTCTCTCCGCCTTGCCAATTTGCAGCACTCGTGGCCTGACAATTGGTTTCCCAGCACCTACAGTTTATAACTTGTGCAACAAATTGTCCTGAGTGAAGGGCTATCATGTCCTGTGATGGATTTCCCTCACATAAATTGAGGCTGTGAGCATCCTTGGGATGCTCTGCACTGGGAAGCAGTAGCTGGAGCAGTGAAGCTTACGCAGGGTCAGAATTTGTGCCCAGGAGCTGCAGGTTTCTGCTGTGTGCTGGAGCACAGCTGCCAGCCCCCCAGGCTTCAGACAAAGGGCAAAGTACAGAGCTGCTCAGTGACAGGCAAGTAACTTCCTCCCTGGCTGTAACACACGGTTTTTCATCTCTATGGCTGTTACTCCTCTTTCCCTTGCCCTGGCTTGTGTCTTCTCCACTTATGCTGCCTGACAGCCACATGCAGCTGCTATGCAGATGGGGGGGCTGGCAAAAGGGAAGGACCATGGGATGGGACTAGTGAGGATTGGGGCTGCCTCCTCCTTGGCTGTCTAGTAAATCAGTTCTTGCTGGGCCCTGTTTTGCTTTTCCTTATGGGAAGTCTTTCCTGATGTCTATTCTGCACTTGCCCTTCTCTTATTTAAGACCATTCCTTCTTGTAATACATCATTCTTGGTCAGCCTTAAAGGTTGGCAAACCCTGAGGGAAGAAAAGAAAGAGTTATAATGTCTGAGGGACTAAAGGTTTGATTTGGATGCAACCACATTTATTCAGCAGCAAATTACATCTTCAATCAACTCAATGCAAATCAGGCTCCCACTTCAGTCTATTTGTTTGGACTTAGTGAGTGCAAGGGGATTCATTAATTCTTGCTCTTTCTTCCATCCTGCAAAGTTTCTGTGTGTGTGTATCGACCTGACTTGCACCTACTCATCTGTGAAAACCCTCTTCCCCCCAACGTGTTGTTCTGCTGAGAATAAGGTATGTGATGATCTCTGGGTGTGGGGAGGGCCTGAATCCCCTGGCAAAGCAGTGGGAACATACTGGTTTCTGCCCAGGATGACGGGATTCACCTCACAGAGCATCTTGAGCTGAAAACAGTTCAAAGCACCTCCTGAAAATTATAGGGAAAATTTCCATGCTGAGGATAATGAGTGGTGAGTGCAGAGGACGGACACAGCAGGAATTCCGATCTCCTAGAAAGTTGCTCTGAGCCTGAATTTCAGTGCCACAAAAACCTTGGAGGATTCAGTACAGAAGTCTGGAGTTTTTTGGTTTCTAGATGCCTTAATTGGGTCAAAAAGCTATTTCATTTCAGAGATACTGAAGCTGCTGTGTGCTTGGGGCTCCTCCAGGTTTCTTCTGGGACATGCTCACGTTTTTGGTACTGGTTCCTTGGGGTTGTTGTTGCCTGGCAATGATGCATCTCTCCAAGAGTGGCAAGAAGGGCTTGTAACTGGTACAAGGTGTGTGAGGCTGAGATGTTTGCTCTCCCCCTGAGCTGATGACATGGGTGAACAGTGGGTTGGCCTAACCTGAGGTGGCTGCTTTAGGGCTTTGCCTCCTGATGCCTCTTACCTGGCTGCCTACAGAAGTTTGCCTGAGCTTGCAGAGGATGCTGTGACTTTTCCCTTGCATTGTGATTCCCTATCTCTTTTCCTTTCAATATTCCCTCATGTGTTTCCCTTCTGCCTTAGATCTCATCAACTCTCCCCCAACCATTTTCCCTCCCCATTTCCCATAGCTTTTTGAAGCTGCTGTTGATGACTGCTGGCTGGCTCTGCTCCTCTGATTCCAGCACAGGCCTGGCCCTGTGCCCTGCTTCCCCTGATGCTGATAAGCTCTCCCTGGCAACAGCTCGGCACCAGCAAAACACTTCCCTCCTCCCAGTCCTCTTCCCACCGACCTCTTGAAGACCTGTCCTCCCTTGGCAACCCAAATCATCTTTCCTGGTTTTCTGTTTTCTGTCTCCCTCTTTGTTCATCTTGTTGCTCTGAAGATCTTCTTCAGCATTCCAGGAACAGCTCTCCAGAGCCCCTCCCCAGCTGCCATCACTTTGTGCTCTGCCTGCACTCAGACTGCAGCATCCATGTGCAAGCTCTAGGTGGGGAAGCAAAGGTCACCCCAATGCAGGGCCCAGCTTAGTGTTGTCCATGGGCAAGTGGCTGTGCTTGGCCCGCCTGGCTCCCTCGCAGCGGGTTGCTAAGGTACAGCTACAACTCTCATGCAGAGTGTCATCATCTCACGGCTCAATTCCTTCAACATCCTTTTCTCTGGCCTTGACAAATGCAATCTTCTCCCGCTCCTGCCTGTTCAGAGCTCTGCTGCAAGGATCATTTTCCTCGCCTGTCATTTTACTCGTGTCACCCATGCTTTACTTGCTGCTGCCGGTTCCTGCTGGCAAACAGCAGTTACCTGTCTCTGCTCTCCAGGCCTTTCACAGCTTGCTTTCCTGTTAACCTCGAGGTCCCTCTCCACATACGCTTTCTCGCTGTCACTCACCCTCTGGTGACAGCTGCTGCCAGCACTTGCCGTGGCTCCCAGCTCTCTGCTTTCTGCCCCAGTGCCTCTTGTTTGAAGAGGAGCTCCTAGATGCATCCAGCAAGAAATATCTCCCTGCCCTTCACCCCTCTGTCCCAAATGGGTGACGATTGCTCGGTTACAAGCCTGAGAGTTAGTTGGCTGTCTGTCAGCATCCACCCTGTGCCCTCCTTCTTTGTCTTCTCGTTTATTGCTTACGTTGAAGACCTTTAGGACAGTAATCACCTAAAGAAATACAAGCTTGTGAGATCTTCGTGGCTGCCTGCATGCATGCTGTGTGTCTGTCCAGATGCTGCTATGTGGGAACAGTGGTGAATTTGGGCTGTTGGGGCATTGGGATACCAGAGAGAGACCTCTGGCACCCAAAGGTGGAGCCTTTCTTTGCACAGGTCAGTGCTCATGGTGGGTGTGTCGAGCCCCTTCCTTTTCTTGCTTGATGCTCAGGCTAATCCAGAGCAGGGGCAGGGTCATGGCAATCCTGAGCAGCACGTGGAGCCCCACTCTGTACAGGAGGGAGATAAAAAACGCATCAGTGCCTTCATTTGCCCTTATGGATTTTTCCACCATATTTTATAAGCGTTCATTTTTATTTATGTGAGGTTAAAGTCAGTCCAATTTGGAAATCAACTTGTCTGAGGAGCTCCCCTCAGATCTTATTAGCTTCATGTAGTATTTCTATTCATTTTTGCTAATACCATTCACCAGGCTGGCTGCAGGAGACAGTAACCCTCTCCAGCCTGGGCCGCTGGGGCCATGAGCCTAGTAATTAGAGACATTCCTGGAAGAAAACAAAAATTAAATCCACTGAGGCTTTTAGAGGCAAGCTGGATTGCCTGACTCAGGCAGCCCTTCAGGCACAGACTGCCTGCGGCTGGAGGATTGTCCTGGGGAGGCACCAACACACGCTTGGCCAGATCCTCCACTGTCCCTGGGCATTCACCAGAGACAATACTGGCAGGATCTGGCAAGGGCTGCATCCCTTCCCAGGGTGATATTTTCCCCCCAAGGATCTCCTGCAGTGTCCAGGTGGGATTCAGATGTCAGCCCTGAGCAGAAGCATTGGTGGCTGCCAGGAGCACAACACAGAGCTCCTGTAGCATTGCAGCTGCCCTGGCTCTCCCCTGCCTTTGATTATTTATTGAAGTGGTTTGATACCAGGTGACTGTAATTAAAAGAAGAAAAATACACACAATCAAATGATTTCTAAACCGGCAACATGCTGGATGCAGCGAAGCAAGGAATGGATTAAATATTTATTGTCACTGGTCTGCTGTGGGGGGTGGAAATTAAAATTATTTAGCCTGAGAAAAGCGTTTTAATTATTTAATTTGAGGGGAAAACTCCTCCACAGCCCTCCTTAGTACTAAGCTCCAGACAAACGGCAGCACAATGTAAGGTCTGATTAAAATCAGAATGGGATGGAGGCCTGGAGATTGGAACAAGGGGGTGAGGAGCCACGTGGTTGCCATCCAAGTCTGAAGTTCTGCAGCTCCTCCTCAGCAGGTCTGTGCATACAATTCAGCATCTTGCAGGGGCATTTCTTCCCAGCTGGGGAGTTGTTGGCTGCACTGATGATGGGGTAGGAAATTGCAGCAAAGTACCGTGACCCACCATCTGCAGCTGAGACTCTCTGGACCCCTGTGGGTTGCTCTGAAGGGTTTTGCTGGGGCAGGAGCTTGGCATGCGTGTGCCAGCCATTGAGCTCCACCATGCAGGCTCTGCTTGGGCATGGCATGGAGCTGGTCCACCCCCCCCCCCCATCTCATGGCATTTATTCATTGCAGCTATGAGACTCTTTCCAAAGCACTAGGGCTGGCACGTCCACTTGAGGTTGGAGCTAAGGATCTTCCAGCCTCAGATCACAGACTGAGAAGTACAAAGCATGGGGTCTGGCAGTAGCTGATTGTTTTCTGCCAGAGAAGAGGCTATGATTCTTTCCCTTGTGTCTCCAGATTGACAGTCTCTCATTATTAGCCCCCTGGAAACAGGCACTTTGACTGAAAGAGCCATCCCAGCCTTCGCTGTAACAATCAAAGCAGCTCAAGAATAAACACGGCTTGGCAAGAATAAACACAAATTGCAGGGCTTGCTGTGAACAGTGATATCCAAGGGAGCAAACATCAAATGAAGGATTATCCCTGTTTGTAAGGAAGCTCTTCTAGCAAGAGATTGAATAAGGACCATCTGCAGCCCAGAGCAAAGGGGCTACCAGGAGAAGCTACTCGTGCCATCAGGAGCTCTCCTGTTTGAGCTCGCATGGTCTCCTTCAGGCACTGTCTGGTTTTCCTTTGCATGGTTTGTTGGCTGTGAAGTCCTGAGCTTGGTGCAGCTCACTCCAGATCACAGACAGCATGGGCAGGCCCAGAAAGCCCAGCCTGTGTGGCAGGAGGGCTGAGAGGATGAGATCTTCCCTGAGGTAGGGGCAGGTCTTGAACCTGGTTGGGACAGCTGCTAGTAAAAACACTGGGCTCCTGAGGGAAGATCACAGCCACCAGACCCTGTGGGAAGCTGAGCTACCAGTTGTCAGAAGTAGGGCAGGAGCCCCACAGGCAGCCCTTACCCAGACGTCCCGTTGTGGAAGCACATACACGCTCTCTTCCCCAAACTCTTGCCAAGAGACAGCCCATACAGCATCCATCAAATTTGGAGTCATGGAGGTTCCATAAACAAGCTTATTTTCTGAAGCCAGGTCCCATTATGTTATCTGTCACTTTATTGGGGTTTCTAAGCCATTTATTTTTATGTATATACATCGGAGCTGGTGAGCCGGCATTGGCCTGAGAGTGTAAAGCTGCCAAGACATGGTGGTGGCGTGCGAAACCTGTCAGCAGAGCAGCCGCCTGTGAAATGAACATGAGAGCTGATGCTGACAATTTTATTTATGGGAGATCTTGGGTACTGCATGCTGGAGATTTGTGCCCAGCCCTTGGCTGTGCCACCCTGCTGCTGGTGGTCCTGAGCCTTCCGAGAGGGATTGGTACCAAACCCATTGCCCGTAGGGACAAGGTCTTGAGGCAGCTGGAATGAGAGTTTCTTCTTCAGGAGCATCTTGAGCTGCTGAAATATGTTGTTCCCCCAGAATCCTATAAAGGGTAAATTTCCTTGGCGTGGAAGGTCATGAATACAGTTCTGCAACACTTTGCTTTCCAGTGGTGACCAGTACTAATTGTCCCCTTCATTTATTATTTCTTTGTGTTTAAGATAAACTGGGTTTCAGTGTGAGGTTTAAAAGCTGTGTAGATCTGGAGCTTAGGGACAGGCTTTAGTGGTGGGTTTGGGACAGCTGAATTAGTGTTTGCACTTGATCATTAAGACTTTTCCAACCTCAATGATTCTATGCATGATTCTACAATTTCCTCCAAAATGGGGAAACTGGAGTTTCCTTATCTAAACGAAGCAGGGCTTTTAATGCTTTTGAAATCTTTTTTTCCCCCAGTTATTTTACCCCTGGAGCAACAATTTGCCAAACCAAATTGTCTTTCCAAGAGCCTAAATGAATAATTCTTTCTGTCATGTTCCAGGAGAAAAGTCTTTAGCTCAGCAGATTTTCCTCTCAGCTGGAGCAAACATTCTGGATGTGAGATAGTTTTATGGGTCGTTGAAAACCCGAAAAAATCATCTAGGTTATCAGGGGGTGGTACAGAACACAGATCCTACTCTTTCAGGGTTGCTGTGCCCTTGAAGGACATGGTTGGTTAGATGGTGGCATTTTTCCTCCTCGAAGCAGCAAGCCCCTGCCTGTTGATAAGAAGTTTCCTGGCACTGCTGCCGGCTCAAAAGCCAGTGGTGTTATTTTAATCCTCAGCTTTCTCTCTCCTCTGTGTGAGGAGCACGTTTCCTTCCCTGGTTTGACCTGCAGCATCTTGCTCTGGCACATTGTGTGTCAGCTGGCCGCGAGAAGGGGCTCTTCTTCTCTGTGAGCTGCCTTATCGATCTACTGCCTCCCAACCTGCATCATTCCTCTGCAGGTCTGTCTCTCACCTGCCTGGGCACCGCTAAATCTTCTCTGGAAGGAACAACTATTTATCAAGTGAAATAGGAAGGTTTGAGTCTCCCCAAGGCCACTTAGCAGGGCTCTGGCTGCTCTCCGGACACTTGTTTTTCTGTGCTGGCGAGATACGAGCAGGACTGAAGGCCATAAAGCTTTTCTGCCCTGCTGCTTTGAGTCCTCATGGTGACCACCATATGTGTGCTGTCCCCCCACCCTGCTTGGACAGGTGTGATGTGCCCTGGATTTACCCTCCATGGAGCAAAATCTGTGGTCTGTGTGCCACCACCTCATTCTTCTGTGCTTCTCTGCACCAACCCACTTATTGACTGGGAGCATCACTGTGCTGCGTCACGTCTAATTGCTTTGCTCTGTCGCTCTTCATTTGCTTCCTCTGACTGCGCCCTTCCCATTTCCCTGACGAATGCGCTGAGCCAGGAGCATGAGCAGGACATGAGGCCATGTTCCCAGCTGCTGGAGGAAAAAAAAGGGCGCCAAACATCCTCCTTTCTTCTCCTAAACTCAAATGACAAGAAACAGAGGAAAACAATTTTGCAAACCCTTGGCAGAGGGCCACCCCTGATAAAGAGCCGTAATTAATCTCCCCAGCTTTATTAGAATATCATTACAATTAACTCAGCAATCTTCTGTTGATCAAAGCCGTTGTTCCCCACAGAGTGGAGGAAGCCAGCATGAGCCTGGACTGTGCGGTGCTTTAAAGCACCCAGAGCTCCATCACTCCTGCCAGTCCACCAGCAGCTGCTCAAACCTCCTGGCCAGTGGCATGAGTAGCAGAAGTGTGGGCAGCACTCACACCTCTGTCCTCTTGAGCCGTTGGCAGCTTGGACTGTTTTCCCGCTACTCTTCTTCATTGAGCCCAGATCTGTCACGGACACCAGTGTGTTCCTCACTCCTGAGGTGGATGCTGATGTTTTTGGGATCAGCTTTCTAAGCTACAGGATTATTCCTCTGTGTGTTCATACAGCTCATCCCGTGTTTGCACCCAGTCTCAGCTGGAGATGCGGTGGCTGCTGCAATAGCACAGCAAATGGTTGCACAGTGGGGAAAGAAACCAGGAGAAACAGGCTTGTCAGGATGAAGCTTCATAAGCTCCACAGCTTAATCACCCCACTTTAGAAAAGCAGAGAAAATGAGCACCGTTAAACCACTCCTTTCCTCCTTTTCAAACTGTTGGTTTCATATTGGGTATTTGTCTGTAATTTAAGCCTGTGATTAGTTTTATCAAAAAGATAGTTCTGAGGCAGAGATCTTAAAAACGATTAGGTGTGTGTTTGAGAGACAAGAATGGCTCCACTTGCACTGCAGGATAAAGACATGTCTGCTCCCTTGAGCATCTAACTGGGAGGCCCTGGCACCAGAAAGAACCTCCTGCTTCTCATAGGATCCCAACCACCCCCATCTTTCTAGGCATTTCTCATTGTTCTCTGATGGTGCCTGAGCTGTCCCCTCTTGACGCAGCTCTGGCAAGGCACAGGGGGAGGTTTTATTCCTAAAATGGCTCTGCCTGAAGGATTTCTGTGTGAACAGGTACAGTGAGGCTATCTGGTTGCACAGAGATAGAGAAGCACTGGGATTTGAAAAGCTTTGAGCCTCCTCTCCTGTGGTTCCCAGAGCAGGTCATGACGGGCAGGTGAGCTGAAGTGGAAAAGGCTAAACTGCCTGGGAAGGGTTGTGAGATGAAGGTGTTTGAAGCCCCCATCCTCTCCTTTTGTCCTGGATTCTCATCTGTTTTGTCAACACTTGTGACCCACGGGAAAAAGAAAAAAGGGAAGAAAAAAAGCGGCTCTAGGGCTGGGTCTAATCGACCTTGGCGTTGTCCCTTGCAGCAGCCACCCAGGAGAAGGGAGCAGCTGCTTTAGTTCATTTGCTGGTGCAGATAGAGCTGTAGCAGGGAGCTAGGCAGCCCTGCCTTCTCTGCTTCACCTGCATCACCACCCTTCAGCGGGAAATGCAGCAGGACTGTGTTTGTGGTGCAGATTTCATCGGCACAGCACAGGGTACAGCCACTGCTACAGCTACTGCTCCTGGCCAGTGCGTGAATGGCTCAAAAAATGTGCTCAGACAGCTGCAAGGAGGCACAGGAACATCCTGTGGGTGATGGGCACCTGGCATATCTCTGGATCACTGAGGAGGAGTTGGGACTGGATAGAAGTTGGTTTTGTTTTCTTCAGCAGAGCTTGGCCAGGGCACAGCCTGAGCACAGTTGTAGAGACTGGGATGCAGTCTGCATCAAGAACCTGCTGCTGAAACTGTGTCCCTAGGCTGCCACTTAGGATCCCCTTCTAACCCAGGGTGGCGGATCAGAGCCTCTAGAAAACCCTAAGAACAAACAAAACCCATAAGGGCCATAAAGCCTCTGTCTGGAGAGGCTGTGGCTTCATGGAAAGTGCTAGAGTCTCCATGAGGTTGTTTACTGGTCTGTCCCTGAGATGAGATCTTGTCCTGTGCCAGTGTGGCTGCCAGTGCTCCTCACTATTTGCAGGGGCAGGAGGGGTAGACTGAGTGTGGAAGTGGATACTCAGAGAGAACAGAAGGGGAAGCTCTTGTTAAAGGCTCCAAGTGACACTTGATTTCCCACACTCCATCCCACCTTCCCGGAGAGGCAGTGGGCTCCACCACTCTGCAGCCACTGGGAGCATTAGTCAGGCTCCCACACGGCTGCCTCAGGACGCGAGTGAGATGTAGGGGCTGAGTGTCAGGTTGTTATTAAATATCATTAGTAAATGACAAAACTGTGTGGAGCACTTCAGGCACAGGCAATGGCTGGAGGAGGGTTCGCTTGCAGTGCTGGGGATGATGAGTGAGCGGTGAAGGTCAGAGACAGTTCATTCTGGGCTGTCTCCAGCTCCTGCTCATCCTCTCAAGGAGGCTAGACAGATAGGTGTTTCCTCAGGGGGTTGTGGGGAGTCCCTTCAGGGACTTCAGCATGCCTGAGAGGGGATGAGGAGAACTTGTGCAGCCCCCGCCCCCCGATCCTCCTCCTCTCTTATCACCCTGGTCTTTAGGGACTCCAGTACCGAGTAGGGCAGGCTCCCTCCCATCATGGTGGAGCTGCCCAGGGGAAAGGCTGTTCTAGCACTGCCAACTGGAAAAGAGATAGGGACAATGTTTTCATGCTAACTCCTCTCTCTGCTTGGTGCTACGTTTTCCCTGGGAAAAATAGCTGGTGAAGCACTGAGAAGGCAGCAACCCCAGCATCTTCAGGAAAGCTGCCTGCCTGCTCTGGTGCCTGGGAAGGAGCTGGCTTCAGTGGCAGAAACAATAAGCTGAAGATGCCGGAAAGCACCAGTTGAAGGAGCAAGATGGAGGCAGAGGCATCTCTGGTGAGCATGCCTGGAGTGGGAGCGGAGGGACAACGAGTCACTTAATCATCTGCTTGAAGCAATTGCAGGCCGTCAGCAGAGGAGAGAGATGCTTCCTTGCGTTTATTTAAGGCGAGATGCCCTAGTTTCGTGCTTTCAGTGGAGTCCCTAATTATTCCTCAGTCTTTGTAGTGAGCTAATTAGTTTCACAGCACTCAGGGCTGGGGAACACTGATAGGCTTGGAAAGCACAAGCTGGAGGGACGAGGAGGAGGAGGAGAGAGCTGGTGGGAGATGGCTGACTGGCAGACTGGAATGGCTGGGAGCAGGGCAGGTTTTGGCAAGCTGATGAATGGTGGTCTGTGAAAGACGATGAAGGAGGGAAGAGCCATCATCTTGTGCCAGGCAAGATGCTGGAGTGTCATGGTACAGGGTTGTGGCAAGGTGGGAGGGAGTGAGAGGGTTGGTCCATGGGAAAACCCAGCATGGGACTGGAGTAACAAATCCTGCACAGAGGGATCTCATGTTCTTTTACACCTTGTCCCAAGTTGCTGCTGCCTGGCAGTACTTGGGAAGTTCCCAGTGACCATTGAGTGCAGCATGTAACAACTCGAAGGAGCCCAGGTGGCCCTGGATTTATTGGGGTATTATCGTGCGAGTGCTGCAAATGGTGCCATCCATCTTCTTAGCTTTGCACTTTATTTCAGGGAGAGAATTTAGTACACGCAGGCAATATGCTGTAGTTTTAGCATATGATAAAGCCCTGCTGGGAAGTGTAGTTTTATTGATTTTGTTATTAAAGTGCCACTGGAATAAATTTGCTCATTTGAATGAAATGTCTTATTACCTGCATCGTAACAGGCACATGATGAAATCTGCGGAGATGTTGCAGCTGCATGGTGATGGGGAGCTAGGATATTGCCGCTGACAGGGATCCACAGCTGCCACCCTTCTCACCCCACACTGGGACCCCCACGGCCCTCAGCACCTGCCTGAATCCATTGGGAAACCTTGCTTGGAGAGCTCAAGATGGGACCAACTTGCATAGGTAGGTGTTCCAGTCAAGGCTCATGTTGGCCCTCCAATCCTTTGCTCAGGTAAGGATATTGTTTTACAGGGAATTAAGGAAAAATCTTTTCTACAGAGCACTATGTCTTTAGTACCACTAGGAACAGGGGTGGATTAGAAAACAAACCTTTCCCCCATTGCAGCTTGATCTAACTGCACAGCCTGTGCTTTCCAGTTAAAATTTGATTGCCTCAAATCCTGTGGATTATGGAAAATAAGAAAAAGGCCTAGTAAAATTTATGGGTTTTAATCATAAACTGATAGAATCGCAGTATATCTATCAAAAGCATGCAGATATGGATCTGGGGAAGAGAGAGGGAAGCCGTGGGCTTGGTTTGTTTCTGGAGGAGCTGTGTGTGCCCATGGGAGCAGCCCCAAGGTCTTTTCCATCACCCCTCCATGAGCAGAATGAGACCTTGCTGGGGGAGAAATGTGTGTGCAGTAAGGGGGCTGTGGAAAGGCCAGACATGGCAGGGAGGGAAGAGCCCTTGACAGAGAGAAATGACAGGAGAGTGGAGAGAGAGGTGCAGAAAGCAGAAAGCATTTTAAAAAAATAAAAAATATAAGGGCAATAAGGAAGAAAAAAGGGGGAAAGTAAAAAATTGCCTCTGAAGCAGAGATAAGAGAGGGAGGGCAGTTAGTGAGAGAAGCTGTAAAATGAAGTGTGATAAGGTCTGATGGAAATGGTAATGTGCCCAGCTTAGAAGTGCTGAATGCCTCCTCAGTCGTCTCCACACCACCCAGCACGTGGTGCCTGGCATGGAGAGCCCAGAAGAGGTGCGGCACAGTTCCCCTCCATGACCTAAACACAGCTCACCCGGCTTTTTTTTTGCTACCTCTTTTACAAGGTGCTTTGTATGAACCCTTAATTCTAAAGGAGCAAATTCTGATTCACAGCTCATGGAGAGCAGAGCTAGAAACTAGCCCCTGCTCTCTCGTCCCTGATTGAACTGCGATAGAAATAGACTGTACATCTCAGCAAGGGAGACAAAGAGAGTTTATTCTTTGGAGTTGGGTGTTGTTTTGTTTTTTCCCATCTTTGCCAGCCATGAAAAGTGCTGAGCTGAGATACTGGCCACTCTGAGAAGCTCCATCCATCTGCTTTAATCACATGATGACTGAAAAAAAAGTATTATCCAGTTCACAAAGCATCTGAAGATTAAAAGAAAGCCCCAGAGAGGATAACAAACTGTGTGGTGGGCAGCAGTGCCAGAGCATTGGGCCAGCTTATTAATGAGGGTCTTCTTGAGCTGCAGCAGGGATGCAGGGCCAGCAGTGTGTGTGGCTTCCCCACTGGGAGGGCCTGGAGCAGCAGAGGTGGTGGCTCTGGATGACAGGTCGGGCTGCGAAACATCCTGAGATTTTACACAGAAAATAAAGATTTTTCACTCCCCTTTTTTTTTAAAAAGCTTTTGACAGTGAAAAGTCTTAATTCTTCCCTCTGATCACTGGGACACTGGAATGTGCTGCAAACACCTTGTTGGACTTGGTTATTAGTTGTTTTATTTTAGTCTGTGTGTGTGGAATTAGCTTTTTTAATTACAGAATTAAAAGGGTTAACTGCAGTCAATTAAGAAGCTTTTTCGCATGGCCAGTGTTAATAGCTGTCCAGGATCAGAGACCCCCTGCCTCCACCTCTCTGCTGCCTGTCAAACCACTGATTGAGTTATTGCTGGTCTCAGTCATGAGGCTGAGACTGACATTTCCGCACCCAGTGTGTGGCCATGCATGGCTTTGCTAGCACCTTCCTCCTCCTTGGAGTGGGAGCCATGGTGGAGCCTGGGTTTGTGTGCTGCTGTTTGTGGTTCCCCATGTAGCTCACTGAGAAATGTTGGTTAAACACTGGTGGGAGGGGAAGCTTGCAGAGAAGCCTTTTGCTTTGGCTCTTTCAAAAAGCAAAACAAAAGCAAAAGGCTTTTAAAAAAGAAAAATTGGTTTGGATTCAACATCACAAAGGAGAGATGGGTTAGAGATGAGAAACTAACAAATCAAAGCTCCTGAAACCTGCTGTGGAGAAAGAAACACAAAATGTTTTGTTTGAAGATGAATAGAAAGCTGAAACCAGCAAAAATATCCCCCCTTCCCAGGAGCACAGATGTTTCAGGTTGGTTCTGCAAGACTGGCATATTGCTGGAAGAAAAGCAAATCCATTCTTTTCCCTGTTGGCGCTCCAGGTTCCTGTCGCTTAGCGGTTTTTCTTATCGTCGTGTAATGACTTTGATCTCTGAAGACTCCTTAAGTGCTTTACAAATCAAGCATGGAAATCTCAGCTCATCCACCTTAGTGATGCCACCGAGGCTGGCCAGGGCATGAAGCAGCTGGCCACGTGGTGCCACCAGTCCTGGGCAGCTGGGAAGAATCTGCTGCTTCAGAAATGCTCACAGCAAACTCTTCAGCTGCCCATGTTACCACTGTTTGCAGAGCTGTAGGTAGCTCTGGGTGCAGGACAGAGGTGACACTACCACCTCTCCCACAAGCGATGCTTTGGTCAGTGGCAGCCCTGCCCTGGGACCTATTTAACTCCCATTCTACCCCGTTTCCTTGTTGAGACAATACAAACCTTGCAGACCTCCTGTTCCCAAAGTCAGGCAAAGGGACCAGACACCATGGGTGACAGACACCTCCTGGTTGTCACCATCCAGAAAGCACCATGAGAGTCCTTATGGGCAGGTGAGGAGCAATGCTGTGGCAGGAAGGCGAGCGCTCACCAGAGCTACGACACTGGACAGAGCAAGAAGTCACGATTGTGCATTCCAACTATCTATAGGAAATAGGGTTTTTTATTATTTCAAGTTTTCATAAAAATCCATAGTTATTGAAAGCAAAGTTACAGAAGAAAGTTCGTAACTTTTCACTGATTTTATTTCTTTTTTTCTTTCTTTTTTTCCCCCCCTCTGCTGTTTTTCCCTCTCAGAGTTATGTCTATCACCAGAGTCCATCAGACAAAGTCCTTACAAACACAGGAGTCCTGAAGACACCGGCTGAATGTTTTCCTGGTATAAAGAAGAGGAGAAGGAGGAAGAGGTGGTGACAGTGCGGGTGCAGTGGGTTTGGACAGGGCAGAGGGTGTGGAGGAAGGAGAGAGGTCGGTATGTTTGTAATAACGTTTGTTTTGTAATTATTTTTTTATTTGTTCATTTGTTCTTTTTTTTTTTTTTAAAAAAAAACAACAACCCAACACCATTATTATTTGCAAATTGTTATCTGATCAAATCATTTTCATGTTGAACTTGCGCGGTGCATCGGCGGAGCTAATGCCCGCATCGGACTTGCGTGGCACATACTCGATTTCAATGTTGTGCTTGGTGTTGCCTTTCCCCCGGCTCCACAGGAAGAGGAGCACTAGACAGAAGAGCACGACTCCCAGGAAGGAAATGAAGCCCATGGTGGTGGCAATGATGAGAGTCTTGATGTCAAAGGGGAAAGGCACGGTGGCACGCGTGCTGTTGGCATCGCTCTCGTTGGGCTGGTTGGAGATGAATGCAAAGGTCTTGTTGGGCTGGTGAGGCCAGTCTGGGGAGTAGCTGCGCACGTGCAGGTGGGCCAGCATGGTGTCGTTGCCACCTGCGTTGCTGGCAATGCATAGGTAGGTGCCATTGTCCTGGATCTGGGCATAGCGCACCTCCAGCGTGCCATCAGGGAAGACAGTGAGGCGCCCGTTGGTTTTGGTAGAGATGAGGTGCTTGCGGGGAGAGAGCCACATGATGGTGGGGGGCGGGTCCCCATCTGCCCGGCAGATGAAGTGGACCGTGTGACCTTCATCCACGAAGATCTGCTGAGGTTTGCGGTCCCGTATCCGTGCTCTGCGGCAGGTGAAGTAGTTGGGAAGGAGGACATCAGGGAAGTCTTTGAACTCCTTGCCCTGGACAAACTCAGGGGTGGAGCAAGTCGGCTGCTGCTTGTTGAAGTTCAACCTCCATCGCCGCCGGAAAACCCAGAGCAGCCGACAGTCGCAGGCTAAAGGGTTGTTGTCAAGGATGAGCGTCTCCAAGTTGCCCACCGAGTGGAAGGCCGACTCTTCCAGGGTGGTCAGCAGATTGCCTGACACGTTCAGGATGCGCAGGTAATTCAGGCCGCGGAAGGCAAAGGGCTCCACTGTGGTGAGCTGCCCTCCCACCAGCTGGATCTCCTGTAGCCTGAGCAGGTCATGGAGCATGGATCCCTCGATGGTGACAATGGGGTTGTAGGACAGGTTTAGGAAGCGGAGGTAAACCAGGTGTCTCACCGACACATACGGGATGGATGTCAGGTTGCAGTGGGTGATGGACAAGGAGGTGAGGTTCAAACCATAGAGGCAGTTGGACGTCATAGTGTCCAGGTAGGGCCAGTGTGAGATCTCGAGGACCTTGAGTCGATACAGCCTCTTGAATGAGTAATCTCGGATGGTGTTGATGTTCAGGTGGCGCAGTCGTAGCACGATCAAGCCGTGAAGGTGAGACAGGGCCTCCGTGGGGATGGAGGTCAGGTTGCATTTCTCCAGTGTCAGCTGCTCCAGGCTGTTGAGGCCACTGAAGGCCCGGTGGGAAATATAGACAAGGTCATTGTCCCCCACCTCCAGAGACTTCAGGTTGTACAAATCCTGAAACATGTAGTCTAGAAGAATCACAATTTTGTTCTCACTAATGTCTAGCTTGGTAAGGTTGCTAAGTCCAGTAAACACCCCCAAGGGGATCAGCTTGAGTCTGTTACTCCTGAGCCCCAGCGTCCTGAGGTTGAAGAGGTTGTTGAAAGCCCCAGGTTCAATGGCACTGATAATGTTCTCATTTAGCTCCAGCTCCTCCAGATGAGGGTAGTTGGCAAATTCATCCTGGTTGAGCGTCTTGATGCGGTTCTTGCCCAAGTCCAGCAGCTTGGTCTCAGTCGGGATCCCCTCCGGCACAACCATGAAGCGCTTCCGATGGCACAGCACAGCGCGCTCCTGGGCAGAGCACTCACAGCGTGGTGGACAGCCCGTGGCGGAGCCGGACAGGACAGAGCCCAGCATCAGAAGGAGAATCGGCTGCCAGCAGGCCAGGATTGGGCTGCGCATACTCGCCTCCCCAGCTACCATCCTATCGCTCACCTGCAGGCAACACAGGGGACAGAAAGAGCAAGGTGGGCATGAGCAAACGACAAGTGCAACCGCGGCCAAAGCTTTACCATCCCAGTAGAGCTGATGTTGCGGTACAAAGCACTGCTGAGGTAGAGTGGAGGCTCACTCTTTCCAGCTGAAATCCAGCCCTTTGGCTATGAGACCATCTCTCCCCCCATCCCCCCCAGTTTTCCACTTGATGATTGAATGTGTGTAGACTTTGAGTGCAAAGCCTTGAGGAATCTGTGTCAGACAGACCTTGCTTCCTCAGCTTCTTAAAAAAAATAAATAGTATACTCAACACATCTATCTACATCCTATTTTAGGCTCTTGAAATTATTCTGTTCCTTGTAGAAGGAGCTGGAACTGAAAGGCTCCTTTGCAAACATCAAGGGGTGGGATCAAGCATCTAGGGCTGCCCTGCCTGGGGCCAACTGGGTATCCTCCAGGTATAAGGCGGGTCTGTGGGTTTAGAGGATCTGCCTGGAATCAGCTGAGAAGGACCCAGCCTCCTGCTGTGCACCATGGGGAGGGCTGAGAGACCTCCTTGAAGGTTCTCTTCTTCATTAGCCCCAGGCCAGGAGTATCCCAGCCTATCAGCAGGCAGAAGTGAGCGCTCCCTGTCAGGCTGCTGCTGTTGTATTTATTTCCTTGTGGTTCAAGCTGGTAGAAGGAATCAAATCATATTGTGTATTAGATGTGCAGCTGCTCCAGCCCGTGTTTCTGTCTATTGTTATGTGCATGCCCTGCATTGCTTCCACTAATGCTATTTATGGCTATCGCTGAGTATCCTCAATACGTTACCTCCATTGGCCCCATCCGTATCCATCATTATATAGCCTGTACACGACTTGCCCTGCTGAGGCACTGTTTATGGCCCTAGTGCATTACTTCTGAGGCATCTGGTTGTATTCATCATTTCACACAGATATATGGTTCAAATACAACTTCTGTTCCCCAAAAAATTATTCAAAATTTCCTTCTATAATGCGAGGATGAAAGACGACGAGCTGGCCATAAAAACGTCCACCAGCACCAGCTCTTTTTTTCACAGGATTCAGCACACTGGGCACTCTGGGAAAGTCTGGGGTTCTCACCAGCTCCCATGGGTTCCTCCCAGCTCCCTGTCCTTCTCCACCCCTGTTCTCTGCTGCCTCTGCAGCAGGGTTGGTTGCTAGGGAGCACTGACAGCACCTCACCCCCCACTGTGCAGGGACAGGTGCCAGGAGCTGACCCTGCGCAGCTCCTCAGGCAGCAGTGCCTAGCTCCCTCCCTACAGCCCCATGCCAGCGAGTCCCAGTCCAGTGGAAACATTTCCAGTGGATTCACTTGGGGCTAGGCCAGGCAGCAAAGAGCCATTTGCTGGGTGCTTACAATTCATCACCTCCTATGTCATCGCCTCCCTCGAGCAAGTGGTGCTGGAGAGCCTCAAGTTGGGGGGGTGCCCTGTGGGCACAGAACACACAGAGACAGGTGAATGAAGCCAAATCTTCATGGCATTACAGACGAGACAAGGGCTATGCACGTAGAATTAAAGTCTAGACACACCGCATGTGTTATTAGTGCTCAGCTAAATTTAAATCCCTGATAAATGCAATCCCTGACAAAAACATCCGTAATCTTAATAGCCAGAGTTGCAGAAGAGCTTTGGGAGAAAGACAATGAATAAGCTGAAAAATTCCGGGCTAAGATGAGCTTTAAATCACTTCTGGTTCCCATCTACCTCTGGCTGTTGCAGAGAGGAGCAGTTGTGCCCCAAGGTGAGGCAGGTATTAAGAGGTGCCCTTCTAAAGATGACTTGTGATTTGTTTTGTGAGCACTGAGGTCAATGACCGGCATGTGGCTTTTCAGCACTGAGCACGTGTCCCCTTGCAGTGGTCAGACTCATGTTACAACAGTGAACCCCAACCTAGAGGGTCCTGTTGGCTGCAAAATGGTACCCAGCAGTGCCCCAAGGAGAGGGCAGGGCACTGGCCATGCCTACCGACTGGCACTCACTTATCACCCTGCAGCAGTGCCCAGTGGCTGAGGCCAGCCTGATGCTCCTTGGTGCTGAGTGATCTGTCTGCTATGCTGACAGCAAGTGAGCCACAAAAATTCCCGAGTCAGCTATAACCCCCACCTGGCAGCCATAAATTACAGTGTGGAAGACACTCACCCTTGAACCAGCTGCTTTCCAACGACAACAGGCAATTTAGGACAATGCAAGGTTGGGGGCTGCAATGCTCTTGCAGGGCTCAGCAGGATCAGGGGAGCACGTCCCCCACCCTCATCTGTCCCTGCTGCAGTGCCGTGGGGTGCACAGGAGAGATCTCAGTAGCAGCACTGGGCATCTGCACTGGGCACCCATCACTGTTCTGTTGCCTTCATGCAAAGCTGCCGAGACACGGTATGCGGAGTCGCCTCTGAGCTGCTCCAGCTAAATCAAATTTTATTGAACTTGACTACATTTTAGAGATAAAGACTCCAGGTTTACAAATAAATATTTAACAACCTTTCCTGATGCTAAGAGTTGCTTATCCAGACCTGGGGCTCTGCACTAAGTGCTCTCTGCAAAGCAGCAAAACAAAGGGAGGCGCTTTGAGTTGCCAAACACGTTTGCACCCATTTACTCCTCCCTCCATCATCACCTCGTGTGCAACGTGTATCTCTGGGCCCTTTTGCTTTGTCTTTGCCTCTGCTCCACCCCAAAGAACACACGAAAGGACTCTCCAGGGCAGAGCTTTCGCTCTACCCTCTGAAGGATCCACTTTCAGCTGCTCTGAGGCGGGAGCCTGGAATAGGTGTGGTAACCTGATCTGCCCTGGCAGCTGCTATGAGGCTCTAAGAGTATGGAGAAGGATTGAAGGCATAAATCCCCTTCCGGCACTGACACCAGCTGCCTGGCACCAGGTACCTACAGCAACCAGCTTGTGACACTGCCCCATGACAGCATTTTCCTTGTGGCCACAGGGTCTTCCACCCAAAATGCGATGCCTACATTGATGGCCTGGAGCCAACCTGGAGAGTGGTTTCCAGGCTTGGCAGGCAAGTTATGGGAGCACCACAATGGGAAGGAGATCCCGGTCATCTCCACAGGATGTTAGAGCAGTTTTCTGCTGAGGCTGTTTCGTGCTGCCGTCACCACTGTGCAGGAGCCGCTCACTCTCCACACACCGTCGCTCCATTTCTGACATCTTTGCTCGCTCTCTGGCTGCACATACCTCAGCACCCCATCAGCAACGCAAACATCCTGACAAGGGATCAATAAGTAATCGCCAAGGCAGACAGGGGTGCTGGGGGTGCAAAGCTCTGAGCTAGCAAGAGACAAATGAGTGCTGTAAGGGCTCAGCACTCCATGGAGCTGGGGCTGGGAGCCAGCCACACTCCTCTGCTCAGTGACCAAGATGGCTGGGACATGGGTTGCTCCGTCGCTGCCACAGCTCAGCCAGGCAGTAGTTCAGCACTTCCCACATCAGGTGAGCCGGGAAGAGGCTGATATTTTCCTGCTGGTGAGACAAAGAGCAGGACAGCTGTTTACTAGAGAAATATTTCAGCAGCATTTGCCGCCAGATTCCAGCAGTGGAGCCATTTCAGGCTGGGTGCACAGGATGGTGTGTGCTGGGACATTGTGTCAGCTCTATGTATGGGGCTTTGCATTGTTTTAGCAAATCTCCTTGAGATTGTTGGCTCCATGTTTCAGGTGCTCACCCGAAGCCACCTGGCTCAGCAGGTACCCAAGTGATGAGTGAGCACTGAGCAAAGGAGACTCTGGTTTAGCACAGGGGGCTCAGCAGATGTTTTTTCTTCTCTGTCTGTAGCTGTGGCGGGAGGATGCAAAAACCTCAAGCTCTTCTTAGGGCTACAGAAACATTTGCATCAGTGAGGTGAGAGAAAGGTCTGTCCAATGAGCATCTTCTGCCAGGGTCATCATGACATTGTGAAGGCATCCCCAGCACTCTGCCTCGATGTGTCTATAGATCTGGGGCTGAAGGCTGGGGGATAGCCCAGGCACTCAGCTCCAATGCTGCCAAGGTGGCTCAGCATGGCTCCACATGCTGCTGACTCAGACGGGCGCAGCTGTGTGATGCCTGTGCTGGTCAGGGGCAGGACACCACCTGATGTGGTGTAGAAGTGGCTGGTACACAGTGACCTCTCTGCCAGAGCAGGTTTCATCCAGATAAGGAGCAGATGGCACATCCGTCTAGGCTCGCCTCGGTGGCTCGTGGGGTGAGTGGTGGCTTCCTGCTCCTCCAGACTCAGGGCACCAGCCTCTCTGTTCACCTCCTTTCCCAGCTCCTTCTCACAAGCCAGATCTCTCTCCCCTTTTGGTTGTTACCAAGTTTCCTTCACAGAATAACAAATAGGGTGCTGCAGGAATTTCCAGAAAGAGAGTGAAGAAGAAAGGGAGCTAAAGGAAGCGTGAGCAATGGCAAGCACCGAGAGAAGATTTCTCTTCCCCGCCTGGCTCTCTCTGTGCTGCTTTTACATGTATAATTCTTTCTTCTTTCCCCCTTTCTCGCCTGTTTGATTTTTGCATTATTTATGGCTTGTCTTCAGGGCCTGTATTTGCTGTTACTGTTTCATTCAACAATAAAACAGATTAGATAAAAACAAACCGTGCTGAGCCATGGCCGAGCCTGCCTGGCCTGCAGTCAGGCAGCTGGGCACTGTCAGGCAGCTGTGGCTGGGGGACCACCGCCTCACCAGCCCTAATCCCTGAGCTGGGGGGTGGCCTGGCCATTATTTGGCTTTTTCTGCCTTCCAGCATCCAAGGAAAAGGATGACACCACGTGAGGATGAAATGGATGCCCCACTGCCCACACCAGAGAGCTTCTTGGAACAGTCCTGGTGTGGTTGGCTTGAACAGAGAGATGCTTTCTGTGCCTTCCTCTTCCTCCTCGTCCCTGTGATGCTGCTAATAGCGCAGTCTGCACTCATGAGAACACAAGTAATCACAGGGAACTACAGTGCATAGAAATTAGCTCAGAAACGCAAGGCTGGGGTTTCCATTTCAGTTCCACCACTGCACCCGCTCGCACTGAACAGGATAAACAGGCTGAGCACAGACAAGTTTAACGGCAGCACCTAATGGCAGCACAGTTCCACATTTCCCAGAGCTTGAGCCCAAAGCAGTAACTCCGTAGTCCTGCCCTAGGCAGCAGCAGCGCTGAAAGAACTGGGTTTGACAGGTTTGTGTTTTTAAAAAAAACCAAAAAACAAAAAAAACCCCAAATAAGGCAGGAACTAAAATTCTGAGCCTGAGGTAAGAAGAGCCTCCGAGATGGCTCAGACTTTGCTCACCACCCCCAGGTTGCCTCCGAGGCCTAAAACAGTTGTTTCCCATTTCACACTCGACATCTCAAATCCAAACAAAGAGCTCAAAGAATAGATCACGTCAAAATATTTCTGCTTCTCCCTCCTACGAGAATTCCCCATCAGAGACCAATCCAATTAAGGTGCTGGTTATGAAATTAACCGTAATTACAAGAGTGATATTTAATGTTTTGCATTCTGATGAAGAAACAGAATGGAAATGACAAAAAGAAATATATAATTGTGGATCCTACTGAGCTAACTAAGAGCAGTGTGGGGTGCCAGAGGAGCAACAGCTCCAGCACAGGCTGATGGCTGCCGGCACTGAGCCCTGAGCCAAGGGACAGAGCCTTTGGCCTCTGACTAGGATAGCTGGGTCCTGCTCTGGAGCCCAGGAGAGTCAGGTCTGTGTGGACACATGTCCAATGTGGAATGCCCTGAGCACTCGGAAAAAATAATGGAAGAGAACTTGCAGGATGGTTAAAGAGAAGCCTTTTGTGTGCTCCTCTGAGAGAACAAGAAAACCAAACCCTTCTAGCCATGCTGTTTGGATGGGGTCTGGGGCTTAGGAAGGCAAGGGGTGGTGGCCAAGGTGCTGGTGAAGACTGGGCTGCTGGTGGGGCTCTTGGGCTACCCCCAACACAACCATGCTTCTGCTAACCTGTTCTGTGCATGGCTTGGGTGGGTTCTTGACTACCCCTAACCGTTGGCCCTGCAAGGTGGGGGTCTCCAGGATCCTGCCTCAGCACAGTCATGCCTCCAGCAGTAGGGAAGGGTGTCTGTTCAAGCTGGGCACTTCCCTTATTGCCCTGTTTCAAAGCCAGCCACCAAAAACAGTGGTTGGTGGGGCCTGTCCTCAGCCAGAGTCACAAGAAGCTGGGACACATGGTGAAGGCACCAAGATCTCTCTTCATTTCCCTCCACCAGTTTCAATCCCCCAAAAAGAGAAAGGAGACAAAATGGACTTGGAAGAAAATTGAGGTCATGGCCTTCAGTTGCTCTTTGTTTTTCTTGGGTTGTTTGATGAGAAATAATCACTTGCAGCTCTTTTCTCCCCCAGCCCAGCCTTCCCCACTACCTGGCAAACTCTTCTGGCTCTTTTCCCACCAGAAGCCATTTCTGCTCATGCTGGGATAAACCCTGCTCCCTCCCCTTCTTGGGGTTCAGCAGAAAGCAGAGGAGAGCAGCTGACCCTTTCGAGCAGTGGGTGTGCTCGAAAGCCAGGCAAACACCCCTTTACCAAGCTGTGCCATGACTTTAGCCACCGGCTGCTCTCCCTCTCACCAAACCACCGCTGTGGTAGCCGAGTCGTCTATAAAAGGTGACTATGGGGACACAAAGCTCATACCAGTCTTACCACAGAGAGAGAGTGAATAAGAGCCAGTGGCACCACTAACATTCACCCAACACTGCCCCAGGAGCCATAAGCCAAGGGGGACCCAAGGGTGACGTGGAAAAGTGTCCCTCCTGCAGCTCCTACATCTGAAGGTTCACAAAAGAGTTTGCTGGAGTCACTGTTCTCACCAGGTGTGTCCACTGCAAACAGGGCCTCCCCTGCCTTGAGGATACAGGGTCCAACCCCCAGCCATCACACCCCAGGTGCCACCTCAGAGCTGTCCCAGCAGCACCCAACACACCCGGCCCTGGCACTGCTCAGGGACAACCACGTACACAAAGCAATGCCTGATGGGGCATATTAGTCCTTAAGGAACCTCAGTGGATCCTGTTGTGCTTTCTAAATCAGCAACAGTTATTACACAAGAATTGCACTGTAATAGTGGCATTATTATAACGTGATCTATCAACCCCTGAGATAAAACCTCAGGTTTCAGGAGTCTGTACTCATTACATACATGGGGCAGGATAGACCTCAGTCACTGTCAGGGAGGGAACCAAAGGAATCCTAAGTCCTTCAATCACACTGTTACCCTTCCAATGATATGAAACAGTGGTAATTAGAGGTATCACTGAGTAATTGCGTTATAGGTGTAAAGGGTATGGCATTACAGAACTATAACCATTGCTTTTGTAATTAATTCCTCCAGCCAAAAAAAAAAAAAAAAGCTTGGAAGAACCTGATTCTTCCCCAGACACTGTAACCTCAGCTCTGATTCTTCCCCAGATGCTGTAACCACAGCTCAGCTCCACTATCACCTCCAGCCTCCCCCTGCTCATCCCAGTGTGTCTGTAGGAAAAGGTGGAGACTTTATCCCAGGACACATTTCTCACTTGACCTTCTCACCAGGGCGAGTTTCAGGGCTCACCTCTCCCCCATGGTACCCAGCCAACATGCCCCAGGAAGATGCTCAGAGCAGCAAGCGAGAAGGCATTGCCAGCACAGGCATTCCCTGCCAACAAGACCCAGCCCACGCTGGACAGCACAGGGACTAGCACAGGCTTTGCAAGAGGTCTGGGAGAGGGACAAGGCTGCACTTGAAACCAAAGGAGTGGATTTGAAGGAAGAGAGTTGAACAAAGCTTTGGGTTGTGGTGCTGGTGAGGGGCTGGCTGGGCAACATGGGTGGCCCTGGGACGGTCCCAGCAACTCCCAGGCCAGAGGTCCAGCTGATCCTCAGCCATTTCCAGCAGGCGTGAAGGTCAGGTCAGGTCTGCTGGTACAACAGCAAGGAAAGGGTTAAGGCTGGGATGAGGATGTGGAAGGGATATCATTTCAGAGTGCTGCAGAGGAACGGGGAGATGGAGGGAGAAGAAGCAGTGCTGCTCCTGGGGATGCCTGAACTGCTCTGGGGTTAGGAGACCCTGAAGAACAGCCCAGCGTGGGCTCAGGGCAAGTGCGGGGCTATCACAGGGGTCCCCACCAGCTGCAGGGAGCCGATAGAGACACTTGAAGGACTGTGGATGGTAACTGTTTGGGAGGTCGCCAGGCGAAGGACAGGCACAGACAGGCAACAGAGCTTCGGCTTTGCCAGCCACCCAAAGGATCCCAACAGTGAGGATCCTGCCGGTGCCCATTCAACCAGTGACCCACCCTCCCAGTGCAAATCACGTCCCTGGCAGCAGCACCCCCAGTCCTTCTTTAAAGTGGCAGCTCTGGCACCCGAGGCGAGCTGAGCTGCTGCCCCCCGCCCGGGTTCTTTAGCCAGCCGTGGCACAAGGTGAAAAACCCCATAACCTGCCCCCAGCACCGCCGAGCAACAAGCAGAGGCGCAGCCCGGGGGCTCCCACATCCCCTCTGTTCATCAGACTCCTGGGTAGCCTCAAATCCCTTCCTTCGAAGCCCCTCCAGCAGTAACCCCTCCAACATTAACCCCTTTCTCATGTCAGCTGAGCCCGAGCTGGCAGCCCGACCCTTCCCAGCCATCTTCAGTCCTCTGAGCTGGTACCGGTCCATAGGACTGAGCCCAGGCTGGGGGGCCACTACGTTGCCCCTGGAGACCCCCTAAGGCCTGAGGATCCATCTTATGGGTCAATGCCTCCCCACGGCCCCGACACATCTTCTTCCATGCTGGAGACGGAGAGGGGAGCCCCCGCCCTGAAAAATTCAACACTCCCCTCCCCCCGCACCCCCCCCCCCCCGAACACGACGGCTCCAGCCTGGTCACGCGGGGCTCTCTCCCTGCCCCTGCTTAACCCTTCGGGGAAGGGCGGCGGTGGAGGGGGAGGAAGGGGATTTATTCTCTCGAACTAACCCTTGTGGGCTGGCCGGGGGGGGGCGGGGAGCTCGGGGTGCCGGGAGGGCGACCGAACAGAGCAGGGCGGCGACAGGATCAGCCTCGGGAAGGAGGGGGGAAGTGAGGGGGGAGACAGGACAACGAGGCAGCAGGGTCCGGGTCACACGCTCCCTACTACCCGCCCCAC
>VZRI01002504.1:461489-475067 GCA_013397515.1 Upupa epops | reverse complement strand
GGGGGGGCTTCTGGCAGGAGAGGCTTTTTTGCTTCTTTTTCCACTGCCCCCCAGTGTCTCCTCCTCGCCGAGGACACCTTCGGGATAACTGCGGAGACTGATGCGGGACCTGGGGGCTCCCCGGAGGCTAGGCACATGCTGAACCGGTGGCATCTCTGATGTCTGGGTTCGCCCCCTCCCTCCACTACAGACGGTCACCAATTTATCGAGTCCCCTGCTGAGTCCCATGAGTCTTCCTTTGGGTGACTCTTGCAGCCAGTGCGAGCTTTTGAGGAAGACGGTAGCTTGATCTTCCTTCGCCAGCCAGTTACCCAAGGCCAGGTAGGACATTCCCACACACAGCATCCTGTGGCTGGCTGGGAGCCCCGTGGGAGAGCTCGTAGACGCAGGCTGGGGCAAGTATTGTCACGGCAAGAGCCATGGGGTGGGGGTGAGGGGGGCTGTGTGAGGCCACGCTCCGTTTCTGACACTGGGGACAGGGAGCCCGGCCCCTCCTGGTGGTCCTCAGACCTTTACGCAAAGCAGATTGATGCCTCTTATTGTTACGGCTCTTGCAGCGATGCCGTCGATGCTAACAGCGCTTCACAGACACAAAGCCGGCAGCAACCTGAATGCAGCCAGAACAAACCAGCCCGAGCATAAAGATAGCCGAGAGCTCTGGGTGCTGTTTCTGATGCTTTTTCCTCTGCTGTGGCTGAAGCACCCTAAGGCACAGGGCACTATTGATTCAGTAACTCAGGTGCTCCAGAATCGTTCCTGCCTCGGTCTGGGAGAATTTCACCTCGACCCTTGCACAAAGACAAGCAGGGAGCTGTACGAGCGGCGCTGATGGCCATATGTGAGTGATGCTATGCGCTGTTGAGAAGCAGGGGGCCTTCCAAGACCATCTTTCCCACCTCAGTGCTGATGGTTGTCCCCACCCTGGATTCAGGACTTGGGTGAGTAGGAGCAGAGAGAAGCTTTGGGGCCAAGATGTAATCTTTGCATCCCTTCTTCTGTGGAAAACCTGCCGGTTCCATATCCTTCACATGATTTCTGACAGGTACCCACCTTAAACACATCAAAATATGATGGTCCTGCCATGAAGCTCAAAGGGGACAAGTTTATACCATTCCCATCAATGGGGTATTAGGAAAAAGATCTGGGTGCTTTTGTAGAGGAGCATTCAGAGATCAGGTAAGTGTGAGGTCACTGCTGAGATCCCCGAGGTGCTGTAGCACAGGAGACACCCAGAGGTAGGAACCCAAACCTCACTGGAAGTGCTGTCCTCTCCTGTTGTCACTAACAGGTGCCAGTGGTGCAGCAGACATGCTTTTTTTCACTCCCTTATCACCTTTACTGCCCTCTCCTCAGTGCTGTGGAGGCCAACTTCTGCTGTTGTGGGAGGCCACAAAAGACCCACTCAGCTGGGTATCCCAGCCCTCCAGGTATGACTATCCCATCCAAACCTCCATGGGCACCACAGAGTGGCTCCACTTGCAATCCCTCATCAAACATTTTCCTCTTGTAAACCTGCAGGAACATTTGGGTGTCCATCTGGGGGGAGGGGGGGGGCATCCCTCAGACAGATGCTCCAGCTCTTTGCCACAACGATCCTCAGATGACAGCGGACTGTGGCAGATGGTTCCCTTCTGTTGGCAGGAGGCAGAAGTTTATCCCTGCTCTGAACTCCCTCCCAGAGAGGTGGTACCCGCAGCCTGCATGAGGGATGGAGCCCTCTGCCCAGGCAACATGAAGCAGACCTGCGCCTCGATGGGATTACCCAGGAAGTGCTCACATGTCTCAGTTTCAAGAGTCCCACAAAAGGTCAGGGAAGTGCTGAGCTCGCATAAGAGAGACGGGTTTTAATTACTCCCATTATTATTATGGTTCCTTTCCTTTCAGATTTTCACACTTTTGTTGCAACAAGCTGAGCTGAGAAAATACATGCAAATGCCAGGCTGCGATAAGATGTACCACACCTTGAAGTACTGCCAGCACCCGCTTCAGGAACACCAGATCTGCCCCTCCAGCCTCTTCCTTTTGTCAGCACCCGCAGAGAAGGGTGCTTGCACTTACCCTGGGCCTGCCTACCAAGTGGCTCTTCCACCCTGCCCAGTACAGACCAGTCCCTGGAGCACTGTCAGCAACAGGATTGAGAGCACTCGGTCCCTGCCAATGCAGTTGGGGAGCAACGTGCTCTCAAATCACGCGTGCCTCTTCCATGGAGTTGGTGACATTTAGGGGTGTGGGGGGTGGAAGAGAGTGGGACGAAGGGATGGTGCAGGATATTCCTGCTCCCCCATCCCCGCGGCCATCTGGATGTGTATTGGTGCCTCCTCACAGCAGGCTGAGTCAGTCCAGTGGCTTCTCATTATCAGCTGGATGGAGGCCAAATTCTGCATTGTACGGCCACTCCTGAGTGAAATTGAGGATCGTTATCAAATATTATCATAATGGTTTCTCTCTGTACTGCCTTGTACTGCTCCTTGCCCTGGCCAGCTGATTGATTTGGAGCAGAAGGAAGCAATGTACCAAAAACCCTTCCACCACCACCACCCACCACTCTGGACAGCTGTGGAGCCTTGTAATGTCACCGATGGCCCAACACACAGCCAAGCCCATCTCCAGGAGATGCTTCACTCATGCCTTGCCCATCTCAAATCATGACCTGTCCTCCATCTCTATGATGCTCCAGAGAAAAGGTAGAAAGATGAGAAAAAACCCCTTGTGGAGCCCCCTGTAAACAGGTGCTGTGGAAGCAGACATAAGTTACTGATACACAGGGACTGGCACAGCAAGGCTCAGCCAGGGCATGGCCACCCCATCCTGTTTAAGCTCCTGGAAATCAGGCTTTGCTATGAAATGCTCTGCTGTGGGGAGAGGCCACATGTCCTGATGCCAGTCTGACTCCAGGGCCTGACAGCTTCACTACTCTGCCTGAGAAGTGCTGTGGGAAGAGGCTCTGTCAAGTTCCAAAGCCCATTGACACGCACATACAAAGTATTAATAACAGCGAGCAGCTCAGTGCCTATTGTAGCCCACATATAGG
Source organism: Upupa epops (assembly GCA_013397515.1). NCBI lineage: Eukaryota > Metazoa > Chordata > Aves > Bucerotiformes > Upupidae > Upupa > Upupa epops. The sequence goes on along the minus strand of VZRI01002504.1, from coordinate 472,036 downwards.
AGATGAAAGATAATTTCTGGGACAAGGCTGGCTGACAGTGACAGCTTTTTAACACCTTGGCGGAAGAACAGGAGCGGCACATTGGGACAAAGGGTCCTGATTAAAGCTGGGCGCAGGCAGCACAGAAGGGCTGGAGCCAGGCACCTTCATCAGCACAATTATTCCTTCTGCCCTTGGTGCTGGTCTGCGCACATACACGCTCCCCTGATGTGCACTGCACATGTAAACAGCCTCCTGGTGACATTTGCACGCCCAATTACATTTGCGTGTCATTGATTTACACGCCCAGTTGGAGAGCAATTAAAACACAGGAGCCCGCTTCGCGCTTTCCCACAGCCACCCCTGTGAACCCACGCAGAGGGAAGACAAAACCCTGGCTCTGTCCCACCTTGCCCCGGCTCATGCCTTTGGATCTCTGTCCCCTGTAATAGCATGCAGGAGGTCGCCTGATCTCAGTGTGAGCAGAGCAGGGTGGGCTCATGCCCTGCCCTTTTCTGTGACCCTAAAACCAGCTCTACCATTTTCTGTTTGCTCAGCTCCTGTCATAAGTGACTGGCGCTTTTCCAGAAAGGATTAAAGGCAGGGAGTGCGAAACATAAAAGCTTGTGTAATTACGTGCAAAAAGCCCCTTAATAATTTATAGTGGGAGAGGGTAAATATCTCCGTGTGCTATTCAAGTGTGGCTCATTGTCCCGTTTGGCTGATTCCCAGCGCACACGCATCACAGCCTTTATCCGGGAGGCTGTTTTGCCTTTAATACCTTTCATAAATTATTTTATTTATAAAGAGGAAATCAGGTGTCATGTTGCTCCTATAAACAGCTCGTTAGTTAAAACTAATGAAGATGGGGAGCAACAGTTGTTTCCTCTCACCCAGCCTAGCTTCCCCCTGCTGTCCCTACAGCACAGACTCTGAGCTGGGGCAGAACAGGGCTATTAGCCTCAAACCCCCAAGCCCCAGGCTGGGGGAAGCATCGTCCTGTGTTTTTGTGCTGAGGTTGTTGGGAGGCCGCCTCTAAAAACAGCAGACGTGCGACTGAGTCAGGCAGCACATGTCTGCGCGAGGGTGTCAGCTGCAGCACCCGCACACAGGAAAGCTGGCCTGTGGGCACCCACGTAGCCCCCAACAGCTAGCCAGGACTCCTCATCATGCTCAGGCTGTGCCCTCTACCTCTGTGCCATGGGCTGGGCCAGGGCATGCACCAGAGCTCGTGGAGCAGCTGGTCTGGAGGCTTTCATACCTCTGTGAGAGTCACTGGAGAGACGAGCCCCCTCATGCAACCTCTCCAAATATAATGCATATGCATTAACAAACAGACATGGGGATTATTTTAAACAGCGTTAGGAGCAGCCAGCGCCAAGGCAGGGTGACTCTTTCAACACAGGCAGCCCACATGGAGAATGTCACTGCGGGGAAAGCAGCAGTGCCAGCCACCCAGTGGCCATGGCACCCCGGTGGCCACGGTGCAGAGCAATGGTGTGAGCGGCAGCACAGACGCACATCTGAGGCACATGATGGATGGTGGACCCCGAAGAAGCCCTAGCAGGGCCTGGCAGGCATGGGGAGAGGGAACTGAAACTATTGATAATCAATTAACTCCTTCAATTACAGGAGCCTAATGAGGTAACACAAAGTCAGCTCTAATGAACATCACTTTAATAGAGGCGGTTCCTTAGGGCGCTGGGTTTTGACTCAATCTTTACAAGGTAGGAAACATGGCAAAAGTTCCAGGCAATTAGTGTCACTTAATGAAAAGCCACTCTCTGCAGAGCTGGGGTTGGTGCAGAGCAGGTGGCTGTCCCCGACTCCTGGAGAGGTCCTGCCCTGTGTCCCTGGCACAGTGACCCGCCAGCATTGGGATGGACCATGAGGCAGCTAGGAAGCCAGTTGGAGTAGAGTGTGGCTCTCCTTGCTCATTGGGATCCAGAGCCGGGGATGTCCCGCAAAGCTAGGATCCCCTTGGAAGGCGCCATGCTTGGGTGGGATTTACTTAGTAAGGAGCCTCCAACAGCATAGAGAAAACCTGACATCTATTTTGAGTCTCAGAGCCAATGCCTGCACTTCTGATCTGCTATCCGGTGAGGACACAGGAAACATATATGAAGTGGAGCTGAGGTGGGAGGGGCCACCAGCACAGACCAGAATGGAGCTACCAGGGATATTAGATCCCTACAAAAACCTGAATTTGTAAATCTCCAATTCCCATGAGTAAGTTATCTGAGACCAGTGTAACAAGCATCTGCCCCCAGGTCCAAGAGCATTGACCCTTTTCTCAGACAGATCTGCAGAGAGCTCCAGGGAATAGTCTCCTGGCCTGGCTGCTGGTGGCCTCTGGGTGTGCAGGGGTGCACTGGTCCTGCCAAATCTTATGGTGCCCATTACTCCAGGGGTACTGGCCCTGGCTAGACTACCCCATACAGTCTGGTCACACTTCACAGGGGTCAGATAAAGTGGTATGGGTGNTGCTCAAAGAGCAGTTTTTATTACCATCTCCGGGTGCTGGAGATTATTCTCGTCTCTTTTTTAGTCGACTTATTCCAAGGCTATTAGTGGATTAACTAAAATTCTTATGATGCCAGAGCAGCATCTTCACAGGGGTTTAGGAAGGCAAAAGGGGGAGCTTTCATGTTACCCTGCAGCACACCTTCACCTGGGGAACAGCCGCACTCTTCTCCAAAACTGGCAGTGCCATAGAGAAATTGAGCTGTCTGGAGAGCAGGGGCTGGGAAGAGCAGTCACTCCTGCCTTCCCCCTCTTACATGCCACAGTCTGCACTTTCTGGGCTCCCTTTCATGGGGAGGACTTGGGGACCCACAGGACTAAACCAAGGGATGTGAGAAGGCTCTTCCCACCATCTGTTGCTACATCCCCTTTTGCTTCCCTCTCTCAGAAGGTTCCACGGCCATGCCTGATTTCCTCCCAGCCCACAGATAAGCAACCTTACAGCATCCCTTATTTTCCTGAGCTGTGTTGGCACGTGTGGCAGAGTCTTCCCCCTTCCCGCCCCCTCCCCATTAACTGGCGATTTCCCTCTGGGAGCATGCGGTGAGGCACGGTATGAAACAACTGCAGATAATTAAAGGACTGAATAGGGCACAGGAGAAGAACAGGGAGCTTGCAGCAACCATAAATAGCTCTCCTCTCCTTGCTTTGCTGCTTAACTCCTTGCTTGTTCTTGCCAAAGTGCAGACCCCAAAGGGACAGTGTGTGCACATGAACAGGGGTGGAAAGTTCAGGAGCATACTCTTTTTAAACCATTCAAGTTGTACTTGAGGCTAAGCGATACGTTATTGTCTTCCGTGTCATTCGAAAACACCTTACGAATGCAGAAGATGAAAGCACCAGGCTGCTGCTCTCAACTCCCACCCCTCTGCTCCCACCCAAACACTGTCAGGTGATAGGGAGGTACAAGGCAGGGCTGCTGAACAGCAGTGGCACGGCAGGGATGAGCCTGCTCCAAACACACCTCATGGAGCCCCCAGAAGAGCTACTGAGGAGCCTGACAAATGGCTGGAGCCATGTGGAGGTACGGTGGGACAGAGGGAAAACAAACCAGCAGCTCACTGGGAACTCATTCTTCTCCTATATGGTGCTGATGTAATTAAACAGCACGGGCTTCATGAATGATACTATCTCTGCCTCAAAACACATAATTACCCTGCTCTGTTCCAGCAGGATTTTTAAATATGTGTTTCCTCTGTGAGCACCTGAGCAGAAGGCTGGGTGGGATGGTGGGAGATGCTGCTAGCTGTCTTATTCCATCCACTGGTAGGGAACAAGTTTGGGGGGGGGCTACAACTTGAGATCCGGGTTTTCCACCTCCTGACCCCAGTGGAGTCTGGGTGATGCTGTACTTGGACTCAGTTTGGGCGCTGCTGCTGCTGCCATGTCTGCCATGAGTGCTCACCGCAATGGATTACAGAGGCCTGAGCAAGAACCAAGGGCTTTTGTGCTAGAAATTGAAAGTTGATGGAGTGTGTCATAGGAAAATGACAACAACCTACTATACCTTGAAAGACAATTATTTTTCCCTCATTGGAAGTGATTGAATTCCTCCAACAGTGACACTACTGATGTCTTCAACACCAAAAGATCTCTTAAGGAGAGGCTCTTGCTCAGCTGCATACCCTAAAATGCCTCAGACATGGCCAGCCAAGAGAACAACTGATCAGTCCCCATCCCACCGATGCATCAGACCTGCCCTCCGGCTGCTCCTGAACAGGTCATGAGTGGAAACGACACAGTTGAAGCCTTGCAAATTCCTCATAAGGACTGTGGGAGCACAGGGAGGTGCCACCACATCCCACCCCTTTTGGGGACACAGCCTGGCCTATGCAGGGTGAAAACCCCAGCTGGAAGGATGGGGAGAGGGCGATGCTACGTCGGCGAAGGGTTGGGGATTGCGCACACTCTGGAGGCTGGCAGCGACGCATATGTTGTGTGGGTTGAGAGCACATATGTTAGAGACACACACAGCTCCGTGTGCGTGAGGATATATATACACAGACATGTATGAGAGAGACGCTTATAGCTACGGATTTGCATACACCATCAACACCACCAAGTACTGCAGCATTTCCAAGGCAATGGGATCAGCCCCAGGTGTCAGCAAATGGCTTTATCTGCTGCTCTGGATCACTCCTGACAGAGGAAACAGTGGGGCAACTCCCCCACCCCACGGTCTGAACCCCCAAGATGTTTGTTCTGGCCATGGCTCAACTGGGAGAAAGTTCCAATCACTTCACCTCCGCAGCAAAACTTTTTCATTCACTGTGTTGGGCAGCCCCAGGCGGCATCACCCAGCTGTGAAATGCTTCAGAGTTGACTCAATGTCACATCTAAGTGTTTGATGCATCAGAACTCAGGGTGCTTCAGAAAGGTTATGTAAACCATTACATCAAATCCCAGGAGAGTTATTAAGGTGAGCGGTGGAGCATGGGAGAAGGGGTGATTATCTCACAGCAGTGCTGTGGAGCTACCAGGAGCAGTGTCCAGCGTATTCATGTAATACATTCTCCTACTCGGATGTAACTCATTCTCCTTACAAGCCTCATTTTGTTTCTCCTTATTTCTTCTAAAAATAAAAAATAAAATCTGTCTGCCAAATAATTCTCTCTTTTGGAAAATAATTATTGGACAGAGTCTCCAATTAATCAGCGAAGGCACTGGGGAGACAAGATTTGACAAATGGAATGTTTCTCGCTATTGGAAAGTTCTTCTCTTCACCCCTCTCTGTTTTGGAATGTCATATGTGAAATTCAGTGTGGACTATTAGCTCCACATTTACTTTGTTCATCCAGAGCCTGAGGAGCTGGGGTAGGAGCACCTGGATGATTTGGGAGTTGCTTGCTGTGGACTGTGGAACATCAGAGGAGCGCCTGGGCTCCCTGGGGAGTTCCTCAAGTGTGCAAGGAAGGGTTTAAGACCTCTGGTCATGCGGCTGTCACCCCCTCTGGCGGGTTATGAATGTAGTACATGCCGCTGGCATTTCAATGTTCCTTCTCATCTTGCCGCATCTCCAGCAAGAGACTGTGCCGCTGTCAAACAAAGGACCACTGACTCACCGGAGGCTCCCGCAGTGCGCGGTCATCAGCCGGGGCAAGTGGTGTGACAGCCTTAGAGAGCCTGTCTATACTATGCTGCTACTAGTACTCCTTAAATCCTAAAAGCAGCACAACTCAATGAATTCAAACCCACCCATGCCCATGGGAAGCTCTTGGGAGGGTGCTAGGGGTCCCAGTCTTGGTGGAACAGGAGCTGGCCCAGAGTATGAAGGTGACATTATGGGTAGCTCATCCAAACCCTGCAATCAGGCTCAAGGGGGATGTCTTATCCAGTGGCCTGGCTCCCTGAAGGTGGCAGGGGACCCCTGCCTATGAGGAGCATCCAGGCTGTGGTCAATGCTGACCTGTCCTGTGGTCTCCTGGGCCACCAGCTGGCACCTACCACTGGTGTTAACATTCATTTAAGAAAAATTACAAAAAAACCCAGCATGGGCTAATTAGCTAATGACATTATTTTGGCCTGATGTGCCATATAATTAAACAACTAATAAACTACAAGAGTCCTGAGCTGCTGAGGCTCCTGAGTCAATACTGTGCTATTACCATGCTGTAATTGAGTTTACCCAGAACCTTGGTGTGGGTGTCCCAGAGCCCATGCAAGGAACGGTACTGAAACAGCCACCAGAGACCCACCTGCTGCACAGCCCAAAGTCATACACAGAGAAAACAACTTTGTGGCAAAGATGTTTGCAAGGGAGTAGGATGCACAAACCCTTGGGGATGCTACGTGTGCAAAAGCTTCTCTGGCTGCAATGGGGCTTCAGAGAGGATGGAAGGGAGGTAAGATGTGGCTTGTCCTCACTCCTGCAGAAACACTTCCAAAAAACTACTCCTTGTTGTCAAAAACCTTTATGTTTCTCCATCAAAAAGGTCCATTTTTGGGTGCATTTCTGGTGACAGAGCCAAAAAGTGCATCACAGACACTGAGAAGTCTAGAGGAGGCTCAAGGCTCCTCCCCACTGCCCTGTGCCCAACTCTGTGTCCCTGTGTGCACCCACACCCCAGCTCATCCTCCTCTTTTTCCTCGCCTGCCTTCCATGGTAGTGCCAGGCAAGAACTTCATATGCTCCCAACCACTCTTCAGTGAGCCTGAATGCTCCGCGGTGGCATGGCAGCATCTGTCATCCCAAGGTAGAGATACAAGCCTCTTGCTTCATGCTGCTGTCAGGTCCCTACATGGCAGTGGCAGGCAAACCCCAAGTCCTGCTGGCAGCAGTGTCCTGGTGATAGAGCAGCAGCAGGACACGGTGGCTGCACAGCCAGGAGCTACGATAGGACACTGGGGACATGGACTCTTCATACAGCGAGGGACAGTGGCTGCAGCTCAGTAGGTTCAACTCATATCCAGCACCATGGAAATCAGATAAGGGACAAACCCCATGCTTGTGAGAGAGCAGGTAGTGGGTGCCCACCAACACCAGGCTACCAAGAGCAGTACTGGGATGACGTAGCCATTCCAGGCAGAGGAGGACATGCAAAGGCTCAGCCATGGCAGAGCAGGCGCTGACAGCAATAGGCAGGTCCCATGGCTGGCTCTGCCAACATGAACACCCCAGTGCTCGAGACAAGGTGTCTGGTCCTGTGTCTCTGTCATCAATCAGCAGGATGGGCTGGTCCAGCTCTGAAACTGGTCTCACTACAGTTACTCCGTGGTGGTCATGGACTGCCTCACCAGGATCTGGCCAGGGGAGGAGGAGGATGTGCTTCATCCTCCTGGCTGGCTGGGGAACTCGTTACACTTTCCTGTCCACAGTTCCCTTGCTCTCTTCTTGTTCCTAATGCTTGGCAAGGGACTGAAGAGAAACCTCCAACATCTGCTGCTGCTGTGTGAGGGCTGGAGAGATGCTTGTGTGAAGAGTAATTCCTGCACTTGAGAATTACTCACAGAGCACTCAAGAGCTGTGATGAGAGCGGACATGAGCCTTTTGCCACAGAGCCAGAGCCTAATCTTGGTGCTGCCAACACAAAGCAGTGACCACGGCTGCCTCTCTATGTGTTACAGCAACATGAGGTGCAGAGACTTTCCTCAGCACTGGGGTAGACACAGTAGGGGACTCACCCATGGCCAGCACTGAGGGCTCAGCTCACAGTAGGAGAAGAGAATTTAATAAAACCAAATGCTGAGTCCTACACCTGGATCATCATCATAACCCTATGCAATGCTGCAGGCCTGTGAAGAGTGGCTGGAGAGGACCTGGGGATGTTGATGGACAGCAGCTGACCATGAGCCAGCAGTGTGCCTAAGTAGCCAAGAAGGCCAACAGCTTCCTGGCCTGCATCAGAAACACTGTGACCAGCAGGACTAGGAAGTTGATCCTTCCCCTGTACACAGCACTGGAGAGGCCTCATCTCAAGTATTGAGTTCAGTTTTGGGCACCTCAACACAAGAGGGACATTGAGGTGCTGGAGCGGGTCAAAAGAAGAGCAGTGAAGGTGGTGAATGCCCTGATGAGAAGAGGCTGAGGGAACTGGGGTTGTTCACTTTGGAGAAAAGGAGGTTGAGGGGAGATCTTATCAATCTTTACAACTACCTGAAAGGAGGTTGTAGAGAGGTGGGGATTGGTCTGTTCTCCCAAGTCACTAAGAATAGGATGAGAGGAAATAGCCTCAAGTTGTGCCAGAGGTTTAGAATAGACACTAAGAAATATTTCTTCACTGAAAGAGTGGTCAGGTATTGGAACAGGTTAACTAGGTATTGGAACACTCCATCCCTGGAGGTGTTCAAAGAACATGTACATGTGGCACTAGGAAACATGGTTTAGGGGGAATGATGGTGTTGGGCTGACAGCTGGACTTGATGATCTAAGACACTCAGACTCCAGCCTGCTGAGATACCTTCTCCTGGAGAAAACAAGCTGTGAATATGTGTTATGCACCCCAACACTGGTTGGAGGCCACCATGGTTTTTGTACCCATCACAGGGCAGCAGCCAGGGGTGGCGCCAGCTTTCTTAACCCACTGTGGCAGCATGTGGAGTCTCGAGGCACCACTAGCTCCCTCCAGATAAGACTGGGCTACGGCTGAACTCTGGTTCCTTCCCTCCAAGCCCAGCTACCCTGTGCTATGAATGCCAAGTTCCAGCAGCCCATGTGTCGTCTGTTTTATCTCTCATTCCTATGCTGACATTTTGAAGGAAATTTGCTCTCCTCCTTGAAGTATGGAAACCCGTGTCTGAAGAGCACTGGGGCCCCAAAAGCCAAGAAGATAAACATATTTGGACGTGTGATTTCACAGCCACTACATCGATAGTTTTCTGAGGCTGGCTCCTGCCCATCAATTACCCTCAATGTGCATCCAGACGTGACGTGGGAGAACAAAACCTGACTCATTAGAGGGGAAGAGAGGTGAGTGAGCACGGAGACTGGTTAAACAGAGCAGATCAGGTTGCACAGAGTACAAGGAGATGCTTCTCTCCCGCTCTCTCCCCACAGCCTGAGACAAGACTTCAGCAGGTGGGAGAGTCACCACGACTGGCACAAACACCATCTCCCTGGCCAATGAGCAGGGCCAAATCAGATTGGAGGTGGCTTTTGGGCAACAGACAACCCAGGGAGCAAAATTTGCAAAAGAATCATAGAATCATAGGATCATCAGGGATCGGAAGGGACCTCAAAAGATCATCTAGTCCAATCTCCCTGCCATAGCAAGCCCACCTAGACCAAGTCACAGAACAGAACATTACAGATTAGAAGCAACCTGGAAGGATCATCCAGTCCAATCCCCCTGCCACAGCAGGATCACCCAGACCAAGTCCAGGTGAGTTTCAAATGCCTCCAGAAAAGGAGACTCCACAAACCCCCCAGGCAGCCCCCTCCAGTGTCCCGTCACCCTCCCTGGGAAGAAGTTACAGAATCAGTCAGGGTTGGAAGGGAACACAGGATCATCCAGTTCCAACTCCCCTGCTATGAGGGGTTCCAACCCTAGATCAGGCTGGCCAGAGCCTCATCCAGCCCAGCCTTAAATCCCTCCAGGGACAGGGCCCCCATCCACCTCCCCGGGCAACCCATTCCAGGCTCTCACCACTCTCACGGTGAAGAACTTCCTCCTCACATCAAGTCTTGAGGAGATGTTTAAAGTGGGATTTTAAAAGAAATTCAGGACCCTCTGGCCTGCAGGTCCTTGGGAACACTCCACATGTAAAGAATTATTTGTCTAATATATCACGTTGGAATGGGAGATGACATATCCAGGACAGACTTGTGTAAAAAGCAGAGTTTTCAAAGCAGAATTTTGCAGTCCCAGGAGGGATGGGATGTGCAGAACACACAGAAGAGGTGGCACTGAAGAGCTTTGGCAACCCAGACCCGGGACCAATCTGGTCCTTCAGTGCTTCCATACTGTCACTGAGTCCCTCTCCCTCTCTCTCCTGTTCCACAGGTTTGTTTTCAGGGTGTAATTTCCCCTTTATTGTACTAATCCCTCTCCTGAGTACAAACTGCTGCAGGGAAACATCTCTGTTCCTATTGCTGCACAGATCCTCCTCTGCATGGAAACGGACACTATCATTAGCGGTCTTTCTCTCTTTTTAACATCTCAGCTAAGGAAACACTTCTCCTCCTACTAATCATGAGCGTTTGCTGTGGCAGAAACGAGGAGGAGAACCTGCCCAGATTACTCTGGCCAGCACAGGGAATGAATTTACCCAGCCAAGGACCAGACTGCCCCTGGGCTGGGGCCATTTTGCAGCAGTGATGGTACCCACGGATGGGCCTTGCAGGGGGCTGGTTTAAAGCATCGAGCTTCTCAGGTAGAGGATCACATTACTCTGGAAATGGAGGATCAAAATATTCCATTATTCCCCAGGGAGGGGATTAAATTACCCTGGAAATAGAGGATTAAATTACTCACCAAGGGAGAGGATTGAATTACTTTGTGAGTTGCGGGATTAAAACACTCTGCAGGTGGCAAACTCAAAATAGACCCTTCACACTGAAGGCAGGATTAAATTATTCTATGGCTGTCCAGCGGGGGGAGGGGAGGGGG
>VZRI01002504.1:441673-461478 GCA_013397515.1 Upupa epops | reverse complement strand
GTCGGGAAAATCAAACTAGCATACTCTTGAGGAAGCCATATCAAATTATTTCTGGAGATTAAATTGCTCCACAGGCTTGTTGGATCCCACTCTGGAGCACACCATCTGCTTGCTAAGGTGTGCACATACCCAAGCAGGAGCAGCCAGATGACAAGTGTCCCACTGCTGGTACCCAAGTGCTGCTCGTCACCATGGTACATGGTGCCTGACAGTTCTGACTATATTTATTTGCATGTTGAAGCTGTGATGGGGAAAAGGAGCCCAGGTGACCTGAGGAGTCTAGGATGGATCCACAGAAGCCCAAGGGAGATTTTATTTTCATTTCTGTATTGATGCCTACACCATTGATAGGTGTCTTCATTGCTATATATGTGGGGCTACCAAAGCAGCTACTCTCTGCTACCAAAACGGAGCAACTCTGCTCCCCAGATACCTGAAGTCCTTACTATTGTCCCTGATCCTGCTGTGGCAGGGGGATTGGACTAGATGATCTTTTGAGCTCCCTTCTGATCCCTAATGAGTCTATGATTGACCACCTAGCCCAGCCCATCGCCTCCTTCCCCTCTGTCTCATGGCAGCTCCACCAGGGGTCAGCTCCACTGCATCCTCTTCCCCACTGCCTATCACTGGCTGTTCCCAGTGACAAATTGACATTTGGAACCTGTGTTGGTATTTTTTACGCTCATTCCTTTCTGAGTCTCCACTGCTGTGATTTCAAGAGAGAGAAAGAGAATGAGTGTTTTAGGGTAATCTTAAAAGCAGAAAAAATTATTACATGTCAAACACCGAATGGGGAGTTGAAAAGGCTCCCAAGTGGGCTGCAGAATTAAATGTTTGGCAGCTTTTTTTTTCCCCGATGAGGCAAGGAACAGCAATGTCACCATAGCAACTGTAGGGCAAATTCTGGGCAGCAGCTCAGTGCCATTGATGAGAGCCTGGGTCTCCCCAGGGGTGCAGATGGGCTGGGAGCTCCCTGCATCCATCCATCCATCCATCCATCCATCCATCCATCCATCCATCCATCTAGTGACTGGGCTGGCCAAGCTCAGCAGGATGAATGCTGCTGTCAGGAGGCAGCAGGGAAGGCTCCCCTTGGCATGAGATTTATAGCAAAGCTGTAGATCAATTACCAGCAGCCTCCGACCTTGAAAGCAGTGGCAGAGAGGGCTGCAGAGCATCCTGCTCCTTTTTTCAGACAAGTGCCCAGTGACAAACCATGGCAGGCAGTGTCCACCCAGCTCTAGAAACCTACTTTTTGGAAATCCAGTGACATCTCCAGTGAGAAAGGGGATATTATGATTTTTCAAAGCATTATCCTGGGGTGAAATAGCATCATTTGCTTGAGAAAATGTCAAACATCAGCCTTGGCACTGGCAACAGGCAGCTCCTCCACCCAGGAGCACTGTGGAAGCACTGAGACAAGGGCATCTCATGGCATGGATGGTGGAAATACCCTCCCTCCTGAAGGAGATGACGTTGACACCCAGCTCCCTCATAGGTGCTTCTCCCCCTCAACCTCAGCTCAGAGAGCTGCTCTTTCTTTTTTATCATGGGCAAACAAAGTGGAAAATGAATTCCTTTAGATAGCAAATGAGTTTAATAGAAATGGTGATGGAGTGACGCTGTGCTGGGAATGTTAATCTGGTACCAATGCAGCTGGACTCTCAAGCAGGGCAGTGCAGGAGGAAGAAGGTTGCACTTGAGAGTAGAGACACAAGATCTGTGGCCAGACCATGTCCCTTGGCTGCTGGTCAGGCTTCAAGCAGTATGGGACCCAGCTCTGCTGCCACAACCCTGACTTTAAGGGCTGTGATAGATAGAACAACAGGGGTGAGGTAGTAGAGGAGTAGATGAAAGCACTTCAAGCACTGGAACAGGCTGCTCAGGGAGGTGGTGGAGTCACCATCCCTGGATGTGTTTAAAGGTCATTTAGATGTGGTACTTAGCAATATGATCTAGTGGTGAACTTGGCAGAGTAGGGTTACTGGTTGAACTTGGTGATCTCAAAGGTCTCTTGCAACCTGAATGATTCTATGACAGTGACCTGCTAAGTGACCAGCACATCACTGTCCTGGCATCACAGGACACCCCACATCAGTACAGTGGTGGTAGGGCAAGGGGTCACAGCTTGCTATCAGGAGGGATTATCACATCACACAGAGTGCAGAAGTGGGATCTAAGCCTCTGGTTTCTCCTCCAAGACCAAACATACTAAGATAAGTGATGACAATGCAGTTTGCTGATCCTTACTCTAATCAGTGACTTCTGCCATGAAGTCAAGAAGGCTTGCAAGCACTAGTTCAGTGCAATGGACATGAGGCAGGCTGGGAACGGACCCTGCAGAGCCTTTGCTTTCAAAGCCCAGGGCTGTGGGGTCACCAGGGACATGACTTCTGTGCAAACCAGGAAAACCCAGTGTGTGGAGAGCAGCAGCTCTGCCAGCACACAGACAGCTCTGGAGAGCAGCCAGAGCCACCTTGGGGCAGCTGAGATTTCTACCGAGGTCTCTGTAAACATAACTACACAAAAACAAGATGTGAATGTCCCTGCTTCCAGCAACATAGGACAGCAACTCAATACACAGCATGAGGACTTGGGCTCTGGGTACTAGAGCAAACAGAGAATAAGGCATAAGAGACACTTGCTAAACCCACCCTCCTCTCTTAGGCCAGAGCTACCACTGCAAAACTTAGCCTGATCTGGCCTTCTAGTGCCTCCTTTCCATCTTGAGTCCAGCACCAACAGGTTTGCTCAAACCTCTGCTTCTGCCATAGCCCTGCTTTGCTTTGTCCCTGGTCCCAGCTTCACTGCTTCCAAGGTGACACATGTCTGAGCTCGATAAAGGCTTTCAAAGGTGGGCTGGCATTTCTCTGCACATGTTTTTCACTCATCCTTTTCATCTGGTTAATTTATTCCTTCTTTCCCCAAAACAGCTTTAATTGAGTTCACAGCAGGATTCCAGCACCAGAGCAAAGAACCAAACACCATCAGCCTCCCCAGGCACCAACCCCTCAGGGGTCTCCGAGGCAGACACTGCAAGTGCTGCGCCTGGCCAGATCCTGGCTCCTCATACCCCATGGTACATCTTCTGCCCACCTCAGCATCCTCCCAGGCATGGTGGAGCCACTTGAGCAGTCTGGGCAGTGCAATTTGGCACAAGCTGGGACATGCAGGTCCTGCCATGCTGCCCAGGGTCATGCTAAGAACAACTAGGGTCTGTTTTCACCCCCACTGCCCATCCTCTGCCAGCTGCCCCTCTTGCAAGCACTGTCCTCCCTGTGACACTCCCAGGCACCAGGACACCCTATGGGTAGCAGGAGCTGGCACTACTCTCATCATCCCTTTTCCCAGCACTCAGTTGGGGAACGTGGGTTGAGCCCATGCTTCTGCTGCCAGAGCATATTTGATTATTCTGCTAACCTGACCTCATTTAGTTGCTTATAAGCCCCCAGGACATCGCAACAGTAACTTAAAAGGAAAAAAGAAGGGAAAAAAACCCAAAAAGCAAGCCTAACAAAAACACAAACCTTTTCTCTGATCAATAGTGCAGCCAACTGGAAAAGGTATAATTCAATTTGTCAGCATACAGTTATTAGTTACTGCGATGGAGTCCTTCTTCCTGGCCCTGCTTTCCTCACCATCCTGACACCACTGCTCCCAGGGCTGGACAGCTACGGCCATGAAACAGAGAGCCAGGGAAGGAACAGATCTTGCAGCTACCCACCAGCCGACAGGGATTTTCCTCAGCACCCTCTCCATTCTCCTCTTCCAACTCCTTCACTGGGGAAACCTCCAGATATGCACCCAGAGATGTCTCTTCCCATTTGTTGATGTCGACAGGCATATCACACACACATTCATTATTTAATCTACCTTTGAATTGGGCTAAATAGTTCTAACGATAATTGCAGTGCATTTGTATTTATAGAAAACCATCGTGCACTATCTGCATCCGCATGGATAATGCTGTCACGCTATAAATACAGCGGGGATGGTGTGGGAAGGCAGACTACACTCCTTGTCGCCATGAAATGCAGAAGGCACGGCCAGCATAACCACACAGGGAGCTGTTACAGCTCCTCTCGTCTCCATTGTGCCGTCAACAGGGAATTGACGCTAGAGCAACATCAGTGAAGTTGAGGATGGGGGCAGGAGCATTGCTGGGAGCCACAGGGCTGGGAAGGATTCGCTGTTCCTCTGAACACAGCAATAAAAGTTCTACAGTGGCGTAGCTGGCTCTTACAGTTTTATTGCCAGCATTACAGAGGTAGAGCTGCTCAAAGCCCCAGCCCCTGGAGTCAGGTTAAGATGCAGGAAGCCTGACTTTCATTAGAAACAAGGGGAGAAGAGAAGGATCAGCCCTGCTGGCTGCACAGAAATGCTGGAGAACTTCAAACCAACAGGCTCCAGCTCCACATGGCAAATAAAAGAAGCCAGTACTTTAATATTTACTTGTTTTTTAAGATAACCTGATGCCTCTGGAGCAGGGCAGAGCAGTGCAGCCCTGTGATTTGCCAGTATTGCCATTACCCTGGCGAGCAGCCAGGAGCAGGGGATCTCTCTCCCCACGTGGCACACATGCAAACGAGGAGTTACTTCTATTACATTACTGCTGGAAATCTCATTCCAGTCATATCCCATTCCATGAGATCCTGCACAGATACAGAACAAGCAGCATACATATTTATTTCATTTTACTAGAGAGAAAAGTTGTGTTTTTCTGCATATTGGTTCCAAGCAAACACAGGCAGAGGTTGCTCACCACTCAATGGCTGTGCCAAGGACCAGGGCAGAGCCGGCATCCATAAACACCTCTGTGTTTTTCAGTCCCACTTCCTCCTTGGGACCCTTCTCCAGCTCTCTCTTCCTCATTTCCTTCTCACCACCACTCTTCACCTCCACTTTTACACACCATGTCTTCAGCACTCCCCATGCTGCTCAGAAGGCAACTCCAGATGCCAGTGGTCATTTCCCAGCCCACAGACACTCAAATGCAGAGGGGAGACTGTAAATCTGCTCCCTGAAGAAGCAGCAGCGACCAAGCTGTGTTTTACCATAAATCAAAGCAACAGAGAGGAAAACAAGCACCCGGGATCCCAGGTAGGGACAAGCTTGAAGACAGTCCTTGGTGCTGCATGGAGTGAAGCGTTAATCGTGCAGCTCCTGGACTTTCCTCATTGGGAGAGTAGAGAAAGGGGGAAAAATATAAGAAAAACAAATGCCACTAAGAACTAACTTCTGTTCAGTCTGATGTAAAGGCAGGAGAAGGGACGAGGGAAAGAAAGGAAAGCAGGAGACAAGAGAAGACAGAGAACTATTTCCTCTTCAAATATTTATTGTCAGTTCTACCTTGGAGTGCTGTTTATTGAGACATAGAGCCTCATCATGCTGCAGCTTGTCTGCTCCTGCTGCCTGTGTTCACAGCCTCCTCGGGATGGCTGGAGCCACCGGGAGTATCAGTGCCAGACCTCACAGAAAGCAGCTTACCTGTCCTGGCTTCAGCTCCAGGTACCCTGCCATAGCTGCTTTCCGGTTCTCCCTCCTAAGCCCAGCATTAGGCATCTGAAGGTTTTGTCTTGTATGTCCTAGATGGAGCTGGGAGATTCTCCAGCTGGTCAAGCTGGTGAGTTGAGTAGTGACCAAGCAAGGTGGTAGAAAGCCCCAGGCTGCTGGCAGTGACTTCTCCTGGAAGAATGCCAGAGCTGACATCCTGATCACAGACAGCAAATTAAGAAATTAAGCTATCAGAGGGGTTTTTAAGAGGGGTGAGTGTCTGTGGTTTGGTCACATGCCAGAGCAGGTCAATAACGTTTGTCCTTGCCCTCTCTACCGACAGATGGAGAACCTCCTTTGCTCCTGTTCCTACCACAGACACACAGCTCCCTCCTATCACCACACTGGAGAAGGATGGGAACTTTCAATGACACTCCCTGAGGGGATACCAGGGGCCGTTTCCCATCTGGCATCAGACACCGTGTCCTCCTCACTCCCTTCGTGCCCTTCTCATCCCTGCTGTGCTCCCACCCCGTGGGTGGACATCTGCGTCTGCATGCCTGCAGCCACCCCCAGCTAGTGCCCTCACCATGCCAAGCAGGAGAAATATTGATTTCTTTCCCCCCTGCAATATTTCGCTTGGCTGAGCAGATTTAGAATTGAAGAGTCAGGCTCTGCCTAGAGACCAGAACCGTATTTAATTCCATGGTTTAAGAAGCCCTGAAGCAGGTTATTCTTATTATAAACTGCCGGTGCATTTAAAAGCAAGTGACATTTCGAGGGGCTGGGATGAGAGGTGGCTGGTGCCCTCTGCCTTGGTCCAGCTGGTGCTGGGAAGTAGTGCACAGCTCAGCCCCATCAGCTGCTCTGCCTGTGCCAATGAACGTGAGGGGTGGTGGCGAGCTCCCAGCAAAGCTCAGGAGACCTGTTGCCATGTCTTTCTAACTGAAGAGAAATAAGGGAAAGCAAAAAGAGGAGAAAGGAAAGGTGTGAAAACCTCTGATGAAAATTGCTTGGTGCATTGAGGTTTCACGAGCCACATTGTCAGCTCCCCCTGTACCTAGGAGCTGCTCACCAAGCCGAGTCTCACAATTTATAGAGATTGAATAGGAATGCAGTGCCTTGACCAGAGGATGGTCCCAGGGCTGGAGCAGCTCTGGGGGCTCAGGACAGCTGTAGTGTGGGGAGATAGAGCATACACCACAGCAGCCTATGCTTAAGCTTGCTGTGGTCTGCCACGGCACAGAGCACTGCTGGCTGCGGCATTGTGTTTTGACTGAAGCAGACAAGCAGGAGAATGAAAATGGATCCTTTTACATAAGCTCTAACAGCTCTTGACAGCTTTCCCCAGCTTCACCGTGTGGATAATCCCACATAGGGGCAGCTCCAGCAGGACTTATACATTCCTGTACATAGCAAGGGGCTGCCAACGCAAAAGCATGAGGTCATAGGGGGCTGTGGACAGACACACTGAACCTGGAGAAAGGTCCGAGCAAGGAGGAAACAACAAAGATGCAGGGTGAGAGGAACAAAAGAACACAATTAGCTGTGGTAAAACCAAGGCTGTGAAAGGATATTACAGTTAGTGAATTGCCAGAAAATATGGGAAAATAATTACTATAATAATAATTACCCTAGGAAGTAGCTGAACAGAAAACTTTTGACAGCTCCCTGAAAGGAGGTTGGAAGAAAGTGGGGATCAGTCTTCTCTCCCAAAGAAGAGCCAATAGGACAAAGGGTAGAAGCTTCAAGTGACACTAGGAAATTTAAGTTGTTCCATGAGAAACAATTTCTTCTCCAAAAGGGTTGTTAAGGCTTGGGCCCAGGCTGTCCAGGATAATGGTGAGTCCCCATTTCTGCAGGAATTGAAAAGTCATGGAGATGTGGCATGGAGAAACACGGGTTAGTGGTAACCTGGCAGCACTGGGGCAAGAACTGGGCTCAACCGTAAAGGTCTTCCTCAATTTAAGCAATTTTGTGGTATCTTGTCTTGAATGGAGTTAAATCCAGCTGGCAGCCAGTCACAAGTGGTGGTCACAGGGTTCAGTACCGGGACCTATTCTCTTTAATATCTTCACTAGTGATTAGGATGAGGGGATTGAGGAGCGCACTCTCAGAAAGGTTGCAGATGACACTAATTGTACTGATCTGCCAGAGGGTAAAGAGGGTATACAAAGATATCTAGACAGGCTAATCATGAGATTCAGCAAGGCCAACCGTTTGGTCTTGCACAACCCTATGGAAGGCCACAGACTTGAGGATGTGTGGTTGGAAAGCTGCATGTAGGAAGGGGATTTGGGAGCATGACACAGAATCATGGAATCACTGAATGTTAGGGGTTGGAAAGGACCTTGAAAGATTGTCTAGCCCAACTCCCCTGACAGAGCAGGATCAAATTATCAGGGATTGGAAGGGACCTCAAAAGACCATCTAGTCCAATACCCCTGCCACAGCCGGATCATCTAGACCAAGTTGCAGAACAGAACATTACAGACTGTAAGCAACCCAGAAGGACCATGCAGTCCAATCCCACTGCCACAGCAGGATCACCCAGACCAAGTCCAGGTGGGTTTCAAATGCCTCAAGAAAAGGAGGCTCCACAAACTCCTCGGGCCGCCCCCTCCAGTGCCCCATCACTCTCCCTGGGAAGAAGTTATAGAATCGATCAGGGTTGGAAGGGACCAGAGGATCATCCAGTTCCAACCCCCCTGCCATGGGCAGAGACACCCCACCCTAGATATCAGGCTGGCCAGAGCCTCATCCAGTCCGGCCTTTAACAGCTCCAGGGACAGGGCCCCATCCACCTCCCTGGGCAGCCCATTCCAGGCTCTCACCACTCTCATGGTGAAGAACTTCCTCCTTGCATCAAGTCTAAATCTACCCATCTCCAGCTTTGTTCCATTCCCCCTAGTCCTACAATAGGTCATACAGGAAATGCATCCAGGTGGGTCTTGAACATCTCCAGAGAAGGAGATTCCACCACCTCTCTGGACAGTCTGTTCCAGTGCTTTGTCACCCTCCCTTGTGAAAAAGTTTTCCTTTATCTTTACATGGAACCAGCCATGCTCCAGTTTACTTCTGTTGCCCCTTGTTTTGTCACTGGACACCACTGAGCAGAGCCTGGCTCCATCCTCCTGACACCTGCCCCTTTTACATATTTATAAACATCCCTCAGTCTCTTCCAAGCTAAAGAGACCCAGCCTCCTCAGACTTCCCTCATCAGGGAGATGCTCTACTCCATCATCCTTGTGACTCAGTGCTGGACAATTTCAAGCAGTTGTATGTCCTTCTTGACCTGAGGGGCCCAGAACTGGACACTATATTCCAGATACAGCAGAGTAGAGGAGCAGAGTTAAGGCACCAGTTCATAGTTGACTGAGCATGAGCCAGCAGGGTACTCAGGTGGCCAAGAAGGCAAATGGAATCCTGGCTTTTATCAGAAAGAGTGTGGCCAGCAGGATTAGGGAAGTGATTGTCCCCCCTATACTCAGCACTGGTGAAATTACATCCTTAGTATTGTGTTCAGCTCCAGGTCCTTTTGTACGAGAGGGCCATAGAAGCATTGGAGTGTGTCCAGAGGAGCATAACAAGGCTCAAGGAGTGCCTAGAGGACAAGTCTTATGAGGCATATCTGAGGGAATGGGAGCTGCTTAGTCTGGAGAAAAGGAGGGGAGACCTCCTCACTCTCTGCAACTACCTGAAAGGAGGTTGAGGCAAGAATGGTGGCATCTCTTCTCCCTGGAGGCAAGTGACAGAATTGGCTGCAAGCTGCACAAGCGGATGTTTAGGCTGAATGTTAGGAAGAATTTCTTTACTGAAAGAATTGCTGAACACTGGACCAGGCTGACAGGGCAAAGTGGTGGAGTCCCCATTCCTGGAAGCGATTAAACAATGTGTGGACCTGGTGCTTAGTGGTGACCTGACAGTGCTGGGTGCAAGGTTGGACTTGATAATCTTGAAAGGTCTCTTCAAATCAAAGAAATTCCATGATTCTGTGACCTACTGAGACCAGCCAGCTTCACCAGAGCTAGTGAAAGATTTGGCACCTTGGTGCAGCCAGAGTACCCTTCCTTCTCCCCCCATCCTCCCAGCAGAGGCAATAAAACACCCATAAAGAGATGGCTGCAAAGAATAAAGAGGATATAAGGATGAAGTCAGAATGAACCAAAAAAATATAAAAATAACCAAGACAAAGCCCAATGCAATTAGCTAAACCATTAAACAAGTAAGAAAAAATATATTCAATAAAGTTTCCTGAATGTCAAGTTGACACCACTTTTTTTGTGTTCAGGAAAGAAAATGAATCCCTTGAGTAAATCTCCCTGCTCCAGGGCTCGGCATTAAAGGCTTTCCTGTGGCTGTCGCAGACTGAGGTCCCTTTGATCTGGGTTGCAGGATGCAGAGCACATCTCCCAGCCAACACTGGCCCAGCCACCCTCCTCCCACAACCTCACCACAGGCTGGCACACATTATTTCATACTCACAAGGTCATTTATGGGAGAGAACTATGGATGCAGAGACATGGACATTCTCCATACACAAGTATATTTCTGCATTTCCCCAGTGCTTTGGGAAACAACCAGTGGGATCCAGACAAACCCATCCTGTGCAGGACTTGGTCTTGTTGCTGCCTGAGCTGGCTCTGGCATTCTCATCTTGCCACTGATAATCAGAGGCTCTTAAGTGTCCTGAAACCGCACTGCCATTTACCTAGTGCTCTCACCTCTGTCTCTGCTCCTCTCCTTTGAGCTTCTTGCTGTGTTTCCCCAGCAGAACACTCGTGCACACAAACAGAGAGGCACAAAAGGCGCTTTTTGCCTGGGATTACAGCACAACCACACAATTCTCATTCAAATATTCGGCTATATCCTTCAGAGATCAAAAGCAGAGCACCGAGATGAGACGAGGCATGAACATCCCAAGCTAATAGCTCCAACTTCCCTCAGATTCCTGCATCAGCACCCCAAGAAGTCACATGTTGCTGTCCTGTTTGCCAGCACCCACTGCTGCCTTCCCAGTGAAGCTACACAGAGCGGGAAGGATGCACCCCATAGCTGAGCCTTTCAGCCCTCCTTCCACTGCAAATGGTTCTTTTCCCCATCCTGAAGGCCTACATGCCGGGGCAACAGAGCCAAGCCCTGCCAGTTGCACTGCTCCTGTCTCCACCCCCTACCCTGATGAGGTATTTGTCAAGTAGGAGCCATGGGGTTTGGCACGTTCATGGGGCAATATATGAACTCACACCAGTTTTATAAGCCTCTCCTGGCTTCAATCACATTGTAATTCTGAGCAGCCTTAAACTCATTTAAACCCTAATAAAAACACCGCCCTGCATTTGCATTCGTTGCTCGCCGGTCCCTGCGGCTGCTGTGACAGCAGTTCCTGCAGAATTGATAATGCTCGGGACAATGCATCCCAGAAACCATCCCTCACAGACTGGGTCAGAACATGCACTTAATGGGCAAATTCAAAAAACAGATGCAGCCAATGGACCCCCAGACACATCCAGATTGATGTGTCGAGTGGTTGGGTGCCAAAGCAATGTAGGAGAGCAACACTGCCAGTGTTGAAACACCAGTGTCCCATCTCCCCTGGGAAGGGATAAGGCCAGCTCTGAATCTCTGGCAGAACCAGGCATCCACACACAGTGCTGAGGGGTATTTAAAGAGGACAAGAAATGACTAACAAAGCACCAGCCCTGTGGATGCTTCAGAGAGTTTGTGCATGAGCGGTTCAGAGGCACCCTAGGGAAGGATGGGGGACAGGCACAAGGACTTGCCCTGGTTTCCTACCTTGCCTGGCATGCTGCGGATGAGATGGGGCTGCTCTTACAAGCTCAGAGGCACACCACACCACGGGGAAGGTGCTGTGATGGTGCCTCAGCACATCCTGCATCTTCAGGCCACCACCAGTCCTGCCCTTCCCTCTCAAACACAGACTGGTGGGANCCTCTGAAACAGTGAGATTATCAGCTATACCCTCCCAGCAATAGAAATACTAATTATTACCCAGATAAATGGGAATATCAATGATGTAAGTCAATATTATTGCTGCCTTTGTTCCTGTTTGTTTTATTTGTAGATGAAAAGACCACTCAGCCTGCCTCCCCAGGATGTGGCCGGGAGCTGGAACTGCTCCTCCTGGCAGGCTGGGCCAGAGGCGCACTCCGATAAGAAATCGCCCCGCACACCCGCTTGCAAAGGGCTCTCTAAATCAGCAGCTCTCAAAAGCAGGCTTTGTCTTTGATTGATTCATAAAACTGGAGCTGCCTCCGTTCCCCACTCCAGCACCAGGCGAGGGAGGATTTAGGGGAGGGGGGGAAGGTGCGACGTGGGTGGAAGTGATTAATCGTGGAACATAGCACAGCACTGGGAACGCTCCATGGCTTGGCTGGGTTTGATGCTCACACCTTCATTCTCCTAATACAGTACTTCTGCCACAAGAAAGGCTCCCCGCCCGCCAGCTCCAACAGCGATTCTGGGGCTGACCTTGGGCCAGCCCCACAGCAGTGCTGTGACCAGGCAAGCGCTTGCAGGGGCAACATCGCCTTATTCAGCAAGTCTGCTCCCTCTGCATGTTCTGAGTCAGAACTGCTGATTTCAGTGACAAGAGACCTTTTTTTTTAAGGCCTATTAGCCTCGCAGAGCTAACACACAGCTAAGAGTGAGTGAATGGGATGCTAATTTTGGAGCATCAGGAATGCACTTCCCAGAGGGGCCCCTCTACACAGACAACTCAAATGGCCTCCATCCCCTTCAAATCCTAAGTCCAGTACCAGCAAATGTTTGTGGGGATAGCCAAACCACTGACCCCTGCTCACCCACCTCCAGACATCAATGCAGCATTTTAAAAATTTCTTTATGCCCCCAGCCCACCCCTCTGTGCACATCAGGGTGCAATGAAGCAGAAAGTCTCAGCACACAAACCCAAAACAGCAACCCAACACGCACCCCCAGCTCCTGCTCGCGCTTCTTCCCTGTGCTCAACATTGATGTGATATCCCAAGCTGTGTGTGCATGATACTATTGCCTGCCCCAACACAGGGAACAGCTGTCTGATTGCTAGAGAACCTGCAGATTCCTACCACAGAGAGAGTCCCCAATGCTCCCAAAGTCAAGCCCTAAGCACCAAAATCCACCTCCAACCTGGTTGTATCTAGTGTCATGAGAGAATCTCTGCCATCCCATGGCAGCCCCAATGCTGCTAGATTGTTCAGCATGGCACCTGCCTTCAGAGAGGAAGAAAAACAGCCCTCACAAACCCCAGGGATTCAAAGCTTGTTCAGTTCCAACATTGCTAATCTGTGCACTAAAAATCTACTTGGGTTCAGCCATGTCTCAGAACTAAATAAAGCCCCTGACCACAGCCCCAGTGTTCATGGTCTACATGGGGAGAGGGCTCATGTTCCTTCAGGATGCTCAAGCTAAGCTGATTCCTTTCAGAACCAGGTACTGCTTTGCCCTGGGAATTTCACAGAATAACAGAATCACTAGGGATTGGAAGAGACCTTGTAAGATCATCTAGGTCTAGATGATCCTGCTGTGGCAGGGGGATTGGACAAGTTGCACAGGAACAGATCCAGGTGGGTCTTGAACATCTCCAGAGAAGGAGACTCCACAACCCCCAAGGCAGCCTGCTCCAATGCTCCAGTACCCTCCCTGGGAAGAAGTTCCTTCTGATATTGATACAGAACCTCCTCTGTTCCAGCTTGCTCCCATTGCCCCTTGTCCTATCACCAGATGACTTTGAGAAGAGCCTGGCTCCATCCTCCTGACACCCACTCCTCACATATTCATAGACATTAATGAGGTCACCCCTCAGCCTCATCCAAACTCAAGAGACCCAGCTCCCTCAGCCTTTCCTCGTAGGAGAGGCACTCTACTTCCTTCATCATCTTCGTTGCTCTGTGCTGGACACTCTCCAGCAGCTCTGTGTCCTTCTTGAACTGAGGGGCCCAGAACTGGACACAATACTCCGGATGCAGTCTCACCAGTGCAGAGTAGAGGGGGAGAAGAAAGAACCTCACTCAATCTGTTAACCACCCTGCTTCTGATCCCCTCCAGGATGCTATTGGCCCTCTTGGCCACAAGAGCACATTGCTGGCTCATAGTCATCCTGCTGGCCACTAGGACCCTCAGGTCCCTTTCTCCTACACTGCTGTCCAACAGGTCAGGCCCCAACTATACTGGTCCCTGGGATTGTTCTTGCCCAGATGCAGGACTTCACACTGACCCTTGTTGTACCTCATTAAGTTTCTCTCTGCCCAGATCTCTAGCCTGTCCAGGTCTCGCTGAATGGCAGCACAGTCTGGTTGGCAACACCACCCAGGTTGTGTCATCAGCGAACTTGCTGACAGTGCAACCTAATCCCTCATCCAAGTCATTAATGAATAGATTGAAGAGGACTGGTCACAGTACTGATCCTTGGAGGACTCTACTAGATACAGGCCTCCAATTACACTCTGTCCCATTGACCACTACTCTCTGGCTTCTATCCTGCAGCCAGTTCATGATCCAGCTCACTACCCAACCATCCCATCCACACTGCCTCAGTTTGGCTGTGAGGATGCTATGTGAGACTGGGTCAAATGCCTTTGTGCAAAGCAAAGAGCTGCGTGCTAACCCTGGCGTGTTCAGGACATGAGATGGGGTTGATGCTTGCCATCACACTTGGCTGCCCTGGTCTTGCACCCACTAATAGAAACACCAAGCTGAGAAACAGGCTGCACACACACTGCCCCCCACCCCATGCTCCCCGGACATTATCCCAATTTTCCTAAGAAGCACTTTTTTCTTGACTCAAAGTTAAAAACAAATCCACCTTGTTTTCTAAACACTGTTCTTGGGGGGTGGGGAACCCCACTAACTTCTGCAGCCATCACTGTGGAAGACAATACCCACATCTAAATGTAAACCAGATGGCTCTCAGCACTTGGGGTTTTTTTCCAGGGAGGACTTTAACCAGCACGATCATTTCCCAGCAGGATTTTGTTTTGATAGATCATCACTAAGAATAAACATGGTTTGGGGCTTGCTGCTGAGCAGATGCTTTGACAGAAAAAGCTGCTATTTCCATGGTCCCACCACTCGCTCCATAAGACCTGACATGGTGGGAACTCCTCTGACCCAGCAGTCTTCAAGCAGAACAGGGACAGGGTTCACCCCAGCCTGCCAGAAAATGGGAAACAGCAACAAGGAGCTTGGAAATAGCTCTCTGCCAGCCCCTCTCCATGTGAGCAGGAGGCAGGGTGAAGGCAGGTCCCTTCTTTGCATGCATCAGGTTGAGCCTATGCAGCCTGCTCCTTGCTTTAAGCAAAGAACACCATGTAGAGAGGAAATTGACTATCTGTGTGCATGTGTCAGCCAGCTCAGCCTCACCACTTTGAGTCCCTTCCCTCTGAACCAGGGGTGTTGCCTCCCTACATGCTGCCCAGTGGCACCAGTTCTGCAGAGCACAGTTTACACATCCAGCTTGAGCAGTTCCCACCACTCCATCTCTAACATGTAAAAGATGCTTCAATCATCCTATTTTAGTTTTGCAGGTCTTTTTCCCCCATTAGGAAACCAAATGCTGCTCTTTCACCGAGAGATTCCTGTTCTTTCACCAGGACATCCCTGCTTTCCCCCCTCTAGGGCCAGCACCCTGGGCAGCAGACTGAGTCCAGCCAGTTGTGCTGTTTGCTGTCCCCATATGCCATCTCACAGAGCTGACAGCTCCCAACCGAGGGCTGCATTGCTTTGCAGGCCAGGACTGTGATGGGGGAGAAAAGGCATTTCTACCACACTTACAGCAGTAGAAAACAGTCCAACCCTAGGCTCACCATCATAGAGACAAAAGCATCACACACTCAACATAACAGTGCCCAAGTAGTGCCTTGTGCCACCTACCTGGGTCAGATGAAGGCAGGATGCCCGGGGATCGGGTGCCAGGGGAGCACTGGGCTTTGGCCTCTCCTCTGCTTTCCACTCATGCACTGTGGACAAAACAATATAGCAATTAGAGTTTTAAACCCGGCATTTGAGAGGTGAGCAGGAGGGGAATTGAAAAGCTGCCAATGCGTTTTCCTTCGCCACCACCCCTTCTGTTCTGCCTCCCAGCACCAGACCTCAGCCAAGCTTAATCTTCAACCGAGCCAGTATTTAAACACTATCAATCAGACTGCGACAGACAAAAAAAAGGTACACAACTACCAAAATTTAGTGGCCCCGACACTGAAAGGCTACAAAATGAACTGCCTAATAGAAGCCATTTTCCCATGGAAATGGAGCGGGGCTGTACTTAGCCGAGCACTGATCTGCTGACAGCTACCAGGACAGATTTGGGCCACAGCACTGGGGAATCTTTTGCAGTGATTTCTCAAGAAGCACATGTATGCAAAAGCTCTCCAGAAAAACGCTGCTGTAAAACCTGCAGTAGCTGTCTGTAAGACCAAAGAGCACTTGGTCAGCCTGGGCTCACATAAAACCTCAGTGGGACAGCCCAGACCCTGCCCTCAGCAGCTCCAGATTGTGCAGGGCAGTAAAATACTTCACACAGGACAGAAACTGCAAAACACTAAAGCCTGGAGCTGCTAAAGAATATTGTAGTGATGTGACACATCTACATCCTACAGATCTGAGATAACCCAAGGACACCTAACCCCTTGGCACTTCCCAGCTTCAAACTCTGCCCCTAAATGGCTAATTCTCACCCATTTATTGACTACAGTTCTCTGCGAACTCAGATGCTTAACAGGTCGTACAACAATCCCTAAAGGTGCCAAAATAAGCCTGTCAATGCAAAAAAACTAGGAGCAAACCACTGCCTCTGCTTTAGGGGAACCCAATCTGCCCAGCCACGCTTCAGAGGTCCTAACATTGCTCAAAAGCCTGCAGAAAACAGTGAAAAACAGCAAACAACGTGTTTGGTTTATGATTTATTTTTTTTTGCTTTCACACATCACTTGTTTTAGAAGACTAAAAATATGTTTATGAAGTTAACATTTAAATGGATCAAAATCTGTTTAGCTAGGAAGGAAAACAACCCTACTACCCCAAAG
This sequence comes from Upupa epops, assembly GCA_013397515.1. Classification (NCBI taxonomy): domain Eukaryota; kingdom Metazoa; phylum Chordata; class Aves; order Bucerotiformes; family Upupidae; genus Upupa; species Upupa epops. The sequence continues at coordinate 444,946 of VZRI01002504.1, read as the reverse complement.
TTCTCGTGGGCTGGGACCTGCTTTCCCATCTTCCACCCACAGCAAATATTTCAAATCCCTTTTTGAGCTGAAAGGCTGTTCCTTGGGACAGACTGAGCAGAGGAACTGTGTGAGGAGGCTGTTCCACCGCTTTCCTCCAACATTGCTGCAAGCTGCCCTTACCCAGAGAGGGTCAGGAACACCTGGGCACAAAAAAACATCTGTGTGTGGGGAGAGCATCCAGGGGAGATAGAAAAAAGCAGCCTGCCTTCCTTCCTTCTTCCTCCTCCTCCATCAACAGCTTTCCATGAGGAGGATCAATGCAGCCCACTGTAAGTGCACTGTTGTTCCATTTTTAATTAATGAAAGAAAAAACTAATCATTAAATTAAACTTCTCATTACTCCAGCTGAATACCCACTAAGTAAATTTAATTACTGTACGAATTGGGTTTTTCCCTGCCTGTTTCATTAGCTACTGATAAAGATTAAGGGAGGAAAAGGAGGGAAGAAAAGAGGACAGATGAAAACAGAGAAAGCAAATGGAAGATGGGAATAATAAATGCAAAACAGAGGTAAATGATTCAGCAGGTTTCAGGGGCTGCCAGTAAGGGCCTGGGGAAAGACCCATTCTCCCACATGAAGCTGCAGGAATTCTTTGAGAGATAAACTGCCTATCTCCAACCCAGGGACAGCCAATAGCTTGCAGACCCACATCACATGCCAAGGAACCCTTGAGCATAGAGACCACAGGGATGAGGTCCCACCACCAAGCTCTTTGGCTTCATGGCCACCAACAGCAGGCAGAAGCTTGGACACAACTCCAAACAAGAGCAGATGCTGATTTCGTACCTGCAACAGCCCTTTGGTCCCTTCTGATCTCTTGTAGCTCTGAACAGCCAATTTTAGCCTCTGCAACAGAGGCAGCAGCCTCAGTGCTTTGGCAGAGAGCCAGTGCTGACAGAAGCACGAGGAGCACACGAGCGGGAACAGCAGACACCTGCTGTCCCACCTGCCTGCTCCTTCTTGTATTTTAAGCCTTTCACAGTGGGCTGGGTAAGACTTGCCAGGAGCCTATATCAGACCAGTCTGGGCTCTGTGGTGACCACCACCAGAGCGTTGGGGTTCCATGGGGTCCTCCAGGTGGATGCAGACTCACAGGTGGGCTCAGTGTAGCATGCTCTCTTCTCAGGCACAAGCTTTCTGCCAGAGCTAAAATTAGCTCCCGCAGAGCACTCTCCTGCCATCCCTGAAGTTACTGGTACAACACGTTCTGCCACCACAGGCTCTTCCCAAGCTCTTCACTCAAAAAAAACCCAACACAAACCAGACCAACAATGCGTGGTCTGTGCCTCACAGTTCTCACTCCCTCACAAGCACAGGTATTGCAGCCACTGCTGCCCTGCTCTGGGGCTGCTAAACACCTGTGTGCTGCCCACTAGTCCAGCAACCCCATGTCTCCAACCAATAAAGATCTGGGCTGGGGAAATCGGGGGGGTACAGAGAGTGTTATTTCCTTGGATTTTTTTTTCCACTCTGGTGGCCAAATCGAGAGGGAAATTCAGGTTACTGAAGTCTTTTTTCCTTCGTCAAATAATTTTCAAACCCCGGCAACAATCCGGGGCTGAATGAAACACTTGTTTGGTCTGAAGTGAACATTTCATTTTGTTTGTAGGTGGCTTCCCCCCTCCACAGCGATAAAAAAAAGCCTAAAAAAATTCAAAATGAAATGTCATCTCCAAGCAGATGGCTGAAAGGTTTCGTTTTGAAAATGTCAAAATGAAACTTCTCAGCGTTTCACCATTTTTTTCCTCCCCCCAGCCAAAACCACTTGCTAAATACAACCTGGATTCGTGAGTTGGTTCTGTTGACTGAAACCTGAATTACTTGGTGCCTGAGCTGTTCGCACCCTACGCTGTGATCCCACCGCAGCCGGGAGATGCACACATGGAACAAAGTGGGAAGCAAGAACCCAAGGACTCACCGTGGCAGCAGAGGCCAGCAGCTTCTTTTCAGGTGCTGGATGGGCTTCCTGTGCAGTGGAGGGAGAGGGGGGGAATGACAGGGTGTTCCTGCCCGTCTCATGGGACCTGACACAGAGCAGCAGGACAGCTTGCTCAGCCCTGGACACGAGGCCCTGCAAGACAGGAAGATGGGGAGACCATAAGAAGTTGCTGATGGAAGAAATACCCATGTTCACTCCAGAGCTGGCCACGATCCCATGACGACCTAACTCCAAAACCCACAAGTCAGGTGAGAATCTTGGGTTCATTTCCTTTTCCTTTCTGCCTCTGGCCAAATCCAGGGGCAGGTCAGCAAGGTGCCATGGGAGCGTGACCACTGTGTTACACCAGCACACACTGCAAAGTGCCCCCGTGGTGTCAGAAAATCTGTTTTTGAAAGATCACTAGCCTGATTGCTCAGTGAAAGAGGATTAGATGAAGCTTAGACTAAGCATCTCAACAGTATCAGGCCACAAGATGATACTTGGCTGCAGCCACCATGAAGGTAGCATGGAGACAGATTTGTCTGCTAGGAGAGAAGCAAATTTTACTGTGGAGAGTAAAAATGTGGAGAGCCCTGATTGGCACAAAGAAGGGTGTTTATCAGGTCCCCAGTAGGAGGTTTCATGCCCACAGGGGCAGGGCAGACCTGGTTGCCAGATGGAGCCACGTGGAACAAGACTCTCTCCAAACTCCAACCTCCTCCCAGGTTCAGGGGGTGGCAAGCGGAAATTAAGCCCATCTGTTCCCAAAGCACTTTGCTAGTGGAGAGGTGAGCAGGCTGAAATGCAGAGCTCAGGAAAGCAGAAGTGCTAGGAGACACGGGGTCAGTGAGGTCAGTCCTCTACTGCAGTAGTCACTATTGCATTGAGCTGGAGATCTCAGTCCAGACCTCAGTTAAACCTCTTGAGCAAAGGAGCTGCAGCAGCTTAAAGAGTCTCTTGCTCCTCCCCCCATCTACCCTGCCATGGCGAGATTATGCCTGGAATACTATGCCCAGTTCTGGTCTCTGCAATTCAAGACAGACAGGGATCTACCAGAGAGAGTCCAACAAAAGGCTATGAGAATGATTAAGGGACTTGAATATATCTGCCATGAAGAAAGGCTGAGAGAACTGGGGCTGTTAATCTGGAGAAGAGCTTAAGGCTGACAGAGGATCTTCAATATTATTGTTAATAATAATAGCCGACTAATGGGTGACAGGAGGAAGGGGTCAGTCTCTTTTCAGTGGTGCCCAGTAATAGGACAAGGAATAATGGGGAATCACAGAATGTTAGGGATTGGAAGTGACCT
>VZRI01002504.1:427068-441108 GCA_013397515.1 Upupa epops | reverse complement strand
CTTGGGCTTGAAAGAAATGGTCCTTGAATGCCAACCAACTGTCTTGGGCCCCTTTACCCTCCAGTACCCTGTCCCATGGGATTTTCCCTAGCGAGTTCTTGAAAAAGTCAAAGCTGGCCCTCCTGAAGTCCAGGGTTGTGATTCTGCTTGGCATTCTGTTCCTGCCACATAACACCATGAGCTCAACCATCTCATGGCCACTGAAACCAAGGCTGCCCTCAACCTTCAGTGCTTCATCAGACAAGGGTTAGCGATAAGACCCAGCCATCAATGCACCAGAGGAACCTCCTAGAACATGGAAAGTTCCACCTCAACACGAGGAGAAACTTCTTTACTGAGAGGGTGATAGAGCACTAGAACACGCTGCCCAGAGAGCTTGTGCAGTCTCTTCCACTGGAGAGTTTCAAAACCCACCCAGAAGACATATTCCTGTGACATCTGCCCTAGGTGATCCTGCTTTGGCAGGGGGCTTGGACTCTGTGATCTTGAGGCCCCTTTGAACCCCTAACATTCTATGATTAGCCCACCCTGCTAAGGCATCTGGAGCTCCTGGACCTCATGGATGAGCCGAAGACAAGGGGAAAGCAAGCTGAAATAAACATACCAGCTCTGGAGCCACGACACCAATCCCAGCCTGGGCAAGCATGCTTTATGTTGTGGAATGGATTTCAGAAGGGTGCTGAGGCATCAGTCAGCATTAAAAGTTGCCAGTTTTGATAAGTCTCCCCCCCTTCTTGAGCCACTTTTCAGTTTATCTTCTTTCCTGCTATCCCAATCCAAACTCTGCTGTCAAGCCCAAGCCCTCACTTCGCATTTCTGCCACAGCCATTGCAATAATTCAGATCCAAAACTTCACATGTTTTCCCTTTTCTCTTGAAGGAATGATGCTCAACACCTCAGACAGTCTAGAGACCCATTGTCGAGGGCCAGGCCAGCCAAGAAGGTGAGGTGACTATAAGGAGGCACATCCAGCATCAGGAACAGGACAGGAGTCCCTAGTACCTCACATTTTCAGTGAGTAGAAACACTTAGAAAGCATTTTTGTTTGGAGATTTTAAAAAAGTCATGCCACAGGGAATAATGGGTCTTTTTTGTGACTGGCAGCTGAATGGAATAAATCTATCCACTGGGCATAAATTGTTTAAGCAGAAAAAAACCCCACCGAAGCCTCAACTTGAATATTTTGTGAGAAAAACAGCAACAAAAAAGGAAAGAAAACTGATCCCTCATCGCTTCTCTTCTCAAGGTCAGAGCTGTTACTGTCTTTGAGAAAGGAGACGAGACACCTTTCACTAGTGAGTTCAACCAAAAGACAGGAAACACTTGGAAAGGGAGCATATTCCTGCCTGGCTGGAACAGGACCCAAGGGTCAGGCAGGGAGCTTGGAGCAGAAAAGCACCTCCTGTCATCCCTAGGAATGACTCTGGCACCCATGGGGACAGGGGACATCAGCCCTTGGGGCTACAGCAGCTTAGTGTCAGGTTCCAGAGCTGCTACAGTTGTTCTGCAGAGGCTGTGCTAGGGCTGCTGCTTTAGTGCACTGCAGGCACTAAATTAAAGGGACATGTACAACCCTCAATGCAGAGAAGCAGCTGCTCAGAGGTGACCACGTTGAGTGACTTCACCTCCGGGTGAAAAGCTCCATGAAATCTCAGCTGTGAAGGAATCAAGGTGGGAAAACAAGCCCTTCCTTCTGCCTGCTGCACTGCTGAAATGTTGTACAAGGTGACAGTTCCTGTGGCTCTGAGCCCACTCCCTCCTCCCACACCCATGCCAAGCCCAGCTCACCAAGACTTTCCACCCAGTACCACTCCTTCCTCCTCCTCATCCAGCAGCAAGAGCCAATATTAGCACTGGCCAAAGCCCAGGGTGGCCACATGGCTGAGCCAGCCTTGTCCTGCACTTTCCAATACGTTTGCTGTTAGTAGCATCAGGATCTTTTCCTTGCAGGTACAGGGATGGACAACACTGTGCTCAACAACACAAGGGGGATGGCTCCTGATAGAAGCTGTCACAGACCTGTCCCAGCCTAAGGCAGAGCAGGGTGCCAGCCACATCAACAAACCCAAGCACTCTCAAAGGATTGCTCCAAAAACTCCAGTTACAAGCAGATGGCTGCTCCTCAGCAGCGACACCAAGGCATCTCCTGTGTGTTAGCATAGCCAAGACCCTGCAGCTCTTGTGTCTTTGGGAACCAGGTGCCTGAATATGCCCAGAGTAGCTGCACTTGACAAAGAAATCAGCAAGTGACCATTTCTGGCTTCTGTTGCAGAGCAGGTCAGAGCAGCAGGTCATGAATTATCTCCTTTGGCCTTCAAATATGCAACAGACGGAACTCAGAGGTCTTGAAACCCTCTGAAAGATCAGCCCTCAGCCTGGAGGACTGCCAAGAGCAAGGGATCCTGCCGTCTCAACCCAAAGGCTGTGCAACAGGCCCCTGGGTGAGCATGGCACGGGGTGAGTATCCGATGAGCCATGGGGAAGGCAAAGTCATGGCCAAGGCCAGTTACAGGAATAGAACTGGCTCAGCATGAACAAATGTAACTTTCCGCCCCTTTGCAAGCGGCCATCCATCCTGCAGGCCAGCTGGCTGCCATGGCCCTGCACCTCCCATCCATTCTGAGCATCCTGATAACACTGATGCTTCACAAGATGTTCTCAAGAAGGCTTGGGAGAGTTATTATCCAAAGCCAGGTGGCTGGACTTAACCCAAATGTTAGACAAGTGATTAAAATGATTGGCACTTTTTTGGAGAGAAAACTGCTGCACTGTACCTGTCATCCATCTTCAGGAAACCAAGGGCTGTGCAATCACAAGGCTGGACACACTGATAAGCACTATCAGCCTGATGAAGTCCATCCTCACCTGCAGCTCTGGGATCAGCCAGCCCTCTGCAGGCTCCAAAGACAGAATGCTTTGGCCCTGCAGCTCTCCTTGAACATCTTGTGACCACACCTGGGCAGCTCTCATGGTAGGAATAGGGATGGGTTATGCAGTTATGGGGATGTGTGGGAAATTGCTGGTCTGCTGCTCCCAGGCACACCAGGGTGTCAGGCCAGCAATCCAGAGTTGGACAACATCACGTTTTATGTCTTATGGGTTCAATTCCAGAAGGCAAAACCCAACTGTCTGTCCATTACAGATTAAGGAAGTGACCATAAGGACAAGCCCTGCCTTTTGGGTGAACTATCATAGCCCATACCTACTTGTTTTAGCTCAACCACATTGCCTCAAGTACTGGTAGTGAGGATTTAACAGACTGGGGATGTTCTGTGGCCTTGCCCTGGAGAGTGGTCATGAATCTTGAGAACCAAGGGAGGTCATCCATTTCTATGTCCTGTATGCTGTCAGCTTGTGCCAAATGCTCAACTGGGGCACCAGCATGGAAGCTGCCACGTTTCCACCACCAAGAAGTTGAACTGTGCTTAGATGGGGATCTCAAACAGGGTGAAGTCCGCATTTAATACTCATTCTCCTAACAGCTCCCCATCTGTCCACATCCCTCACATGCCTGTAACTGTGGTGTGCCAGGGCTGCCTGATACCAACGACACTTTAATTTCATCATTCCCAACTTATTTAGAGCAATTAGGAGGCAATGAGCACACGCCAGGGGCCATGATGCTCTTGAATAGCATCCAAGGGTTACCGCAGTATCACAGGAGACCTTCCGATGGAATTATCAGCCTGCAAACAAAACTTAAATAAAAAGGAAGGTGATCCCCAAAGGGAGGGTAAGGTTTTCATTGGCCTTATAGGTTCCTTCTTAATTCAAAATCTTCTGACACAAATATAAAGACATGATATTCCTCATTTAATTAGCCAAGAGACAGCATCTCAGTTGGAAGACAGAGAGGAAGCTTTGCCTTGGCATCTAGCTAGAGGGATGACCGGGGAACAGGCAGGGAACCCTGCGAGGTCCATTTTGGAAACCCTAGCAGGAAAAGAAACACTACAAGCAAGCTGCTTCCCCCTAGTGATTCGTGCTGGCTGGCAAGACTGCTGCACCCAGCCTTTGCCTCCACAGCAGCTCCCATTATACCAGCCCGCCTGCAGCCTGGCATGTCCCCCCTCCCGCCCCATCAAGGCGGGTGAGATGCCAAAGGAGGGGACGGCTCCTTGCTGCAGATTTAGCCATAAGCCCACGCTCCTCCCGCACAGGCTCTTTAAGCTCCTGCCGTCATGAAGAGGCAACAGTCTTTTTCATTTTCTTTCCTGTGCAGCTTCCATCTCAGAGGTCTTATTTCGGATGCTTCAGACATATCCAGAGGGACTTGGGGAACAGTCTGTGGAAAAAGAAGACTAAGTGGGCAACTTGAGTCACTTTATTGCTTGCAGAAGTGTGCATAAGCATCTTCCATTTGAGCTGAAGCTCAGCACAGTTCCTGGGGACTAGCAAGCTCACTTCACCTCACCCATCTGGGTTCCCAAAAGAGGGATCATCCTGGCTGCTATGATGCAAAGAGCTCGAAAGCACAGACTCTCTGCTCATCTACCCAACACAGATGTGCCCTGTACTCACCCAGGAAAGAGCACCACCATGGGCCCACTTTGCTCTCCCAGTCTCGTATTCCAGTTCAAGCTGGTCACAACAGGATTATGTAACATCCACACCAAGGTGTCTGCCAGGGCATCAGGTGTGCTGAGCCAGCTCAGAAAAAGCCTTCATCATCAAGGCTAAACCTGAAGAGGGGAAGCTTCCAAGCAACCTTCCAATCCCTGAAAGAGTCCTATAAGGCAGCTGAGGAAGAACTGTTCACACGGGCAGAAAACAATAGGACAAGGGGTCATGGTTTGAAGCCAGTTTGAGGCATGTCCCTAACCAAACATGAGGCATCCTCCAGGGTGGGGGATCCCTGGAATAGGTTGCCTGGAGAGGTGGTGGAGACATCCAAGGTCAGGCTGGATGGGGCTCTGAGCAATTTGCTCTAGTTAGAGATGTCCCTGCATGTAGGGGGGGGTGTACTAGATCTTTGGAGATCCCTTCCAACCCAATACACCGCTTCTCCTATTAAGATGCTAATGGCTCCTGGCTGCTTCACCACAGTGACCGACAGCACTTTCACCTCTCTCCATCAGGGTATTTATTTTCAACGAGGTAAAAGCCTCAGAGCAGTGGTACCCGGCACTGCTATTTCACAGGGCTGCCGATGCCATCAGCACCACATGCACAGCAGCTCCCCAGGACACCACGGAGACGGCGGGGTTCAGGGGAATATATGGAAAGTGCCAAAATATGAACTGCTAATAAGATGTATTTTCAAATGTCACCCAGTTTTGATCTATTGATCGCACATTACAAGCTTGACTTTTTCTGTGTAACATTAATCTCTGTTGCTGACACGTTCTAGGAACTCGCATTGAACAAGTGCCATTACGCTAAAATTAGGTATCACAATTATAACTGCTCGGGGCCCAAACCAGCACGGGTCTCAAGAGCCAATCCAGAATAACAGCAGCTTAACTAACTGCTGGAAGCATCCGGTCACACAAGCTCAGTGTTGCAGTGTAAGATGGGCATGTGGGGCTCACCAAGCAGCTGGCTCTGCTCTCAGGATCGCTAAAACCACCTAGACTGAATAAAGCCTTCATGAACACCCACAATCCCCCATGGAGGTCACCAGAAACCCCAGAGTACAACTCCAGTAGGAACTCCATAAACAAGTTGTCTCGCAGAAAGGTTTTGCCAAAGTTGAAAGTGCTCCAATGGGACTTCAGCCAAGTATTCGGATCCCTTTTAAGAACAAAGCCAATCCACAGTCACTTCTAAGGATCCCATTGACTGTTTTTTTTCACTGAGAGCTAACAGAGACAAGTTGTCTCCTTTAGACCACTACATCATGGCTGAGAGCATCAAGCGGGGAAGATGATGAGCTTGGAAAGAAAGAACATCTTTTTCTCCAGCCCACCTGCTAATAGGCATGCTAGAGCTCTCTGAACACATCACATTAATGCTGCATAAAAGTCATAAAGCCCTAAACCAGCACACTATGGAGTTACTGAGCTACAGTCACACAAAAGACTGTCCCCAGGACACCACATGAAGGAAGATCTGAACCAGCCACACCAAGGGCTGCACAAAGCACCAGGCTGTGCAAATGCATGTGGTACCCACTGATGATTTTAGTGGATGGAATTAAGCGGTTTCTAAACTCCTTTTGTCTCCTTCTGCTCCTAGCACCTGGCAGGTCTGCAATTCCCCAGAATGGACCAGATTCAGGAGCCCACAGGCGCGCAAAGTCCACCTGCAAGGCACCTGCACTCAGGCACCCTTGTGAGGTCCGGCAGCCAGAGCCACAATGCCCAAGAAGTTCTCTGAGTTACCAAGGCCCATCAGACAGCTGATTTTTTCAATAGCTTGTATTTTTATTAGCTGCCTATTTCCTCTCCATCCCCACAGGCTCATTAGACATGAGCAGAGTCAAAGGCAGCTCCAGCAGCTGATACCACCATACAACAGCAAAAAGACACTGAGTTTGAACAAAGGTGTACCCAAGAGGGTGGTTATAGTGGGACAGAAGCACTCCCTTGGCAATACAGGCTGCACACCAGGACCTGCTTCCTAGGAACCCTCCTGAGGCAGGGGTCCTATCATAGAGTCCCAACCCATCATATGTGAAATGAAAGGATGGCATCCCTTCCCTAAACACCCAGAACCCTCTCTGCCTGCTCCAGAGAGGAGTTCCAGCAGCTAACCTTTCTCTCACAGACTCCAGATGCTGCTACCAGAAGATGGTAGGAAAACCAGTGTCCTTCCAGAGCTCAGTCCTAAACCTTCTACTTACCAGGTAAGACTCAGAAACACAGCCCAAGCTAGAGCACAAGAAGACACATCCAACCACAGTGAAGGTTAGGAAAAATAGAAAGGGGCCAACACTGAGCTGCAATAGGGCTTCTGAGTAACTGTTTAAGAGGACCAGGTGGAGGCTCCAGAGTGGGGCTGTTTAGAACCATTAAAGCCTGTAAGCAATTATTTTAAGCCATTGGCTTGCCTCAGGGCAGCTGGACTCTTGAGTGTACCACCTTTTCTACAGGGCAGAAGACAACCCTGTTTGGGCAGCATGACCAGTCAAGGTGAGGGAGCAGCCTTTTAGGGACCTCTGTGCTCCTGGGAAGAGCCACCCATGACAGGGGCTGTGCTGTCTCCAACTAAGTGTTCAGACCCAGGGGAAATGTGTGGAATATGCTCTTTGTCTACCAACACGTAATGCCAGACCTGTTGAAAATGGGTAGACAGCACTCGGAATGTTGTCCCTTTGTCAACATGAAAACATACATGAAAAATAAAGGATAGAAATAAAGAAGCAACTACCAGAAATGCCAAAGGAGAGAGAGGTGGAGCCCCTTGTGGTGCCCACTAAGGGTTAAAAACTGCAACAGCTCCTTTCTGAGAAACAGCAAATATCACAACTCTGGCAACAGGCACTCAGATTTTTCTACAATAATGTTAGATTTGGGGAGGGGGGGCAACGGGATGTTGAGGGGACAAAACGGATCTGGGCAAAGGAGTGCATTGGCACTGGTGACAGATGGGATGGAAACATCTCTGTTTGGGGAAAAGACTCTTCTTTTGAGTCACATGTGCAGAGAGGAAAAACAATTTAACCCCCGCAGTACCCCTCTGAGGGTGAGGTGTAATGTGATGGAGCCAAGCAAGGGGCTGTGTTTGCCTGGCAAAGATATGGAGAAGGGAGGAAGGAGAGGCAGGATGAGGGCTGGGATGAGTCACAGAGTGGGACTAGGGATTACAAAGTGTTTGCCCTTGTGGTGGAACTGGCTGGAGATGAACTCCCACCGCTGCTGTTTTGACAGACCAAACGCGCTCGCTCGCACAATATCTCTGTCTTGTTAAAGGTAATTACAGTTCTTCCTGTGTAATGAGATGGTTTTTAAAGGCCATTCAAAAGAAATTTTCTATAATGAGGTTAAGGGTTTTATGGTGTTATACATCAAGGGAGCTGGTAATTGGTCGGATCCAGGCAGCATCCTGAAGCAGAGAGATAGGAGTTCTGTGAATAATAGGCCAGCACAGAGCACCAAGTCTCCAAAATGTTTTGGTTCCGCAGAAGACAAAGAATAAAAGTGGAGGAAGGAGGGAAGAGGAGAGAGAACAGAGGTAGTGTTGGATGCTGTCAGCTCTGGCAGGACCACAGTGGCTCCTTCCACCTTGTTTTAGGTGGGTTTTGCGGGGCTTCCTGAGACAAGGACCAGTGTGTGTTATTCCCATGGCAGCTCCCCGTTGGGGTGTTTATCCATATTTAGAAGCTGTTGCTGGCTGAGACACTGCTGTGGGTGAACAAGGAGAACTGAGCTTCAAGGAGGGCTATTTTCGTGCCACCCCCAACTCATGAGCCCCAGGCACTGTCATCTTCACCGCAAAGCTCATTCTCTTGGGAGCTCCAGCCCACTTGTTTGTGCTGAAGAGGCAGGAGTGGCAGCAGAGAGACAAGTAGCTGAACTCCAGGAGGCTTGAGTGCTCGTCTGATTGAAAAATCAGCCTTTAGATGTGTGGAGGTTCACCTGCCACTTGTGCTGGTGACTGCTGACTGAGTTGGACAAGTGCACTGGTGATGGCAGCTTGAGGGGCTGTGTTTAATATCCTGTCTATTTATGTTTTTTAAAGACCAATTAAATATTAAAGGCGTTTATCAAGGTTTAATGTTGCTGTGAATGTAGCAGCTCAGATGCCAGCGATGCCAATGCCTGTGGTTTCAGCAGGGAGATGCGGTGGGTTCCTGAGCTGCTCTGCCTTTCATAGAGTATGGAGGGGACGTGGGTGGCCCAGGCAACTCCAGAGGGGACACTGCCAGCCACTGCAGTTCCAGATCTATGCTCTGACTTAGGCAGAGAGCTGGAAGCACTGGATGTGTCCGCACCCAGGACGTAGAAGCTCTTTCTAGTCATGTACCAAAACCTTCCTTCACTCTGGAGACATGAAATCACAGCCGCTGCCTGACTAGAGCTGGTTTGGGGATTTGTTGACTGCATGTGTTTTTGTCAATAAACAGAAGTTTGTTGACATTCAAAGCTTTCAAAAAAAAAAAGGATCAATTGTGAAAAATTACCTATTCTAAAAAAAATTGGGGGAAAAGGTTCAGAAGGTCAAAATGCCCCTTTTTTTCAACACATTCCAAATGAAAGAAACTAACTTATTTAGGTTAATAAATCAGAGGTAATTTGTAGTTTTGCAAAAAGGACAAGAAATGAAAAGCTATGACTATCAACATGTTTTGGAATTATTAAAAAAAAAAAAAACCAACTGATTCAGTGGAATGAAAAGGGTTTCTTTTTCTAAAAATATTGTTGTTTTTACTGCTATTGGAAATTCTACATCTCTGTTCCTGTTGCTGGTAGGAACTCATTTCTTTTCTATCTCAAGAACTGCAGGGGTGGGGAGACACTTCCTCCTTTCCCCTCTCTCCGTGTTCCTCCATCTCCCTCCTCTGTCTGCATAAATCTTTCATCCTGAATAACGTGTCTCCTCACAGGAGCAGAAAGAATTAAATATTTCACAGTCAATCTTGTGGGGCCTTCTGTTGACATTTCAAACATGTGGCTGACACCACTCTCTCCTTCCAAACTGCAAGAGTTGTGTCCTCTCCCTGCTGACAGGGGGAAATGGCACAAGCATCCTCTCTTCTGCAATGCCTCCAAACAAGGAGATGAAGTCTTTGCAGCAGAGACACAAGGGAATGTTTCAAGAGCAGACATCTCACCCCTAAAGTCCCACCTCCAGCCCAAGACATAAAGTCATAGAATCGTAGAATCATGAAGGATGGAAAAGACCTCTACAATCATCAAGCCAGCCTGCTCCCACCATGCTCATGAAACCATTCCCAGAAGTGCCACATCTATGCATTTTTGAACACCTCCAGGGATGGTGACTCCACCACTTCCCTGGGCAGCCTGTTTCAATGTTTGGCCACTCCTNCAATTATCAAAGCAAAACAACACACGCATGCACAGAAAACCCAACACCCTCCAGGAATTAATTAATGATTCATGCAGGAGCTTTGGCAAAGCTCACTCTGCAGAAGTTCAGAGCAGGAACAATCAGTATTTGGCAAGGAGGAGGCAAGTGGCTCGTGCTTGGCAGTGTATAGTGTGCAAGGCGTTGATGGCAGGGCCACAAGTTGCGGCACCACTGAACCACCCCTAGCTGAGTCACCACATCCTACCCAACGCATCAACCATGGAAAACAGCTGACCCAGCCATGAATTGGTGGAGGGCAGAGACTTGGGAGACACACAGCGCTGTGCATGCCCTGCCAGCCATGAACGCCGATGCACCCGCCACCCCCTCCTGAAAACCTGAGCAGCTCCAGCTCTGCATCCTGGAGATTTAGGATAATGAGAGATTTTTAATGCAATTAATAGATGCCATGGGACATGGTCTTGTGAGTCTAGAGGAAATGAGGCTTGGATAATTGGTGTTGAAACACATATATCAGTGGGCTGATTGTTCCCCCCACCCCAACAGAACTGGAAGCTGGAACGTGCTGCTGGCCAGCACTGTACAAATGAGTTTGGCGGCATCTTCCAAACAAAGTTCTGGTACAGAGCCTCTGCCAGGAAGCTCTGCGATCCCAGCAGGAAAAAAAGCTGTTAGCCGGCTTTTCTTTAAAAAGTTGCTTGGAAAATGGCTTCATCCCTATCATGCTCATATGCCCACACAAGCCTGTGGCCACAAATCATCCTCATCCATCTTCACTCTTTCCTGTCTCAGCAGCCCCTCAGAGCACCAGGCTAGGACACACGATGCTTCCCCAGACCCCAAAGTCTGCTCCAGGGCTCTGCTGACTGAGGAACAGGCTGCGGAGCTGAGAGGGGCCCAGGCTGCTGCCTTAAATGTTTCCCCACACTCATTTATAGCAGGACCAGGGGAAGGGGCTGAGATGGAGTAGCTCTCACCCGCACCTATTAGCAAGTGGGAAAATATTCATTCCCCTGGGTTGTTAAGCATTTGTGTATGGGTTTGGAAACTGTGTCACCCCATTATAATTAGGGGTAAGCACAGTGCGGGCCACTGGAGCACAGCAGAGTGCGAGGNCTCGAGGCCATTTCCTCTTATCCTAAAGGACATCCACTGACCTATCCATGCATCCACTAATACAAGCCTCATTGCAAGCCCACTGCCTGGAGAATCTGGGAGAATCAGAAGCAACTACAAGAAGGGACCCTGACTGCACTTACTACACTGCACCCCCACTCCAGAGGCCCAGGACATGTCTTGGCAGCTCACGGTGCCTGCAAATAGCTGAAGACTGTAGTGAGAAGGGAGGTTCAATGTTCCTGGGGAAACTGGACCGATTCAGAAAAGTTTCTCCTATTTAATGAGGCTTTACAGCTTGTTTTGAAGGTCCTACAATTCATCCAGTGGTTCAGGTGAACAAATCTCTTCCTTCTTTGTAGGTTCTGTATCTAAAGATACGTTTAATCCCCTTCTTAAACAATTTCCTGATTTCTAATAAAACTACAGAACTGAGATTTTCATCTAGTTCTATCCTGCCTGACGCAAACTTGTGCCATAACCTTTGAGCCTCCTTTCGACCAGCAGAGATTGATGTTTGCAGATCAAAAAGAAAGATTTATGATCACTGGTATTTCCTCTCAAAACACCCACAACCCGCACAGGCTCCCATAATGAGATCTGACAGCTTGAAGTCAAAGCCGGGCAATAGCAGGCTGGAAAGAGGATCCCACAGTTTAGAAGCAAATGGAGTTATGGAACCATATCCTGAAGACCCCATCCTCCTGTCCCTAGGTTCACTGAGCGGATCACATCGATTTCTGCCAGCATTAGAGCTCCAGGAAGAGCAGAAACATCTTAGGTTGCAAGGAAGTATTTTGCAGTGAAGCACTGACGTGCCAGTTCTCTTCCTGGCTAATTTTTGCTTTGTCAATGCCACGGGAAAGTATTTCTTGTGACTGACAAAGCAGTGGGACTTATGAATAGGCAAATTAAGACTAAAGAGCAAAGCAATAAGTCTGTAGATAAAAAAGCTGAATAATTCAATTGAGGATCAGTTGCTCAAGTTGATTCGTCCGGAATTTGAATGAAATCATTTTTACTTAAAGTAAGTTTGTCTTTTGGTTGGAAAACCTGTGAGCCGGAAAGCAACATATTTGCATTTTGCTTTCCAATACATAAACCAAGCCCTCACTTTTGTAGCCCTTTCTCGTTGAATAATCTGCTCTAATTTAATTGGAATTTGCATCCTATAAAAAGCTTTTTCTACTTACTTTTCCACTGATCTTAGCTATTGAGATATAGTGATCTGAAGGCGCAGTATGTCTGCATGTGCTCATTATCATACTCACAGGAGCGGCTTTGTTTCTGCCTTTCTGCTGAATGATCTGCAGAATCTAAAATGCACTTCTGACGTTGCTCCCTATTGATATTCCTTCATTTTAAAACAGTTCGGAATGAGGAGCTATTTGTTTGTATTTTCTGCTGGGAAGTGTTTTCCACTGAGTAACAGTGGGGCCGATTCTGTCAATGTTTACAGGAATGACTAAGTCAACACAATTACTCATACAATTAGCTTTACCTGGCCCTAATAGCCACCCGTTGAAAGGCATTTAAAATGCAGATGGGCGTCTAAGGGGGAAGCAAAAAGGGTACAGACACCTCATCTTCTTCAGCTCCTCACTCTGTCTTTAGGTGTCTAAGTACCTTTATAAATCCTATATATATATATATGCAATAGTAAGTCACCGTTCACAGCAGTGGACGAACACTGCTGCCCAAGTACATGACTCAGAAACAAAGAGGGCAGCAGCAGTGCCAGGGGGATACAGCGCCTCAACAGAAATGGATTAACACAAGACAGTGATCCTCCGAGAGATGTTTGGGTGAAATACTGCTGAGTGGATGGGAAAGCTGCACTGACTGTGAAATAATTCCAAAGGGCCATATCATCATTGCGGCTTCCCTTCTGTCCCGTGGGTGTCGTTTTAACTCTCCCTGGTCAAAACAAAGGCACGCAAAGCCACAGACCAGATCCACTGCGGCCAAGGCTTGTGGGGTGACATGGGCACAGCACCAGAGACACTGTGGCTCAGCAGATGGATGAAGGTCACTGGCTGGATTAGCCAGATGCTGAGGGCGCTGTGGCATGACCTTCAGCAAAAGAAGAAAAGACCGATTTGGTTCTCCTAGGAGAAGCCACAAATCCCCTTGACCTCAGCAGGAGTTCCTGAGGGCAGGATGGGGTTTCAAGACTCTAGGAGTTCAGTGCCAACCATTCATATGTGCGTAATCCCCTGCTTTATAAAAGGCAACCATGTGCCAGCATGGCTCAGAGCCTTTAACAGGATGAGCCCAGAGACTCGCATGGCTCTCAGAGATGACAGCACATAGAGGTAAATCCACAAGGGGTCTGCACCTAGCCCTTGCCGGTCCACCCTCTACCATGGCCCTTCCCATGTAACCCAGCGTGCTCAGCACCGTACACAGGCACGCAGCCGTGGGCACACAGCCATGTCTGTGAAGGCAGCACAGCAGAAAGCCTGAGCTCCAGCCTTCAGTTCAATAAGCAGATGGCTCCCCAGCACTATCATTTTACCTTTTACAGCTTCTGCTCTGCTCATGCAGGCAACGTTTTCTGGCTTATGGCATGGGGAAAAAATATAAGGTAGCCACCGCGTCTTTGCAGAATTATCCACTGCTTCCATTTTCTGTTTCTCAAACCCTTTGGGGCTGGAGGGGGGGAAGTGCATTTCTGGTTTTGATTTACATCCTGCAGGACACAGACTTTTTTTCCCCCTGGATCTCAGTGGGTTCTTTGCTTCTTGTTTGCCTCTTCCCAGCTTGTTACAGCTCCGTCACTCTTTGCGGGGAACCGGGAGATGGAAGGCTGTTACACAGACATCAAGGGCTTGTGATTGCATGCTAGTAAACATGAAAGCAGGAGGATTTCAGTTGGTATTAAGAAACCACAAGACAGCTGCAGATGTGAGCGTTCCTGGAGGCAGCAATTAGACCCCGTGTTATTCCCAGCACCGCCACTGACCTGCAAGTCACCATAGAAAGGCAGGT
>VZRI01002504.1:400599-426785 GCA_013397515.1 Upupa epops | reverse complement strand
TTGATGGCAGGGCCACAAGTTGCGGCACCACTGAACCACCCCTAGCTGAGTCACCACATCCTACCCAACGCATCAACCATGGAAAACAGCTGACCCAGCCATGAATTGGTGGAGGGCAGAGACTTGGGAGACACACAGCGCTGTGCATGCCCTGCCAGCCATGAACGCCGATGCACCCGCCACCCCCTCCTGAAAACCTGAGCAGCTCCAGCTCTGCATCCTGGAGATTTAGGATAATGAGAGATTTTTAATGCAATTAATAGATGCCATGGGACATGGTCTTGTGAGTCTAGAGGAAATGAGGCTTGGATAATTGGTGTTGAAACACATATATCAGTGGGCTGATTGTTCCCCCCACCCCAACAGAACTGGAAGCTGGAACGTGCTGCTGGCCAGCACTGTACAAATGAGTTTGGCGGCATCTTCCAAACAAAGTTCTGGTACAGAGCCTCTGCCAGGAAGCTCTGCGATCCCAGCAGGAAAAAAAGCTGTTAGCCGGCTTTTCTTTAAAAAGTTGCTTGGAAAATGGCTTCATCCCTGTCATGCTCATATGCCCACACAAGCCTGTGGCCACAAATCATCCTCATCCATCTTCACTCTTTCCTGTCTCAGCAGCCCCTCAGAGCACCAGGCTAGGACACACGATGCTTCCCCAGACCCCAAAGTCTGCTCCAGGGCTCTGCTGACTGAGGAACAGGCTGCGGAGCTGAGAGGGGCCCAGGCTGCTGCCTTAAATGTTTCCCCACACTCATTTATAGCAGGACCAGGGGAAGGAGCTGAGATGGAGTAGCTCTCACCCGCACCTATTAGCAAGTGGGAAAATATTCATTCCCCTGGGTTGTTAAGCATTTGTGTATGGGTTTGGAAACTGTGTCACCCCATTATAATTAGGGGTAAGCACAGTGCGGGCCACTGGAGCACAGCAGAGTGCGAGGCTGGAAGGAGAAAGGCTATGCTCACTTGCCCATTCTCTCCTGCACTCACTGGGAACAACAGAGCCAGCAATGGGCAGCCTGAGCCATCAGCCACGTGCTGGAGTACCTCTGCCAACCAGCCCTGGGCACTCTCTGCTTGCCAAAACAGAGCTGGCCAGGGGCCAGCCTACTCCAAGCCAAACTCCAGGAGGGCTCCCTGGGGATAAATCACTTCTGACAGCCAAACTGGGAATGAAACCCTGGCTGAGCCCCGTCTCCTGCTGCCACCAGGAACCTGGAGCCAAGCCCCAGCCCCTGCAGATGTATTTGGTGGGCTCCAGTCCCCAGCAGCAAACCCACAGCACTGGGAGAAGCCTGTTTAGAACAGAAAAGGTGTGGGGATCTGGCAGGGCAGCAGAGTAAGGACCAGCCAGCACAGCCTACAGCCACGACCTGGCTGCAGATGGAGAGGAGCAAAGTCTAATGCATGCCAGCACCTCAGGGTCACAAGTTAAAGAGCAGCAAAGAGGCAGCACCATGGCTGGCTGCCAGGTGACCTGCCAGACCCCTCCACCATGTTCCTTCATTGTCAGCTCTGCAACCACCCAGCAAAAGGGCGTGAGGGCAGGGGAACAAAAGTGGCAGCTGGAAACCATCACTTAAAATCCAGACAGCACAAGAACTCTAGAGCCTAGCCTGCCAGTTAAAGCCAAGTCCTGCCCATGGAGATTGGGAAGCACCGGGATAGCCAAAGCAGCACGTGGGGGGTTAACTCACAGCCACAGGAGCAGAAAATGAGGTTCCAGTTATTAGTTGATTTATTGGTCTGTCCTCAATTGGCACTCAGGACTCGGAAGAAAATGTTCCACTCCAAAGCATTAAGCATCTTCAAAGAGCAGAAGCATTAAAAATTGAAATCATAAAATAGACATGTAAATATAGCAGAGGTAAACGGGGCAGCAAGGAGCAGCAGAGTAGAGCCAGTCCCACCTTATGGGACAGGGAACAGGCTCTACTGGTGGACTAGTGCTGTGCTGGGTGACTGGAGCTGTGTGGGGGCAGAGTGGGGCAGCTGTGGTCCCCCAGGTTTTCAGAGTTGTCTGCAAAGATACTGAACCTTTCTGGCTTGCTGCTGCTTCACAGGAAGCTGGTAGATGCTCAGCCACTCTCCAAACCCATACCGGACTATGCCCAGGGGCTTTGAGCTTCCACATAAACCATTTCAAGAAACAGCAAACCAGCCAAAAGATGAAACATCTACCAGCTGTGTGCCAGCACTCACGCGAGCTGACAACCTCAAGATGAAAAACCATCATCTTGGTCAAGATCTCCAGCAGGAACCAGGCAACAAACCACCGTGTCCTGCAGAGTCCCTGAAGTGGTCAGCATGAGGGATACTCAGATATCCCTGTCCCTCACCATGCTCTGTCACAAACTGGCTCTCTTGGCACCCCTCCACACCTTTTTTCCCCCCTTAATTGGGAGCTTGTTAATTATCCCCATCCTTTGCAGAGGAAATAAACAGCAATTAGAGAAATAAGTGGTATTTTTATTCCCTGGCACTCTCACCCAGCTCCGCAATGCCTCCCATCCGCAGTTCCCACACGGGCACACACTAAAGCCCAGGAGCTCTCTACTGCCTGCTCCTGAAGCAGGACTGGGGAGCAGCAGCTCTCCCCAGGGCAGGAAGCACTCCGGCGTGAGAGCAGCAGCCTGTCCCACTGTAATCTCTTTTAAAAGCCATAAATTGCTGTGAAAAGCTGGTTTTCCCGCACAACAGAAGGTTAGTGTGTTTAAAGAGAGCACTGGAACTGTTTTTTATTAATCAGAACTGCTATAAAGGAAGCATTTTAATTAACATAATTATCCCGGTTGAGAGAAGCAGCCCGTACCTCACAGATACCTTTCAAACTAAAGACGCAGGCTGTCACACTCAGTCATAATTAAGCAAAATGAGCTGGTTTTGCTCGCCATACATCTGCCTCCTTCCAGCCACAACCTTCCCCGGCCCTATTCTGCTCTTCATGTGAGACTGCATCAGCCCGACCCCATGTGCCTGTCCCTGCCACCTCCAGCACGGATCGAGCTTCATCCCAGCCAGCAGGAATACAAGGTTTGTGCCATCACATGCTCCACGTGTTGTCTGTCTCCCCTAATTACTACTCTCCAACTCAGCAGTCAAATCTGCCAGCATGTGAGTGACAGCTGGAAATCTCAAAAATATTAAATTCCGTGAGGTTTCATGAGAACAGGCAGGAGGATTGAGAGGAGAGGCCATCCTCGGCTCAGGCTGCAGCAGCAGCAGCTCCAGAGAATCCACCCAGGAGAAAGGCAAAGCAAGAAAGCCCCAACGACGCAGGGAAAAGGCTGAATCAAAGAACGCATCTCGCTAGATATTGAAATGAGCCTGTGCTCAAGTATTAGCCCCTGCAAATGCTGCTTCTGTAGTGCTGAGCGCTGTTAACAACCCGCTCCCAAACAGGAAAGGCAATTTCCATGGGAAATCCACTTCTTCTTGGTGGAAGAATTAAAGTATTCGGAAAAAAGATAATCAAACACGCCTTTCTGCTCAACACAGACTGACACGTTCCAGGGACTGAAAATGAGGTTTGCCTCAAATTTAACTGAACATGCCTTAGCCCTACTCCGTGTTTTCCCCCTGTCCTCACTTCCCTGGGATGAGGATGGGTTCCATGCACCCCACATGAGGGACCACGGCCAAGCAGTGAGACACAGAGCAAAGGTCCCCTTTTGTGGCAGCTTCTCTATAAATGCTGTGTTGAAAAATATTTATTTTTACTGTTACATTCCTCAGCTTTCCCCCAGAATGAAAAGGTCCCACCAACCCCTTAGTGGAACATCTAGAAGCATTTTTGCAAGTCAACGTCGCTGAGCCATGAGTTCCTCACTGTCCCCAGAAGAACTGCATAGGGACACAGAGCAAAAGGAGAGCAGAGACAAGCCTCGGGCTTGCTGCTGAGAAGGGGTTTGTGTGGTTTATTCACATGCAGGCTATGCAGCACCCACGTAGAGATGTCTCAAGACCTACTTGTAAGACCAAATAAAAATACATCTTGTGGTACTGCATCAAGGGAGCTGGGAAGGAGGGCTTTCAAAATTGGGTTCTCTCTCTACCCGTGAAGAGGACGGGGTTGTGACACCATCGAGAAGCTGTTTGTAGGTCTCTGTTCACGGGCTACCAGACAGGCAGCCTCACCCTCCCACAGGCAAAGCATCTGCCTTCCCTGAGCTCCCAGTCCCGGTATAAATAGGATTGACTGGGGTCAGTGGCTCTCCCAGCAGCATCCCCTGCTCTGCAGCAGCCGTGTCCTTTGAGGACCCTTCCCTATGCTCCCCACATCACGAGCCAAAGCCACAGCAGGATGAAGTGATGCTCATAACCGCCTTAGAAGGGAAATGTTAACAAGCAATGAGCAGAGGGCGAGAAAAGCCCTTAATCGCATTAGCTTGGCTGACAGAGTCGATGAGAGTCCCCAGGCTGTTGAGCCCCATCTGGCCACGTAGCGTGCGTGGGGTTCATTTTCTTATGCAGGAAGGAAATTGCCATATAAAAACATATGCATAAAAATAACCTTTTTTCCCAGCTAAAAAGCCACGTGAGCGGTGCCTTTCGATCCATGGGCTGGGTATCAACAATAACAAGGCAAAGTTTCCCACTCAATCTCATAGTGTTGGCCCATAAAAGCATCCCTGGCACACTCAGATCCCTGTCCATCCCGGCTGGGCTATAATGGAGTTCACTTTAAGAGCGCAATAGATCTTCCTGGTCACCCAATCCAGCTCCCTGCTCCTGCAACCCTGCCAAGTTCCCATTTGAACACACATAAAAGATCTCAATGGCTGGGTGTTTAATTACAGGGACTAGAAATCAGGCTCTGCAGTGCCCTATCAGATTATTCCAGCTCCCTCAAGCTGCCTTTGGTGCCAACAGGGAAAATCAGACTAGACCTAACAACACACTTCCCATTCCTTGGGTTGAAAGAGCACTGAGAGGACAAACCAAGCCAAAGGCACCTCTCAGAATCACCCAGCATCGCTGCTCATTTGCCAGACTCCCAGGGAGCACTGCCTGCTGCCCTCCCAACATGCATTTTGCCATCCTGCACTCTCCTTCCCAGGCTGCTGAATCTTCTCTTGTGCCAGCATCACCATGCGCCTCTGGCTTCCCGCAGAACTTCTTGATTGCTCCCTGGCTCCTCCCCAGCATCACCATTCAACTGGAGGCACAAGCCAGTCTTTGTCACATCTTGGCAAAGGGATGTCTAGAGCCTTGGCTGTAGCTGTGACTTAAAAAAATAAGGGAATATGTGTGCAATTAGGCAGCCTGATAATGGAAGCAGCCTCAGCAAGGCTGGGCAACACCGACCACCAGGAGCCATTACCAGTGTCACCAACACAATCCTCAAGAGCCCTTTCTCCCACAGCAGCAGGTCACTCTGCAATACTCCTTCATCTGCATTGACCAAAGGCCCCTGGGGGCAGTAAAATAAGGGTGAACACTGGGTTGGACATATCTCCTGCTCGTGGCCATGCACACCTCTGCCTGTCCCAAGAGATTGGAAATACAGATGCCAGCACAGTCCCCAAAAACACTCCTACATGGTGTCCAGCTAAAAGACAGCTTTCTGGGGTTGTAAGGGAGCCCATGTCCTTGAAAGTCAAGTTTTAACAAAAAGTGATCCACTGCTTTGTCTGACCAAACTACTGGGAGCACCAGCAGCTCAATTTTTCATTGGTTAAAGCCTCCTTTCTCTAAAAACGTGGGACCAGCTCTTCCTGTGGCAGCAAAACATGGGCAGCACAGAGCCTCAGATCACAACGATGAGTCTCCCTGCAATTCTGCTGGGCTACAAGTTAAAATCCCACATCTGACAACACCTGCAGCGCGAAACCCTCCAAGACCAGCAGGCGAGCAGATTTCCAGCCTCTTCCAGCAGCTCAGAGCCCACAGAAACACTCCATCAGTCACAATACAGGGCACCTACAAGGTATTTTGCTTTGCTGTCTGTTATTTTGCATCCCAAAGCAAGCACCTGCCATGTTGTAGGTGAGCTCTGGGACAGCAGCTCAGGCAGAACTCTTCTGAGGTGCTCCCAAGGACCACAGCAGGGACAAAGCAATCAGGGGCCAGACAAGGAATGTGCGACTTTCCCAGTGTGGAGGGATCGCTGAGACTTGCTGGAAGGCATCCAATTAGTTAACGAGTACTCCAGAGCTGAGGCTGGTCTGGAATCACTAATTAATTGCCACAAGACAAGCAAGAGTGAATATATTGGAGGAGCCTGCATCTGTATGCGCCTGGAAACAACAACTCTGCCCAGAAATGGAGAGAAGCAGCGGCAAAAAGCTGACAGGATCATGTGGATCCCAATGCCACACCAGGACCAAAGTCCACCACCAGCTCCCATTGCAAATGTCCTGTACCAGGACCTCACACAGCCCTGTTTCTCCACAGTGGTACCAGCCCATCCCCATACAGCCAGTGAAAGCTTCACTTCTCATGATGTGGTAACCAAGTGAACAGGATATGTTATCCTGGCCAGGAGCCTCCTGCTTCCACCATCCACAAACACCATGGTTCCAGAATAATTTCTTCCCACCTATTATCCCCATTAGTTTCCTACTCCAGGTTCCTGAACACCTTCCAGTACAGGAGGACATGGTAGGTCCCAGGTCTGAGGTGGCTCAGTGGAGCCAGACTGTCACCAGCAGCATCAGCAACCTCCTGACAGGCCCTCCTCATGGAAAATCAGCGGCTGAGCTCTAGGAAGGATGAGAAAACTTCCTCCCAAGGTGATAGCGCTACCAAACCCTCGCAGCTCCCTGGCACCTCTCTAGTGTGGATCTCCATGTGGAGGGAGCTGCAGAGCTGCTCCACACCTGTCCCCTGTGACAAATTAGCGAGAGATTGAGGCATTTCAGCACAGCTGCCTCATCCTCTGCCGGCATGACAATGTGATTAATGTCAGGTGCAGATGAAGCTCATTTTTCAGAGGTATGTGATGGCTGCAGGGGCACACAGGGAACCCCGGAGCATGGGGAAAAGCGAGAGCAGCAGCAAAAGGCAGGATGCAGGGCAGAAGAGTGAGGAGCTGAGCCCAGGGCATCTCCCAGGAAGCCTGTTTGCCAGGTTGGTTCACGATTAAGCACACTGGGGAAGAGCCCCACGTGGGAAGTGAGCTTTTATCTCTGCTACCACACACGTGGCCAGATCTGGGGAGAGCTGTGCAGCAGGAGGTATTGGTGAGAAGCAGCCAGGAGTCCGTTGCCACGCTCCAGGATAGGCAACTCCAACATCACCATCACTAGTCTCCCAGCTCCACCTTCCTCCAGGCCATTTTCCTCCTCTTTTCTGGAACCAGTAGGTCCTGTCCTGCCTGACTCGACTCTGCAGCCTCACACTTGCTCTTTGCTGCTGGATGGACCTGAGCCAGAGCTGCTCCTTCAGGAATTGCTTAGGAAGGCAGAGCTCTGTGTCACTTTGCAATGTAACACATCTCAGACACGGAAAAAACAGCCAGTTGGTTCATCCACCTCTCTACTGGAGTTTCTCTATGTGCTGGAGCAATGCCCAACATGGCAATGTTGCTGGCCCAACATAAAGCAGCTCTTCTGAGGACTGGGACAACTCAGTGTGCTACAACAGAGCAAAGCATCCACAGGATCAGGAATTCCTGCCCAGTTTTTGAGTGAATAATAGCTTTTGGAGGGAGCCAATGGTCATGCCAACAGCACCCAAAACTCTGAGACCACTATGACAAACCTTGTTCTAGTTTTTTGAGGCTCTAACTACTGAACTGCCTTCTGCTAAAGAAAAGAAAACCCCTTGAGTTCAATGGGCCCACGTGAGCCGGGACAACAGCGACAAATCTTTGGGCACACGGCCAGTGTCAACACCTTCTGTAGGACTCAATTATCAACCCAATAGGCAGCATCAAACGGAGAAGCTGCTTTTTGATAAATCCGAACTTTTATAAGGAAAACATGTTGAGAGGGCAAAGGTGAAAACGACGCAAGGCACTGCAGCCCCGCTGCTTGCAAGACAATCCTGCTAATTTATCCCAGCACAGAAGCAGGACCCTTTCTGCTGTGTTAAGTGAGCACTTAGAAATCCCACTGCTCTCCAGCACCGTGCGACACTTCAGCCCCGACACCCCACAGCAAGGAGAAAACACTGTGGCACTTACCAAAGCTGAAATCTTGCTCAGAGCTGCTGGTGAGGTGAGGAATCTGGAAAGGAGAAGAGAGGGAGATGTGGTTCAGTGGGCTGGCGACACTGGGCAGTTCAGGAGTGTTGGTGATGTACTAGCTTGCTGATCCCATTTCAGTATGAACAGGGGGCTGCTTCATCACCATTCCCCTCTTCCAGCATCTCATTATCTCCTGGAGCATTCCATGCAAATCTGTGCTCCAAAATCACAACAGCACACCTGGGAAGCCATAAATACCCGTGAAAAACCGCTCTATAAATCCATGGGAAGGGGAATTTATCACACTTTCTTTGGAGATCTCCCTGAGTGTTCCATATTAAGCCATTGGGTTCATTTGTCTAAGTGCTCCTCAGAGAAAAATGTCTGCTCTGCCACCCGTTATTGGCTCTGCAGGCAGGAACAGCACCAAGCAAACATCTGGCCATAAAGATGAGGGACCAGGTCCCCACAGCCTAGGGACATCCCACAGCCTGGGGACTGGTGCCTAGCATTGGCCTGCTTGTTTGGGAAGAAAAAATAAGACGGAAAATGTGCCCTGGTGCTTGACCCCACAGTCAGTGGATTTCACCCTGAGTAGCTCCTGCCAGGCTGCCCGTGTTGCACAGGAGAGCATGCTGCACCTCAGCTATGACATCTCTGTGTGTTTAATACATCCCTATTGTGACTCCCACGTTCTTCTGGGTAGATGAGTGGGAGCCAGGAGAAAACAAGCAATACGGTTCCCCGCAGTGTGAAATCCCAAGCGTGGCTGCCACTGAGTGCAATTACTGTGTCTGTGACTCCTGTATTCTGGCTAATACTGCTAACTATACCGGAGATTAAAGGATTTGGGGCTGCAAAGTCCATTTCATCCATCCAAGGAAATACAAGCAGGGAAAAGGTCTTGCAGAAGGCCCTGGACAAAGCAGAGTCTGGTCTGCAGGTGACTGTCCCACCATGTCCTCTTGGTGTTGGGTTTCAATACAGTGCCTGGAAGCAGGGTAGCAAATAACCCCTCTGCAGCCCCGTGACCAAGGAAGCCTCAAAAGTAACCCTTTTATGGAGTCAGCATCCTTCTCTGGTCAGAGCCAGCACAGCCTGAGAAAGGCTCCTGCCCTGAGAGGAAACCACAACCATGTCCACATCTCTCCAGCTCCTCCAAGCCCATGTAATACAAAGCAGATTAGATAGAGCGGTGTTTTGCAAGCACAGATGAGCAAAGCTGAGCAAGGAGATGGCCCCAAGTCATAAAAGCTGCCCTTTTGTTATGAGCTCAGACACAGCTTTATATATCCCTGAGCAGCAGAGGAGCCATCTCCACTACAACCCGCCTTTGATTTAAAATGGAGCATCTCCCTCAGCATCACCACCAGGACAACAATGAGATAACCTCCTTTTCTTCTGCTTTGTCCTTTACGCCACTCCAATGATTGTTGAAACCCCTCACACAGTTTTGCACATACAGGATGGACCACCAGTGCTGCTCAAGGGCTCAGAAGGGAGCTCCAGAATAAACCAGCAAAGCTGGTGAAGCATCTTTGCTTCCCACTCCTGCCGGAAGAGCAGATTTGACCTGTGAGCCCCCCTGAACAGTGTCAGAGGGGTTTGAATCAGCATTTTCTGACATCAGCCATGCTTCAGCATCCTTTGCTGCAGGGTAGAAGGGCAGGCAGCTCCTATGCCCATGGGTGCTGCCCTGGGAGGAAGGTTCAGTAAAGCGCCTCGGATCAGCAATGGATTGAAACTGCTGACACTCTAATGCTCCTTTGCAGCCATCTCAAGTGAATAGAGGCTGTTCTTCCAGAAATCAGGCAATGAGATTGCTTACAAGAAATGTCCAAGAGCTACAGGTGTCCCCACAGGAGCCTGGGGACACCAGAAGTGGGACAGGGTGCTCAGCAAATGGCATAGCTACGGCACCAGTCTTCACCACCAGCCTTCCATCTGACAGTGCTGGAGCTTGTGGGATGGGAGAGGAAGAGAGTTTCTTAGCTCATCTAACCCATCTACAAGAGCTCATAGCATCATTGCATCACCTCAGCTCAGTATCCCTGTATCCACCACCCCTGCAACATCTTCCTGCCCTCTCCTAATTCCCCAACATCGCAGCTCCCACGTTTTATCTGAGAGACCACAACAGGCAAGGTTAAAAAAAACCCAAAACCCAACAAACAATCCAAGGAAAAGAACAGAGCCTTGAAAACCCAGCCTACCCTTGTACGGGAGGGATGGAGGCAAGGCAGGAAAGCCACATTACCATTACAAATCCTCTCTCCCTGCCCTCACCTCCCTGCTCATTTCCATATCACAGGGGACACAATACCTTTATTCTTGTGAAAAACTGTCCCATTTTTGCAGGGACCAGCTGTCCCCACTCCCAGCAGCAGCTAAGGGAGCTGGGGAACAAAAGCCATGCTCACACTTGCCCTGGCAGGCGGTGCTGGGGTGTGAGTCTCCGGGTTCTCATCAGCCTCCCGAGATAAGTTTTTATCATTATTATTATTAGTCTCCTTTACCTTTTTTTTTTCTTAGCTTCAAGATCCTTTAGTCAGTCAAATCACACACAGAGTAGCAGAAGCAGCAGAAAATAAAGCATTATCAGGGGTTCAGGAACTTATTTTCATCTCAAGGAGCATATAAAAAAGGTTGACAAGTCTTTATTCTGCTCTTATGGGATAATCTGTAAGGTTCCCAGCTGACATGGGGGGGAAAAATTAAAAGCATCAGAAAGAAATTACAGGAACAAGTAAAACCCAGGTCTCTGATAAATTGAAGCACTGACAGCTGAAGGCACTGGAGGGTAAAATGTCAGTGGGAGAAGAACAAGAGTAGCCACAGGCTCCAGGAAGGGTTGGATGAAGAGTGCTGGGTGCAGTGCAGGAGGGTCACTCAGCCCCCTCCAAGCTGGTATTTCCTCCTCCTAAGTGGACTTGTCACGTCTTTCCAGTCCAAAGCATCACTGACACAGATGGCAGAGGAGGGAAGGAAAGCAAAGCAGCTCAGATGTCCATCATCTTCAGCAGTACCCAAGTCACCAGATTTATCCTGGTCCTGGCTGGCTGCTCCGATAAAAGCTACAAGCATTGAGTCAGGTTCACTAACATCCTCCTGCAGCAGGGATCCCAGAAAGGTGTCTGTGGTGCAGGGGAACAAGGGTTCCTGCACATCCCCAGTTCCTCAGTGCCATCATCAGTGATCGATGGCCTGCTCCAGGAGGAAATAAATTCCCAGGTTTTCGCAGGAGGTGAACTGGGGGGTGTATCCATCTTAAAGATGCTTAATGAATGTGCCAGAGCCTGCCAAGTGGCAGCAGATACATCTCTGCAGCCAGCACTCCCCACGCTGTTCCTTGCGAGGCTCAGGCACAATTTTGCAGCTTCTTATTGATTTTATTTATGTTCCCCGGGCTCTGGCAGTGTCTACATTGCCCAAGTCCGACAGGAGCCCCATAGTGATGGCGGAGATCTGCACTTGCTTTTCCCTTCCCGTTCCTTGTGCCTGGGAGGAGCCCCAGGGCAACTCTGGAGATAAAAAATGGGGTGTGACCAGCAGAGATGCCTTGCGCTCCTTAGATCATGCTTAGTTTTGTGTGGGCTTCAGCTCAGCTCTGCAGGCCAAGAAAGAGGATGATGCAGGACTTCTAGAGCACTGATGAAAACTGGAATGACACTGGGGCAAATGCTGGTGCCACCCACACCACCCTGGCACCAGGCTCTGCACTGTGTCTCTGGAAGTCAAAGCAAAATGAAATGAGGACCTTGCAGGACAAACTTTGAAAATAATTAGCTTTTATGTATCATAGCAGACCTTGGGTTTGAAGGCAAGAAAAATGGCAATCAGCAGTTCTGGTGCATGTCTTGGCTTTGCTTTTCCCCTTGGGGGAAAAGAAGAAGAAAAACTGGTGGGCAAGAAAAGCAGCAAAGAACAGCAGAGACCCAGATGACCTTTCTGGCTAAGAGACCTTGTCTGAATCACTGGATGGTAACAATGAAGGAAATGCCAGTGCCCTGCCTTATAAATACCAGCTTCCTCATGGGGTGAAATGCCAGCTTCGGAACGTGGAAATGCCGCAAAGAAAATGTCACCCTCCCCAAGGTGTGAAATGCCAGCTGCTGCCAGCACCCGGACTTGCCCCCGGGGACAGGGGCAGGACAGTCCATGTGCCCAGTGAACCACACAAATCACATTTACAGACCAGTTCAGATCAAGCCAAAGCAGTTATTTCCAGTTTTCCCAGCTAAATGGAAAAAACAATTGAGCCTAAGAAGATTTTGCCATCTGAAGAGTTTATCGCGACCTGAACTCATGGTTCTCAGCGAGAGCTGCTGTTGCTGGGCTTAATCCTATTTATTAAACTCGGGAAATCATCCAACATATGTCTGTGTGCGAAGAAACGCTTCCCACGAAGCTGCTGCTGATTATTTGCAATTTCTCTCCTTCCCTTCCCGAGACTGAGCTGGAATGAAGTATGGCTTAATCCAAAGCCCCGTTTTTTCATCAGTTCATCCTGTCTTTACTCCCCACTCAGCATCCTCCTGCCCCACAAGAATAAAAATCAGACACCAGCCACTCCCCCACCCAGGTCAGGACAGCAAAGCAGGGGGGACAATTCCCAGCTCAGGGACCAGCAACACCCCTAGGACCATCACTGGGAGATGAGCTGTAGGGCTGCATAAGCATAACCAAGTCCTTCTACCTGAAAAATTACGCCAGGGAATGAATGAAGTTGCTCTCTGCCATGTGGGAATTGGAGCTGTGCTCTTTCCCCACGCCTACACCTTTCTTTTCCCCCTCCCCATGAATGTGTGAAATAATTTTACCACACTTTTTCTTTTTTTCTTCCAGCTACTCCCCCTCCCTTGAGATCTCGTCCTTCCTGGCATTTGAAAATAGCTCTTGAAAAGGAGGAGGAAGAGAGGGGGAATTAAAGGAAATGTGTGGGGCTGCAAGATGGAAGGGGAGAAGAGGGAAAAAACCAAGAGTGAAAACACAGGTTTTTCAAAGCAATCCAAGAATGGCCAACTTCAATTCCCAACTGGGAAAGGGATACTGACTGGCAAATTTTGGAAGGCAATTTGCATCTTTGTTGGTTGGGCAACACCAAGGAAGAAGGGAGCAGGGACACGCTGATTTTCCCTGAACTGCACCTTCCACCTCCTTCTGGCTCCAGTCCATTGGGCAGGGGCCGAAGCAGTGTTTCCTGGCTTTTTTTCTTTAAAAACGCCCGACAAGAACAACCTAATTCATTGCAATGCAGCCGCTTTGTGTCTGACATGGAAGGGACTTCGGGATTTGTGTTCATGGCAGCGGGAGGGCTGGCAGCAGCAGGCACTGACCCCCTGAGGAGCACATCTCTGTGGGGATGCACCAATCCCTTGCGGAGTCCAAAGCAGGCTTCCCACCCCAATGAGACTTGCAAAGCAGCAGGAGCCAAGAGAGGAACAACATCAGCTACCTGCTGATGCCATCCTGCTACCCCTTCCCAGTCTCCCACTCGTTCCAGCTGAGCTGAGGAACAAACATCACCCACTCCAAGTAGGTAGGTTGGAAGTGGCTGGGGACAAGATACTTTAAGTTTGCTAACAGTCCATGGTACTAACTCAGGAAAGCCAGATGACAGGCAGCAAAGCCACCCTTTCCAAAAATAGTCCTGCAGATCGCTTGCGCTCAAGAGATCTCCAAGGGTTTAGTGTGAACTTCAAAACACCCCCATTTCCAGCACACAGGAACACAGCTTGCACAGCTAATAATTTTCTGGTGCATCTTCATTAGCCTTTACACATTCTGCTTGAGGCCTCCTGCCTCCTCCCTGCTGCTGCAGGCCCAGGGCCACATCCTGCTCTCATAGGAAATGTTTTACATTGGTGCCTCAGTGGGCTCTTGGATGCTTACCAGCTCCCATCACCTTCAGATGACGACGAGCCTGAAGACCCCCAGCTCACCAACACAACCTGGGTCTGATGTAGTTCCTCCTCCCTAACTCCACTTTTCAGCTCTTGCCTCCTGCAGAGGTCTGTAGATCTCAAGATCTGCAGAGATCCCATCTCTGCTGAGCTCCTACAAGACATTTCACCTGGAGACTCAGAACAAGAGGCAGCACATTTCCCCTGCCCCTCTCTTCCCACCAAGGACCATGAGACAAATGCCCTGCAATACAACTTAATCCTCGCTCACAGAGAAGTCTCTTTTCAGAGCAGCAAATTTATTTTATTATAGGAAAAGCCCAACCAGGGACCATTCCAAAAGCCCTTTCCAAGCCATGTGCAAATAACCACACAGCAGCAGCCAGCAAACTCCTCTTACTAGCAGGGAGCAGAGCAGGGCAACTGGAACCATCAGCTCTGCCCAAGACATGGCCAGCACTGGGCTCTCCATGCCTCCAGACCACTCCACTCTTCTCTCTGCTCCCCAGCAGCTGCCATTGTCTGAGGCTGTTGACAGAGGCAGCTCTTCCCCAGACCAGCCTTTGTAAAGCTCACCAGGTTCCACCACTCCACAATGATTTTAGCTCGGTTGAAGCAGCTTTTTCCTGGGAAATCAAGTTGTATGGACATTTTCCAGCCAGCTGAAAAGGAACCCAGCACCTGCCAGCACTCGCACTGCTCGGGTGTTCCCCAGGGAGCTGGATGAGACCCAGCAGAAGTGTAAACCAGTATCTACCCTGGCTGGTAGGTATCTAGCTTCTGAGCTGGCAGTTCAGCCTTATAAAGGCAGGCTGAGGAAAAAGCAGGGATTCTACTCTTCACCTACCAGGTATAGCTCTACCAGGTGCCCCCTTCAGCAGAGACAGAGGGGCAACGGTCCCGCTTCAGCCCAGTTCTCTCACTACCACTGGGCTCTGATAAAGAGCAGATGAGGGGGATTAAAACCCATCCCAGAAGCCATCAGTAGCAGAGCTGTGCTGGAAGGGATTGGGCTCATCAGCCTGTAGAACACCGTGGCAGGATGAGCTTGAAAGGAAAGGAAGATCTGAGCGCGCACATTGCCGCCCGGCTCCCTCTCTAACGAGGGACAGGAGCAACCTGTAGTTAGCAAAGAGCTCCCAGATGAAAGCGGCTCCATCCCCAGGATCTCGTTATTACTTCACAGATGCTCCTCACATACCTTTTCTTTATTGACATTTTGCTAAGGTCTCTCATTGCTCTACATAAATGGGGCCTCGGTGGCTGCAGGGAAGGAAAGGCAGCTCCTGGAGGCTGCTGCAGGGGAAGATGCTGCCCAAGCACACATCCTCTGCCCCTGGCGATGCTCAAACTCACCAACAGCAGGGTCTGGCAGCAAATACCCTGCTCAGGACCTCAGTCCACCTCCCCAACAGGACAGGCTTTGCTGCTCTGGGAACTGCTAAGAAATTCCAGCATGAAAAGCACCAGTGACAAGCAAACCGCCACGACCCAGCCTTTACCTCTGCCTCTGGGCACAACTGCTGTAAGACAATTTGAAATCCAGGCTGAGGAGATCCTGCCCAGCCTGCTCCAAATCTGGCTGGGAAAACAAATCCTTCTTTCTCAAAAAGCTTTAATAGCTTTAACTCCTAAATGGCAGCCAGCCACAGCTCCCTCTTGCTTTGCAAAGCAGAGAAGATGCCTGTGATGGCCTCAGCCAAGGGCAAAGGGTTAGGTTTTTCTCCTGCAGTAAGGAGTGACCTGACCCAGTGTCTCCCCCAAGCCCTAATGGAGTGATGCTGTGACACCAACCTGGCAAGCAACAGCAAATAAACAACAAAATATCTAGCATTTAGGAAGACAACAAGAGGTGAGAGCAGTCTCAGCCCCACAAGTCCAACTGCTGGTGGCAAAGGGAACTCATTCCCCCCTAATGAGAGACGACGACACTTCGTTAACTCAAACTCTCTCATTAATCACTTCTGCATTGCCTCCATCTGCCTCATTGCTGTCAGACCCTGATAATATATGACGAACATTCATTTATCCCTCAACATCCCACTCAGTAAAGATACACGGTGCAGCAGGAATGGATTTACCCTGACATGTGGTTCCCAGCTCAATAGGGCTAATTGAGACATTCTGCTGAGCCAAGCCCTCGCTTCTCACTCCTTCTTCAATTTTGGGGCTCCTAAGGGCAACGCAGGAGCCACCAGCATCTCAGCAGCAGGGGCTCGACACGGACTGCTCCCTGCATTGGCTTTGGCATCCTCATGTTTTCCAGGCACGTTGTATTTCATTGGGATCGTATGCAAAGCGCTGCCTCTGCCTCCCACGCAGCTGTTGGGTTTGCAGCAGGGCTGTTTGTTGGAGCTTTGCTCTGGCAAAGAGAGGAGGAGGAGGAGGGAGTGGCAGGTGGCTCTGAGAGGGGCATGAGGCTGAATCCTGGCACTTTTAAAAAAATTAAAGGGATCAGGATGAATTTGTTCTTAATTCATTAATAGGGACTTCAGCGCTGAGAGATGCAGAATGTGGAGAAGGTAAAATAAGGCAGGCATCACATCCCTGTTTGCTGGCCATGTTTCTTCATGTAGAAAAGCTTTTAGGTGAGTAAAAATACCCTGTCCAGACAATTTTGGAAGGAGGCAGCAGGAAGCAGGATGGAGCAGCTTCCCCAGCCACTCCCAGCCAGCCGAGAGGCTGATGGCCACCGGTCTCCAGCTCTGGTGGCGACAAGCTCCGTGGTGTGCAGACGTAATTAAAAAACCCATTTTCCTGGGGACACAAAGGACATGGAGGTTGTTCCTGCTGCTGGAAAAAAATCTTCCCTGCAGGTACCAAGAGAGCCTTGATGGAGCCCAAACCTCACGTTCCAGCCTGGTGACGACGTCCCCTCCGTCACCCAGCTGGCGGCAACAAGCAAAGACCCAGGAGACCTCGCGCTTAGCCCAGAGCAGCCACCAGCTATGCACAGATGAAAACCAGACAAAAACAACCCGAGGATGCAGATTTCACAGCTCACTAATGCCTCGTTTGAAAGTGTTAGATTATCCAGAACATTAATGGAAGCTGCGTTTAAAAAAAAAAGGTGTTCAGACCGAGAAGAGGGAGCTGTTTCTCTGCTCACCAGCACTGTCATCTCTCACTGATCTCCAAGCTTAAAATGCAGGTGAACAATATTCACACGTGTCAGGCACTGAGGAAGCAGGACCTCTGGCAACTCCCACTCCCACCAATTAAAAATCTATATAGGATCCATCACAGGCGGCAGAAGGCATTTGCAGTCCAGCTGGAAAGGCCAAGGTGGGTAGAAACAGAAAATGAGGAAGGGAGGGACTGGGCATATCCCTAGATGCTCCCCTGCCCCAGTCTGACTAGTTTAGGGCAGGCACCTCCAGAGCAGAGCAGTGTGGCATCCATCTCTGGAGCATAGGGGGCCTGCACAGGGACCTCCAGGAGGCTTCCAATTGCACAAAGGAAAAGGTTTTACATGCTACATGGGACATGCCAGTGACACACACTCAAAGGGTTTGCTGCCAGGTTGGACCTGAGCCACCTAAGCCACCAGTGTGGCTCCACCCCCATGAGTCCACAACCACTGTCTCCAGGCCACCAGCACAGCTCCATCCTCACATGGCCACAGACATATTGTGGCAAGGGCAAGGATGGAGGATGCACAGCGGGCACCCACAGAGTCACCACCTTGTCCTCCCTACCCAGCTCTGTCCCAAGCAACACAGTGGAATTAAGTGCAAGTTATAATTAAGACTGGATGTTTGAAGAGAAACATAATCTCCGTTCTGTGGGATTCGCCGGCACAACAGTAATTAACGTCTCATTAACATTCGCCTAATTAAGCAGTTTATGAAAGTGGATAGATTTGCATACTGCTCCACTTCAGCTTCAGTGCATCCAGCTAGATCCAGGCACCAGAATTAACCCTTTCAGGACATCGCTAACTCCCCACACACCTTCCTGGTGCCTCCTCACAAGGCCATGAGCTGTCAGGGCTGCACGACTCACTGCTCCACACTACCCAGAGCAGGTCAGACATCTCCATCGCCTCCTCTCCATCACCTCCTCCACACAAAACTGTCCCGAGCCTTTCCAGATTTGGCCCTGGGTTATCTATTTTTAAACCCCTTTAGCTGGTTTCAGTACTTTCCCTTGGGTTCTTCATCAGAGAAGCACAAAAATAAAGAAAAAGAAGACTCGTAAGAGTTTCTGAAGACAGGGAGAAGTGTCTCCTGAAACGCTTCACGCTTGCTCATTTCCTAATGCTCTTTCATGTCGGAAAACAATGCCTGCAAGATTAAAGAGACGCTACAAATTCTGAGCACCAGCTTAAAATCAGGACGGCGAGAAGGCATCTGAGCAGCTTCCACAAATGTTTTCACACAGAGACCACGTCCCCTCTCTTTCAGAGTCATCCCTCGTCAGTGGGAAGACGCATCCCACATGCTGCCCCTTAGCCATAAGTCACTTGAAGTGCTGGACATAACGTTTTCCGCTGCTAATACCAGCTTTCCCTTCTGGTGTTGGATTAGTAAAGCCACTGCATCCATCACACGCTTAAAAAGACCTTGGGCAAACTTGCCTCCCCTCCGCACCATCTCCTGGGGAGGGGGGGATGAAATGAGCTCTGCAGCTAGTGGTTAATGCTTGCAGCCAAGATGCAAGTTTGCAGCAGATACAGTGGGAGAGAAAAATTCATGACACAGGCTTTCATTGGAAATCAATAGAACCCAGACCTGCCTGTGATATACACACTCAATTCATCCCTGCTCGGCTTGCTGCATCCTCACCACTGGTCCTCGCTGCAGGATGCGGATCCCCTGCCCACCTCTACCTTCTGGGTCACAGCACTGAGGTCACCAGAGCCATGTTTGCATGAGATGGTCACCTCCTTGATCCTAGTGGTCCTGTGCCCCTGGCCACTGCAAGCCATAGTGATCCAGCACTCACAGTGGGACCAAGAGCAGGGGCTTGGCTATGCCTCCTCATGGCAGAAGCAATTCCAAAGTTTCCTTACATCTACCACCAGTGTCTACAGCTACAGCAACATGCAGCATTGAGAAAAGCTCCCAGTTTGCACTGGAAATACCTCCTAGAAGCACATCTTCATGTTCCCCCCACCCCAGCAGCCACAAAACCTTCCTGGGAGCAGTGTAGGACCAAACCACACTTCTGAGCCACCTGGGGTGCTCTCATCCCTGCCTGAGCCTGACCCATGGGCCCCCCAGCATTAATCCTGTCCCCACATCCCCCCATCCAAGGCAGTGGGTGGGCAGAGGGGCTTCCCCTCCCATGGCTGTGCTGGGGGGATCTGGGG
The DNA here is from genome assembly GCA_013397515.1 of Upupa epops. Classification (NCBI taxonomy): domain Eukaryota; kingdom Metazoa; phylum Chordata; class Aves; order Bucerotiformes; family Upupidae; genus Upupa; species Upupa epops. The sequence continues at coordinate 407,443 of VZRI01002504.1, read as the reverse complement.
AGTCCAGCTGTGCTGGAGCTCTGCAGTACAGCCTGACCTACTTACTGTGGCAGCAGAGCATGGGGTGTCTCCCAGCCACAAACAGACCTCACAGACCATCAGTGAGAGTGTGGCAGGCTGAACCTCCTGTCCCCCCTTTTTCTTTCACCGGGCACCCTCCTTTCCCCACCCCTCCCTGAAACATTCCAGGCACATCTCAGCCAAGAGGAGGATTTATTGATCGTTTTATCTGTGTCTAATCCCAGCCAGAGCGCCGCAATAAACAGAGCCAGCTGAATGAAATGCCTTCTTGCAGAGGTCTCTGTTTGATAGAGTGAGGTGCAAAGGGGATAGCCGTCCCCCAAAGTCCCCAGATGCACCTTCAGGGGACCACCCGCCCCATGGGCAGAGGCACTGAGGCCAGGATTAACACACCGGGCTGCCAGCACCCACGGAAAGATGGGGGCAGGGGTGGGGGGCCAACCAGACCCAAACCACTCCATCTAATCGATGGTAAGCAGTTTAAACACTGTTCCTCTGCAGTTCAGGGAGCCCTAATTCCAGGCATGACCTGAATCTCTTTAAAGAGAGAAGGGGGTGGGGGCAGGCAGGCAGGGAAGGGTGGAAGAGAGCCAGAAATGCCAGGGATGCTAATTTGTCCCCATTCTCTCTCTACAGGGCAGCATCTGGGAGAAAAAGCACCTGCTAGGGAGAAGGGACCTCCCAGGCCCTGGACAAGGCATGTGCATGTGGCAAAGAGCCCTTCCCCTAGCCTTTCCCAAATCCGCTGCAACTAGACCATGTGCCAAGCACCAGAGTACAAAGGGTTAATGGAGTGGTGAGGGGAAAAAAGGCTGCAGCTCCCCAGCCCCAACAGGGGCACACGAGCTGTCAGGCCCCATCATGACTCACGCAGTCATTCTTCCCTTCAAGCCAGAAAAAGAAATAATTAAAAAATAATCAGTCAGGCAGTTGAAAAACTGGAGATAAGCAGAAGAGAGAGGGGATGGAGGAAGCTAATGGGGTCCCTGGCACAAGGAGAGACCCAGTGGCGGATACCCTTGCCCCATGGACACTCTCCATGCCGGAGCAAGCAGACTGAGATCACTCCCACAGTTATTTTTCTCCCTGGTCTCTAAAACCCCCCAAGACATCAGTCATGCTCAGACGAGGTGGAAGCCAGAGCCCCCAGCCTGACCCCCTCAAATCCCCTGCTCAGCCATCCCCTGCCCCAAGGACTGAAAGGACTGAAAAAGGAGAAACAAAAAAAATTGAATAATTCCTGACTCTTACAGGTAAATCGAATGTGTCACTCGGGTAACAAACTGGCCTGGCTGGCAGAAATAGCTCTGTTAAAATATTTCATTTTCTTTTCTTTCGTTGCCTTTCCTGAACGAGTTCCAGAATGGGAAGGTTTTCCAATCCCCACGGACCGCGAGTCTCTCTGCTCCCTTCCCTGCACCCAGCGAGGTAATTATCCACCAGGAGCCAGGTTGTAGGATGGCTGGTTACATCGTTAATTAGCAGGAACGTACCAGTCCCCCGGGGTCTGCCCCATGCCCATCCCTTTCTGCTTTCCTTCTCCTCCTCCTCTTCACCCAGAGGCCCACAGCAGAAGAGCAGACACAGCCAGGAGGGTCCTGTCCTCCTTCCTTGGATGCCAGAGGTGCAAACATCCCCCTTTCCCACCCAAAGAACAAGGGACAAAAGGATCCTAAGAGTGTAACCATTGCCAAGAGGCTGCCGCTGCTGATATGGGGGATGAGGAGGTGGTGCAGAGCAGAACTGCTGATACCAAGACACTCACAAAGTCCAGAACTTCAAGCCTGCTCGTCTCTTGCTGGGAGGGATGTTTGGGAAGCAGAGGCTCCCAAGAAGCTCGTCTTTGCAAAAGAAAAGGGGAAAAAGCTCCCAAGCTTGGAGACATTCAGCTGGTGGGAGAGGCAGTTTCTCTTTCACACTCATCACCAGCTTCCTTATCCCCTCGCCACCGGGCAGAAATCACATTCGCATTAGCCACTCGCTCTGTCTGTGCAAAAGAAGGGCACATGATGCCAGGTTCCCAGATGCCATGGTGACCCACCCAAGGCAACCCCAGGGGAGCACAGGGAAGGAACCCCTCAAGCACGTGACACACCGGGAGGAGCATCCACCAGCGCCTGGCTCAGCAGACGGGCACTGTGCAAGATACGGCGGAGCTGTCAGCTCTCAGACACCCCTATAAGGATGGCTTCGGGCTGCCAGCACGTGACAAGGTTGTCTTCCTCGCCAGCAGCAGGCATAGGATCTTGATGGAGCCTGTGGATGGATCCATTTCCCATCCCCAGATACCATCTCCCCATCACCGTAAGGAAGATAGCTCTGCCCCCCACTAATCCCCTTCCTCCCACAAGGCACTGGGTTCCCCAAACAGAGGAGCTTGTCTTCGCATTCCCCTCACTCAACCGAGAGCAGGACCAGCCTGCAAGGAGCCATAAAACCAGCCAGTGCCTGCTGCTCCACACTCACCTGTGCTCTGCTCCTCCGGGGAGCGGCTTGGAGCTGCTCAGCCTTTGCAACCACCTCCCCTCTGCAGCAAGATATCAGCTTGTGGGTGCTCTGCCTGCCTGCCTGTCTTTGGGATTTTTTTTGCTTCTCCCCCCCACTCCGTTTTGAATGTGCAGATGCCCCAGCCTCTTTAAAATTCATCCTGGGGGGCGGGGGGGCGTGGGAAGTGTTTTGGAACATGCCCAAGCTGTCTGCTTGGTGCGTGCGTGCGTGCTGCTCAGAACCATCCACCTCCAGCCCCATCTCTGTGATGCTGCTGAACGTCTCCCAACAAGCCCTTCCAAAGGCAGGCAAGTTCATATCCCCTGTAAACCCCAGTGATGGCCCCAGGCAGGGTCAGGATATGGCCAAGCAGCCACGTGGCAGCGTAGTCCAAGAGAGCATCACACTCCTGCTCCTACATATTGCCCAGTGCTGCGCCAATAAAGGAGCTATGGAGGTTTAACAGCTTAACCTGTAAAACACAGCCTGGCTAAGACGTGAGTCCACAGCTCTCGGTGGTGTGCCCAGCCAAGGAAGCAGATTAAAAGCACCACCTCAGCATCTGGACTATGCTAAAAACAAGGGAATGTATAACCATAGAATGTGTTGGGTTGGAAGGGACCTCTGAAGGTCATCTAGTACAACCCCCCTACAACAAGCAGGGACATCTTTAACTAGAACAGATTGCTCAGACCCCATCAAGCCTGACCTTGATACATAAACCACCGAGGTTGACATCTGGGCAGGAAGTCTAGGCTGAGCCCTCCTGCCATGCATAATCAGGGCTCTAGGTCCCCGAGGGATGAGGAGAACAGGGCCACCTTCAGCTCAACAGCCCGGCCCTAGATCCATCACACCAAAAAAGAAAAAAAAACAAAACAAGGGACAAGCTTGCTTTTCCCTTTGCTTTTCAATCTCTCTGGCAACATGGACTTCAAAGCACTCATCAACCCATCCAGGGCAATCTCCCCCCCTGCCATCACTTTGCTGCAAATTTGAGTGAAATTGATATTTTCCTACTAGAAACACAAAATTTCAAACACACAGAACATTGGATCTGAAAGCTGACTTTTGTTGGGAAGGTGCCTGTCTCTTTGTTCACTAAAGGGCTCATTTTTCCTGGAAAAGGGCCCAGATTTTGAGTGAAAGATCAATAACATACAGAAAACGGGTCCTTTTATTTAATTTTGCCACAATACCAAAGAGAAAAGAAAGAATCCAATGCTGAGGCTGAATGATTTCAAAATATTTTGCATTTGTTTACCCCACTGTGATGCCAAAGCCTCTATCCAAAGCAGCTCCATTGGAAGCTGCAGCTCCCTTAGAGCATCCCAGCTCTCTCAGAGCATCCCCAGATCACCTGCTGATGCCCCAGTGGGAACAGCATCCCTGACACCACTGCAGCCCTTTTTTGGGGGGGGTTATTAGAGATTGAACACCTCTGACTTGGATAGAAGCCAAAGAGTTTCCCCCTTGAATTGTCCGAGGATGACCTTCTAACTATAGGGAGGGGAAAATCAAACTCTTATTCCAGTTACAGCCTGATTTGGAGGGAAGAAAGGGAAAATATCCCCAAACCCCTGCCACGAAGATGCAGCATTCAAGATGCCACGCAACAGTCATGACACACTGCATCCTCCCCGAGCCATATGGGGGAAAACTAACACTTTGGCAAATTTATGGAGACGTGTGAAAGTGATTATATTCCTGAAAATATCTCAAGTGGAACGGCCTACCTGGCATATTTTGTTAGTCATGAAACACGCTCCCTCCACCGACCGCAGCTTGTGGCTTCCCATCTGCTTAAAGACTTTAAATACTGAAACTTTGCTGGTGGTTTGATTTTTTTGAAGCTGAAATAGCAGCCCTCTGCTGAGTCAGGGGCGCAGGGATGGGGCCGCGTGAAGGGACGAGGGGGAGGCCCCACCATGAGCTGAGGATTCGCCACATGGGTGATACAGCCTACCTCTGCTGATGGGGTGGTGGTGGCTGTGGGGGTTTTTTTGCTGCTTGGTTTGGCTTTTTGTTGGCTGCATGGCTTTTCCCTTGCAGGAGATGGAGCTTTTTCTTATAGACCCTTTGGGCTTTTCTCCTAGGAGAAAATCACGTCTCCTCCTTTTCTCCATGAGCCTAATTGTGCGTTCCTGGCTGACGCATGAGAGCACTGTGGTTATTCCCATTTTCCAGGGGGCTTTAGTTTCAGATCCGATACCTGGAGGAGGAGTTTCTCCTACCAAATGGAGGTAGTCCCCAGGAGAAATCATCCCTCTAGAAATAATCCTGTGCAAAGAGGGTTCATTGCACCTTTTTTAAAGGCTCTTTCTTCTTGACAATTGATGAGTTCCTAGCTACCGATATCCGTTAGAGGGTTTATTTTATTTCTTGTTAGAAAATAAAATGAAAAAAAAAAAAAAGGCAGAGCCTGGGAAGAGTAAAACCAGCTGCAGAGACTGAAGAGTGACAGCAGCCGCCTGGCAGACAGTGAGTGAAAATGCTCTGACAAGATGAAATGTTTTTTCTTTCATTGAAATCACTCCCTTTCCGAATGACTAATACACAGCTATCGCACCATGGATATTTCCAGAGCGATGAGATGTTTTTAAAATATCTCGCTGCGCCTCAAAATATCTCACTCTGGCTCAATAGATCATCCAAAACACCACCCACGGAAATCATAAATAAATAGATAGTACATTGCCGGCAAAGAGCAGACTGGCCAGGGCCAGGGCAGCATCCTTCATCGGCAGGTAAACGAGGCCATGCAACTCCTCACCTCAGTACGAGGATAGTTTGGAGATGGGGACACCAAAGCCAAGCTGGACACCTTCTCCTCTGCCTGGCACCTTTGCCCATTATTCTCACAGGTTTCTCCCTGAATGAGCAAAGTGGATACAAGTGTGGACTCCACTGGACCACAACCACCTGTTCTCACCAGTACAAGCACAATGGTCACCAAGAAGGGGGCTGACAGGCCCCCCCTTGCCTATGCAACAGCTTCAAACCCCACGCAGCAGGATACAACTAGCCCCATCCTACTCTGCCACTAACCATCCAGCAAGACTGCTGAGCCCCTTTGCACATTGCTCCACCATCAGCAACAACCCTTTGTGCTTTAAAAGCTTCCCAAGTCCTGATGCCCCCGGCTGAGATCTGGGTCAAGCCCAGCTTCATACTCTTGACTGCGGGCAGCTACAGCTCTTTTTCTCCTCAACCCTAGGAATCATGCCACACTTTTTGTTTTGCTGATCGAAGGAAAAGAGAGCAAATCATTACAAGGAACTTGAAAATGGGCTCCTTTGCTTTCCTCAGCAAGATAAAAAAATGGTTCAGGTCACTCAGGCTATGCGTTCCCAGGTTGCTTCCTCTTCAGAGGCATTTACTGAAGGGCGTTTTGAAACTTTGGGAGACTACAGGGCTTTTCAGAAAAGCTGAGTCAAAATACAGTCCTAGGAAACCACAGACAGCCCAGAGAGAGATGATAGAGATGCTGCAGAGGCAGGAGGGAGAAAGCCAAGGCCCCAGTGAAGATTGCTCCAACATCTGTCCTCAGCTAGAAATGTATTCACCCGCACAGACATACTCGTCAGATGAGGCTCTAAAATATTTACTGCCCAAATATCAATCCTCATAAAGCGAGGCAGCCATTTGGGCTTGGGGAGGGGGAAGGAGCCGGGGCAGGTTGTCAATAATGTCATAACCACGGGCAATTTTATGTATCTCTGGAAATGGCCAAGGAACACGCAGCTTGACAGATGTGCAAACGGGTAATGCAGGCTCCCTAGTTATGAGCATGAGGATGTCAAGAGGAATAGATGAGCAGTAATTCAAAGTATATTGGGCTTAGAGAAGTACACAGGCGGCGTGATGAATACGGGATGGGCATGGCAGTGGAAGGAGGGCTGGGAGTGTGTTGCTGCATCGAGGAACATGTCCTGTTGCTTCATAGGGCTGGACCCACCTCCAGGATGATTTTTTCCTCCTTCCCAGCACCATCCCAAACCAGCCTCCCGCACTGTTGGGCCACCTTTCTGATCCCATGCTGGGAAACTCAAGGTTTTGTCTAAATACCAAGACCAGCCCAAAAACGCCTCACCAAGAAACCACTGGCGTCTTCAAGCTTAGGCTCAGCAGAACTGTTATTGGGTTGTGGGAGGTTTTTTAAAAATCACACCTACAAATAGACAATCCAAATTAAACCAAAAGGAAGGACACTGGGCCACACTCCTCGTCAGGGGCTCGGGTCCCACCACCTCACCTCTCTTCGCAGAGCACAGGACAGACATCTTGGCTCTGCTCTTCCTCCCCCCCACCCCCCCACCCCCCCTATGATTCGCTT
>VZRI01002504.1:340918-400589 GCA_013397515.1 Upupa epops | reverse complement strand
CCTATGATTCGCTTGGTTCAGCATTTCTGGCAGTGAAATTCCCACTCCTCCACCTCCTGCCACGCTCTTCAAACAGATACAGTCATCGCTGTGGTGGTAGAGCCATGCACACCCTTCCTCCCTCTCAAGTCCCCTCCTGCAGCTCCAGAGCAGTTCATCAGTTTTCCACACCCAGGAGCTTTTGGGGAGGAGGGAATTACTCACAAAGGCACCTGCACCCCAGCCATCCCCACAAAGGTGATTTTATTCCTGCGAAAAAATCCATGAATCATGGTGAAAGTCAGTCTGGTTGAACAGAACCATGCTGCTCACTACTGTTTGTTAAAGAAAATTAATCAGCAACCTCGTTTCCCAGCTCATTCTGTGAAATGTGACTTAGCCCAACCATTCGCTCAGAAATCACTATGACATCCGGCTGCTCAGTCCCCCCTGCATCTGCCCTGGCAGCTCTGCCTACCCAGGCAGCCACAGCATGAGGTGCCACAGGCATTGGTTAGGTGAAATGACTGATGACTGAAGCCCAAGTCTTCAGGAAATGGTTCCTGCGAGGCTCAGACCTCCTGTTTTCACTCCCAGGAGACACTTCTGGTACTGCTGGCAGGGCTGGCACCGTTCTGCATGGGCACAGCTTACTGGGGTATAGTTTCCCAGTGCCAGCAGAGAGCTGGTTTGAAGTTAATTCTCCTTAAAAGAAAAGGAACAATTCCACTTTATCAGCTATTGTCTCCTCCACCTGTGGCTATGTGCTGGTTTTAAGGCATCTCCCACTGAAGCTGCACCTGCTATCCAGTCCTAGACCTCTGCAGAGGATTTGTTGCACCACTGCCCACACACTTACAGGTCCTGGGCAGCACAGCCGGGACTGAGGACAAGACTCTTGGTGGGCAGTTCCAGCTGCTGAGCTGATCCCCTGGGCCACAGCAGTCTGTGTGCTCACCTGGAAACAGACATCTTCCCCACCTTCCCCAGAAACCAGCTCCTGCCTGTCCTCCAGAACTGAGCTACCAGGAAAAGGTGCAAAATCTCCTCCTCCCACAGTCTTAGCACCCCTGTGGCAGAGCCAGAGGGGAGCCAGGAGAACCAGTTTCCAGGGAAATGCCCGAGCTGGCAGCATCTCTCAGGTTACTGGCATGACCTTGAGAGCTCCCCACATCCCCCAGGCAGCAGCAGGAGAAGGGGAAGACTGTCAGCAGGCAGACGGGCTCCCCAGATCACTGCCTGTAGAGCTCAGAATAAATATTTAAAGGTGGAGGAAAGGGAAAACAATAACACAACCCCCCTGCTCCTCTCCGTGAGAAAGTTCTCAGTATTTGCTCTGGGATTTGAGGCAGACACAGGCAGAAATATGACAAAGGAGATGCAGGTTTCAGCAAATCACGGGCACATCAGAAGCGATGGCTTTCAGATGCCGGCTCTGCGGCAAGATGAATTCCTCCTGGCCACATGCCCGACAAACCCCGACAGTCCTTGGGGACTGCAGCTCTGCTCTTCCTGAGCCCAACTCCTCAACACCACCACCCCAAGGGAATACCCCAGCCCCTGGTGGAAGCCAGGTGAAGCCACTCCTGACTGACTAGGACACATGTCCCCTGCTTGCCCATGCACAAGGAGATCGGGGTGTAAGATCAGAGCTCTCAGATCCCAGTTGCTGCAGTGGGGCACACTAGGGCTCGGCTTTCTGGGGGGAGAGAACTGGAGGTGACAGCTCAGCTCCCAACAGCCCCGAGCTGGGTCATTGCTAGGAGACAGTGGCCAGAGCAGCCACAGAGAACAGACTGTTCTGTATGGCAAGGCTGTCCTCAGGACGCTTTTATTTCCAGAGAGAGCTCATTAACTCTGGTTGTGCAAGAGCTCGGGGTGTGGTTTTTTTTCCCCTGTTACCAAGAGCTGGAAAACTCCACTGACTAAAGTCTCTGAGCACGGTGGAACAAAGGCAGGGCATGGGTGGAGAGCAGCAACAAACCTAGAGATAATCAAAGCTGCCGCTGCATCCTCACATCATAGACCATCTCCATCTCTTTTGGATTTCCCAGCCGGACCTCCGCTCAGTCCCCAGTGGCTCCCAGAAGCCTCCTGCCTGCCCAGACTGTATCCAGCCCCACTTGAGTTGCTGCAAAGGAACGTTTGAGATGGTGGGAAATCAGATTCCAAGCCCCCTAGGCCAGATAGGGCACCATGAGCTAAAGGGACTTGTGCATGCACCAAGCAAGGAGGAAGGCTCTACGTCTGGCATTGTCAAAGCACAAATGTAAAACAGGCACTCAGAGATGCCCTGCAGGATCAGTCTAGAGTGGCCACCTCAGTCCTAAGCTCTGATGCTCCTTTCCCATCCCTGCACGGTCCAGCACACACTGCAGGCGATGTGGCCAAGAACACATATACCCACAGCAGGAGATAAGCCAGCTCCTCAGGTATGATCACAGGCTTCATTATCTCCTTAACCCTTATGTAATTCGCTTATCCATCACAGATCTAGCCCTCCTTATCTGAACCTTTCTCCCATCTTGCCACTCTCAGTGTCACAGCCTTCCCAGAAGCGAAGGAGACGGTGGGAGAGCCCAATGCCCCAGGCTGTCACTCACCACAGCTAATGGGATAGACTTGGATTGACTGGCCCCAGCAATTTCAAGTTAATAAAATGTTAAAAGCAGCCCTGTAAATCAGCCATGCAGGAAGTGACCTGGACAGGAGGCCTAACGAGTTAGCAGAGGGTTTTATTTAAAAGCCATTTGTCTGAGAAGTGCAACACAAAGAGTCAAATAATTCGGAGGAAAACAGCAGTGCTGGAGCTACTGGGAGGATCAGAGCGGGTGGATATTTATGGCTGAAGATGTCAGCCTTAATGGTGCTAACCAGCCCCTGCTTCCCTGGCTCCAGGGCTGGAGCATCCTAGCTGAGCCCAGATCTTTAACCTTAAAAAAACCCCTGCAGCAAAGTACAAACCAGGGCTCAAGTTTCTCCCAAATACCTCCTGTCCCACAGCCACCCCTAATTCCTCAATGAAGGAAGCCTCCAAAATACCCCAAAGGCCTTTTAACAGTGGGAGGAAGGGTTGCTCGTGCTTGGGAAGCCTCCAGAGCATTGTTAAGAGGCAAATTATAGACAATTATCCTCGGAAGTACATCAGGGAAGCAGAGGCAGTTGTCAGGCGCCAGTCTCACCCAAGCCTGGCTCCTCATAGCAGCAAATATACCCACAGGAAGTGGTCTGCAAGCAAGGGAGCTACCCCACCTTCAAAAATCTACTTATAATTGCAAGATGAGGTTAATTTCCACCCCGACCCAGAACCTCACCCTTCCAGCAAGCCAAGGGGGAGAAGAACCACCGCAGTACCCAGGGAACAGTGTCCACCCAGGCAAAGCAGGAGATGCCATGACCCGCGGAATTACGCAGCTTTCACTCATGTCACTGCTCACAGGCAGAAAGGATATGGTCCTTACCTGGGGAGGGATGTAAAAGGCTGGGCACCGGCACAGTTGGTTCCTCACACCAGCAAGTGGCACCTTCCTGAGGAAGCCTAGCAGCGCTGGGGGCCTGCAGGCAGGGCACTGATCTGGTGACTCTGCGGGTGCTGAGGGCGGCTCATGGCTCCCAGGCACAGGGGACTGTGGGGAAGAACGCAAAGGAGACATCAGAGCTGGACCCACCAAGCAAAGCCAACACCACAGCAAGCACTGACTTTGAAGTTAGGAAGGTGAACTACAAATACCGACTTTTCTGTATTACTCTTATTTCACCTTTCCCCATCATCAAGGAAACAAGAGGAGTCAGCTAAAACTAGCTCAGCTCTAGGCACTATGAAGATGCTTAAAGAGGTCCCTTACCCCTTGAATGACCCTTCAGCTCAGTGAGGGTCTCATGAGGCCAGGGGAGATGTTCCCGCTGTTCCCAAGCCAAGAGATCCCACTGCCACCTTGAAAATACTAAGAAAAAGCAAGTCTTTGATCTACAAACTTGTCCTGGGTTAGAATGAAGGTGTAGATCAGTTCTGGGTTGGTGCCTGCAATCCAAAGTCTCACCAACCAGCTCTCACCAAGAATTCAACACGCAATGAAGCAACTTTACTAAAAAGAAAAGAATGTATTGAGCCCACAACGAAAAAGCCAAGGCAAAAAATCCCCAAACAAGAAAAGATCCAAAGCAAGTAAAGCAGAAATTGTACCCCAATGCCATTACACACACTGAGAGAAATGGGAGACAGCTAACACATCGGTTTTGGCTTCAGATGAGAGCCCTGCAAAAAGATACACTCTAATTAGAAGGCGAAATCAGCTATCCCCTCCCATCCATAGAACTCAGTAGGGCTCCTGAGGCCATCTTATGTCATGATGCTTGTGGAAAAGTCCCTTTTCCAGCCCTTTTGCAGATGCCAGCTTCCCCTGTAGGTCTCGGACTTGCTTCTAACTCATCTCGTCTAGGGAGTGCTTCACAAATTGACTGTGGCTAACAGATTGTAGTCAGGCTGCAACAGCATCTCAGACGCAGGAACACAACATACCCCCTTCAGAACCCCAGCCTCTTTCTGTTTGCCAAAGGTTTAGGAGATCATTCCTGTCTGCTCTTTTTAGCACAAAACTTCAGGCCAAGCAGTAGGAACCTTCAGAGGTCTACCAGGACACTCTCTCTTATCAAAAGCTTCTCCTGGTCTCTCAGTGGCAGAGCTGAGTAACAGCATCTGCATCTGCACCATAGCCCTGGCCACGAGAGGGCACAACAATGGTGAGGACAGAGGCAACATGGAGCTGGTCACATGGGGCAATGCCTGTTGTGGTAAACAGGGCCAGCTCCAGGGCCTTTTCTTTGTCTCTTTTCCTTTTTTTTTCCTTCTCCTAACTGGTTACAGCTCTGAGGGAGCAAAGGGGTTAAAAACCTACCACCACCTGGCATCTTCAAAGACTATTAGGCTGCAGGAACAGCAGCCTGTGTGGGGAGAGCAGCCTCTCTCTGGCCTGCTGCCATTGTTCTGGATGCAGGAACCAGGCTGGGGCTCCACCCCTCAAGAAAGGGGAAATCATGGCTGGCCCCCTGCAGTGGCAGACCCCCAGCTGCTGGGCTGGGCCCAGCCCCTGTCTCAACAGGGGAACTGCAGCAGCTGACTTTACAGCCAGGCCCTGACCCCTGCCCTGCCAGGGGCTGCGGATCACCGCCCAAGGAGAGAGATGAAGGCTTGGGTCCTTGTTCCCCACCCCAGAGGAGTGGGAGGTTTAAGTGGGACTGCACTTGGCCCAGCAGAGAGCTCTGTCTGCCAAGAGACAGGAGAAGAAAGGCAGAAATCCAGAAGTTCACCCTCTTTTATAGGCTCTGTCATTAATAACCTCTGGGGTCAGGACACTTCCCCAGGGGTCTGATGGGACAACCATCTCTAGTTTCAAAATAAAATACACTTTCAGCATAAAAGCACAAAAATCAACACCTGAAAATTTGGAGAATTTTCAAACTACAAAACTCCATCCCTGATGGAGGAGGTGGCACCTTCACCTGTCATCTAACCAGCTGCACCTTCGCGTGCAGCACTATCCTCTCCAGCCTGGGTTGATCTCACACATTTGGTTAGTGGGGAGGTCCCCAAGGCAGAGCCCAGCAACCTTTTTGCATCTCCCACACTTTGGAGCAGCCAACGTTTAGCAAATTCAAAATAAAGCGATGGCACCTTGAAAAATGGGCTTGGCTGTAACCTCAGGAAAGGGATCGTGTCTCACAATTACTCCAAAGGGCACCACATTAGACCTTGCTGAGCAAATGGTATTTAGCTGCAGCCACTTTTAATAGGAATGACATGACCCAGCGGCAGCTGCGGTCAAGTGTGCCACATCCAGAGCTATCCTCACCCTGAACAGGGAGGAGGAGGGATGGAAGCCAGTGCTATTCGCTTCGGTAGTTTTCAACAGCCATCCCCAACGTGAGGGCTGATACCCACCCCATCTCTTGGCCATGAGAGGCGTTCACACAGTTTCACTGCAGAGGCTGGCAAATATTTGCCAAGGATTCTTCCAAGTCCCCAAACCCACCACACGCTCACTGCAAATTTGTTTGCTGACAGCAGTCCTCAGGCTAATTTGCAAATGGGGAGCAAAGAAGGAGGTGGCTGCAAGAACGAGGAGGGTCCTATTCCATGGAAAAGACACCACCTCACCAATCTCCAGCCCAGGCCAACATACTGCTAATTAGCTCCGCTAATTAGACACAGTTTCCATTGTTTACTACCAGCATGGTAACCTGCCATATTGTTCAGCAGAGCTGGTGAAGCTACACCTGGGGAATAGGGTGGACTGACCACCCCAAGTGCTGCCTGTGGCCACCAGCACCACACCTGGTGGCTCTTTCCAGCTGTCTGTCTGTCTGTCCATCCTTCCATCAGATCCCCCCAGGAGACACCCCACACTTGCTCCCAGGAGCTGGCACATGGCCAGCCACTGCCTGCCCCAGATAATCCCCCGCATGCCAAAATCCTGCCTTTGCTTGTTGGAGCAGCAGGTACCCCCAACCCTAAGCTAATCACCAGAAAGCTCCCTTGGCTGGGGCTGACAATGGGGGTGTAAAGCCCCTTGCCCAGGGTAGCCCTGGCATCACATAAGCACAGGGTGGCAGGAGGACACCCCAGCTTGGACTCCTTGCCCAAGATGAACCCAAGAGACCATTATCTCTTCACTTGCTCCCTTTTGTCAGGGCTTTTTTTAATGAGATATTTTTGGAAAAAAGAGAGAAAAAACCACCAAGGGGAAGAGAAAAGAACTGTTGGTCCGAGGGAGCCTGTGTTGTTAAATACAGAGAAATCCAAGTCTGGAGCCCTACAGAGGACAAGGCTTCCAGGCTTTGACACAGCTGACAAGCTGGAGCACAATGAGAAAATACACACACAGAAATAGCCAGGCAGGATCAAGGATTTACCACCTCTTTCACAGAAAAGAGAAGAATAAGCTTAAACACTCCATTTAGGAGCAGTTTGAAAAAATAATTTAAAAAAACATATATAGATCTGCAGAAAGAATATTTGAGCAGCAGGATTAGTGGGAGGTGAGGGCAGGCTAAATCCCACATGTCTTGGGTGCAGGAGCATCCCCAGAGAGCTTTTCAGCACGTCCCGCCTCATCTGCAGCAGCATAGGCACTGCACACCAGGCCCCACCTCAGATCCATGTTGTCTGTGCCCTCCAGGGTCAGAGCCTGTGTCTTGGCACAGCTGGCTACCCTGACAACACCTGCAAACTCTGCTACCCACAGCAGGTCTGTCCTTGTTAAAGAGGAAAGTTCTGAGTTCCCTGGAAGTTTCCTCTAACTTGTGATGAAAGATAAGCTTCCTGGCAGAAGAGTTGGGAACCCAGTTTCTCTGATGAAAGTATTGCAGTAGGATTTTTTTTTTTCTCCTCTGAGTAGCACCAGCCAGAACAAGGCCACCACAAGGTCTGACCCTTCCCATGGCAGGAGACCAAGTCTCCCAGCTGGAGACCAGGACAGAAGCCATCATTGGTCATGCTGAGAAGCAAATTATAAGCCAAAGCCATCATTTCTGAGCTGAAGCAGTGCAAAATTCGCAGACCGTATGTGATGCTGGGTCATTCAGTCTATTCTCCCTTGAAGAATGGGAATTCACTGCCCCTAAAGCTGGGCAAACAGCTTCATCCTAGAATCATAGAAACATTATGGCTGGAGAGGACCTCCAGGATCATCAAGTCTAGCCCTCATCCGAACATCACCAGTAAAGGCAATCCTACAACTTCCTTGGCAGCTTACAAGCAGCTTAATTGCCCTGATAGTTATGCACTGAGAGATTTTTTTGTGTAAAAAGCAGCTGATTTTCTCAGCAGCAACAAATGCTTGGGAGCGCTTTCTCTCTGGCAAACCCTATTGTTCATCCCTTTCACATAAAATGCTTCTAATGAAGAGGGAAAGAAGGATCTGGGCTTCTTTCAAAACAATTTGAAATATTATATTAAAAACATGCTCCAAGTGTTGACATATTTAGTGTGGTGCTTTATAAAGCAAATTGCCCAAGCTCATTCAGAGCCTGACACCATTAAGACAACACAGAGCAATGCAACTGGGAGGATATCACTGCCACAAGTCCTGCTCTGGGGGGGCCAGGAACACCGTGACTGGAGTATACACAGAGCACGTTTAGGAAAATTTGCCCATGACCCCACTCCAAATGAAGTCTGGGTTGGGGACGTGTGGCTCTGGTTCCCCAGGGCAGGCTAGTGAAGAACAAAGGGCTGGGGTCACATGGCCCTGATTCCCCAGGGCAGGCTAGGGAAGAACAAAGAGCATGGCCCCTCAAGCAGGGCACAGACCCTCAGAAGCCCTAGTGTGCCCCAAGCTCTCTGACCAAGGAGTGCAAGCCCTCAGAGAAGGCCCTCATCACTTCCACCTTCTCCAGACCCCCTTGGGTTTACCAGCACCAGCTAGCTGGGAGGCTCCCTGCGGCAAGATCCACTGAGCAAGAGGCATCACAACAGATCAGAGCGACCCAGGGCTCCTCCTCATTTATATTCCCCTCCAGCTGCAGCCTTCACCATGGTTGAGGAAGGCAAGGCAAGACAAGGCCTACAGAGAATGCCTAAAGATTATTTCTCTCAGATTCCAATTTACTCTCCATCATTAATGCGTTGGAAAGCCCAACACGTCCCGCAAACAGAAAAAGCATGTTAAACATGTTTGCAGTTCCGAGAGGAGCGTCTGGCACAGGTACCCAGCCAAGCTGGGGAGATGCTGCAGGAGAAACCAGTTATCCCCCAAGGATAGGTCCCCACTTGCCCACTCGAGTCTACTCCCGCAGCCCCAGTAAAGCAAGAGCATCATGTCACAACGCAGTGGCACCGCAAGCACTGAGCATCATGCTGCAGCAGGGAGGACGCGGGACTTGCATGAAGGATGAGAGAAGCTGGAGGCTTCCGGAACATCAAGAAAATTGCTTTCGCCAACTCTATGCAGTTTTTAAAGCAATTACATTTGGGGGGAAGCTGAGAGCACGGCTGAGTGCTGCACACGCGGCAAGCACCTTTTAAAATGCAAGAGGCAAGGAAGAGGGGGGAAATAGCAAAAGAAAATGCCTTTTTAAAAAATTACTTGATGCAGCAGGTACTGAGGAGATAAATTATTTATAAATTGAGGAGGGGATGGATCCTGGGAGACAGAGATGCCTCAGCAGTGGGACAACCAAAAGCTCAGAATCATAGAATTATTCAGATTGGAAAAGACCCCTGAGATCATCAAGTCCAACCAGTAACCCCTACTCTGCCAAGTTGACCACTAAACCGTATCTCTGATCTCATTCCCCAATAAACTGTCATCCTTTGCCACCGTTTTTCCCCCCCTCTAATTGGCTGGAATTAGGAAGGATCCCAAGCCCTGTGCCCATCTTCCCTAATTGCTGAGGTGTCAGGGGCCAAGCTTGCCCCATCCCTGGAGCCACAGCACCGACTGCCACTAACACCACTCAGACATCCCTTTAATCAGACGGGTGTCCCTTTCTCTTTCTGGCCACACATCTTCCCCTCATCTTTATCTGCTCTAGTGCTCTGGGGACAGGTGCGGAAGCAGAGAAGTAGTGTCTGCTGGTGACAGAGCCCCTTCTCAAAGGATGCTGTGCTGCTGCTGTTACCCATCCTCACCAAGCGGAATTGAGACATGAAGTAGATTTGTGCCTGAGATAACAGAGCGTATTAGACAAGCTATTGAGGAGAAAACAAAAGCCAACAGTGGAAAGCCACTAAGAGCCAGCTCAAAGGGAATCCATCAAGAATACAAAGAGGAGCTGTTAATAGCTGGTGCTTCCCACCACAGATCAGAAACCCTGAGCAGTCCCTTAAAGATATCCTCTTCTCTCCTTGCCAAAACAGACAACTTCCTGCAAAATCTTTCCACAGAAAGACCAAAAAAAGCATTTTTAATGGGAAGAATAAGTCTTCCCTAGGATCTCCTTCACTGGGAGGAGGCTCAGGGTCTGTCTGGGCCGGGGCAAGAGCCAGCAGCATAGGGTGACATAGAGGACCACACAGGAACATGAGGGCAGCCCTGCAGCCCCTGAGAAATTTATTGCTTGTAATACACTGTCAAAGTGCGATGCACCTCACTAGTCAGAGCCAACGCAAATGACAAGGCTCCTTAGCTGATTAAAAAACCAAATAATATAAACACACACATATACATACACGGGGATGCTCCACACGGTTCATCTTTGACTCCAGCAACAAGTGGGAAACCAACGCAAGACATACATCTCAGCTTCTCCTCCTCGCTGAGATGCTGAATTCCCATTTTGCCTGGGAGCAGCCAGCAATCATCTCCCAGCCAGGCTGGATCCAGCACCACCAGCTGGAAAGTCACGGAGCTCGAGGAACCACACCTGACACTTGGGGAGTTTGCAAATGAGGAGTTTTGGTTTCACGGCTCCTAGAGCGTTTTGCTTCCCAGCTTTTGAGGCATAGCTCATTGACTCTCCAGAGAGGCATTCTCCACTTAAAAGAAAAGATCTATTTTTGAAAGCTTTCCCTTTTTTAATTATATGATTTACCTGCCTGGGTTAAGCTGAGCTGGCACAGGCCTTTTATTTTTTTATGGGGTTTTTTTCTTCGCTTTTTTTGCCTCCAAGATGTATCAGCCTTCGGTGCAGAGGGCATAACTCTTCTCTGGCTTGACACTGATGGTAATCCTCTGGAGCTTTACATTTCCCTCTCCACCCCTGATTCCTTGGGAAGCTGCTGGCACCCAGCAACCTGGAGAGAACCTATCCCAGACCCCCCCCCAACAGCATGGGCCAGGGAGACCAAACGGCCTCATGAGGCGACCTCCCTATTAAAACCTCCCTTTCCTCAATTAAACAGTAAACAAGGAGCTGCTGCTAAATTTCCTTATGCTGCAGCTCCTTATTAATCCACACAGTTAACACAAAGAGGGGAAAAACCAAACCCCAACAATTAACCTCAGAGGGTCTGTGGCTCTCACAGCGAAAGCAGGGTGCAGCAAAACCACAACGATCTGCCTGGAAACAGGCCAGGACACTGGAACCAGCCACCTGTGCCCAGTGTGTGATACTGCACAGCCCTGGTTTAATGAGAAATGGCCTTTTGAAGCTTCACAGCTCTCACCAGCATATTCCCCCCCTTTTTACCACTGTTGCTGCTTGCCTTACAGTGCACCCAGCTTAATTAACAGAGCACAATCCAATCAGTGGGGCCATCCTATTACAGTTAAAGGTGTTTAAGAGATAATGCCATGAATCTCCAGATGGACTGGACTGATCCCCAGTCTCCAGCACCACCAGGGTGTTCAAGAGCTGCCAACACCCCACTATTGATGGAGCCAGAGCAGCCCTATCCCTTCAAAGCCATGTCACCACTGCTCCCCCAAGTACTGAGTGATGACAGCCACTGCTCGCTGGAGATGGATTTTGGTGCCAAGCAGAGGTAGGAGAAGGAGCAGAGAAGGCAGCTAAATCAACAGGATGCTGGACAATCAGCCCCTTTACGGTTATTATTGCTGGAACTGATGTGCTGATCTCAATATGGTATGTTCTGAAGGGATTGTTTAAGTCTTCTCTCAGGAGCTAAAATTGTGGGAGTCCAACCAAAAATTGGTTGATGGGAGAGGTTATCAGAAGTCTCTGACAATGGGGGGTGGGTTGCTTGTGTAAACGTACTTATTGCTCATGGCAAGGTATTCATTCAATGCTTTGGTACATCAAGCAGCCTTTTTTAACCACCCACAAACATCTGAGCCCAAATCCTGACTATCCCTTCTGGCTCCCAAGCTCCTTGCTGCAATGGTATTACAGGAACAAAACCCGTGGCATCGGACCCTGAGCATCTCCACAAAGACACAGCGTGGAGCATTGACTTGAGCCAATTCTGTGATTTACTGATCCCACACTTATTACTTCTGCATGCCTGGGGTGAGGATAACCTGTTGGATTTGCAGACATTTTGAGGATTGTGGTTTTAATTATTTTCCCCTTTATTGTCTATGCACACATCAAAAGCTCTTATGTTCCGATGCAAAGCCCAAGATCAAGATGGGGGACATACATCCAGTCTAAACAGGCTACTGTCCCAGGTGGCATCAAGTGCTTAGTGTCATCAAAATGAGTTGAAACCACCCCACAAGTTTCACTAACACCAGTGAATGTGAGAATTGGGCAGGACATGCAAAGGGCAACATCCACCAAGCACAAACGGAAAGGGGACAGCATGGAGATGGCATTCAGCAACTGGGTCTTCCTGAAACACCATTATCTGCACCCACAAATCTCAACACCTTAGTAGGACATTTAGTGAAGGGCTCCTTACAGCATCAGACACCAGCAATTAGCTAAGTCATTGCCCTGGACCCTGGAATAAAGTATGTTACCACTACACCACCACAGGCAGAGACAGCTCAGCAACCGGGATGAACAATAAAACATTGATGTCCTTCCTGCTGCTTGTGTGTCCCAGACAATGTGTTGTAGGATCCGTCTGCAGAAACGCCTCGATCCATGGTAGCAATATTGCCATGGTGGGACAGCATGGCTGGAGGTGCTCCTGTTCTCTCATTCAAATTCAGCTCCAGCACAGCATGAGCAGGATGGGAGATGAGGAGAGATGCTCCACACATCCTGGCACTACCACCCTGGCAGAGTGGGGATACCCCTCATAGGTGCTGAGCTCCCCTGCTACAGCCAGTGGGAGAAGCTTTTTCCCACAGAGTGGGAGAACTGAAACTCTTCAAACACTTATCTCAAGAGCTTCTATAAAGCACTTCAGCGATTTTTGCAAGAGAAAATGTTTGATAAACCATGAGACTATCCCATGCCTAGAAGACAGCTCCAGAGTGCCCCAGTTCTGCAGGCAATTCCCTGTCTCTCTCCGCTCCCCAGGGCACCCCATAAAACAGAGCACATCTCCCAATGACACCACGAAGGACTCCTTCGGGAATCAGCTGAGATTAGCAGAAATGAAGCAGTGTTGGAAAAGCATCAGCCCCTCAGAGTACAGCATCAGCCTGAGGTCACACTACCAGCCCAGGGCACCCACTCTGCACCAAGCCTCCAGAGCAATGCACCACACAAAGTTCATAGCCTTTAGCATCCACCTGCCCTTCACCACAGCTGTAGCAGCAGGGTTCCTGCTCGCATCAGCACCATCCCCAATCCCATTTTCAATACCCCAACAAAAAACCCTTCCCAGGCGTTGCCAATTAAACCACTGAAGCACTCGCAGCTCAGCCTCCCAAGCATGAAAACGTCCTGTTATTTCACACCTGCCAAGAACTGTATCCCAGCAGATTTATCTTGAACTGACACTTGAGGATAATTAAACCCCCCTCTCTCTCTCTCTTCTGTTAGCGGCGCGATAGATAAAAAGAGAGCCCCGAGGCTCTCCAGGAGCTCTTGTGGTGCGTTGCTCCAGTACGTGTCGTGTTGATCTCATGAAGATGAGACTCAGCAGACACACCGATGGTAGGGAACAGGAGGACAGCTTTGCAATTTGCCCCCGTTTGGCAGGAGAGCTGAGCAGGAAGACAGACATGCAGGCAGCTTGCATGAGGAGCTGGAAATCAAAAGCTTGGGATTGCATCAACCCACCCCACACTAAGTGCTAAAACAATGCTGGATTATCATCTCCCGCTGAGCCATTGGTCGCTAGAACCTAGCTACCATGGTTCAAGCACACTTTGCATCTCCTCCAGCACCAGTCCAAGCTGCTCAAGTCAGGCACTGATTATCAGTGCACGCAACGCTACTGGGAGCGCTGAGTGCTGGGTTCCCCATGTAGTCAGCTCAAAGTTGTCTGATGTTGGGGAGTGGCTGGCAAACAACCCTGCGCTGAGCTCTGCCCATCTCCTGGGATGCAGCAAACCTCAAAGCCGAGCTTCGATCGAGGCGGTTTTGAGGTTGGCGCTGAGCATCTGCCATTGCTTAGCTCAAGGCTGGTAGATGGGTAGTCGGGGGTGTCGAGAACTCAGTGACCCCCACCCTTGCCAAGAAGCCCTTCGCACCGGGGTAGGGATCGAGAGATGGGACACCCACATGACGACTTCATCTCAAGGAACAGGATACCACCCACTGAAGAGCCACCCACCCCGGGGGGGAGGGCGATAGACCCCCCCCTCCATTCGCACACCGCTGCGGCTGCCGTTACCTCCGCGGGCTCTGCGAGGAGCCGCTCCGCGCTGCAGCTGGACTCGGCTCTGCGGGGCTCCGCGCATCCTCTGCCGCCCACCCGGGCTCCTCCGCGCCCGCTCACCGGCACCGCGCATCGCCCGGGACTTGGCGGCTGCTAAGCACCCCCCCTCCCCACCTCCCACCACCCCACCAAACCCCCGGTTTCGCCGCCGCGGTACCGAGAACCTCCCGCAACAACAGCAACAGCAACAGCAGCAGCAGCAGCAGCAATCGCCGCCGTAGCAAGGAGCCGCCCCACTACCCGCCCCCGGTGACAAATCGTGGCCGGGATTGTTTTAAAGGGAGAGCGCTCGTAGAGGCAGCAAGGGGAGGTAGAGCAACTGAATACACAAGCCCCCCCTAACCAGGACTTGCGCGACACCCGTGGGCTCCCTTGGGTGCTGGGAAAGTGATGCATCAGTGCGCTGAGCTGTAGCGTTTCAGCCATGGCCCTCTCTGAGCCCTTTCACCACTCCCCAGCAACCAGAACCTTTTCTCCCCAAGAATCTAAACCCCTGTCTGGTGATCCCATTGCTACACGGGATGCTCAGTTTTGAGTATTTTGTGGTGGTTCTCATCAGCAAACACCATCTGCACTACAGCCATGGGTTGTTACAACCTTTGAGGCTCCGTCCAATGGTGGCTTCCACCATTGTTTTACTATGAGGCCAGCTGAAGGCAGGGAATTCAGGAAGAGACTACAGTGCCCCAAAAAAAACCTGCCCAGATACCAGGATCGTGTCTAGAATCATTCCCATTCCATTAACGCAGGAGATAAGTGCAGTAAGAAAACCCACCTGGCAGGAGGACTGTAATTAATGCAGAATGTTTGTAATGATCTTTGAGCTCTGCTTATTATTATGATGAGCTCTGCTCTAGTCCACCATGATGTGCTGAATAAAGCAGCTATCTCCTGCATCTGATTTCCTGTTTGGAGATGATCTCTAGCTGAGAAATTACCTGCTCTCAAAACTGATTAGAGTCCTCATCAGCACATTCTTCACCCACCCTTTAGGCAGGCCCTAAAATATACAGGGAATTCAGAATCATTTCATGCAGGAGGTAAAATCTGGAGCCGGTGGCCCAGCTGTGTGCCCTGAGCAGAGGGATGCTGGCATGGCTGCGGCTGCCTTTGGGAATTGGACTCCCAGCCTTGGGAAACTAGGGCTCTTAGGGGATACCAAAAACACATGATGTGCCCAGCATGTCCCAGAAGGATCCTGGACCAGGCAGGACCCTGCCAAGTCTCACCTTAGGCTCCTGCAGTTGCAGGACAGACAGCAGCTTTGTGCTCCCTTCACTCACTGGTCCAGCTCCTCTTGGAAAGAAATGAGATTTTCCTCCTCTGCTTCCTATTGCTAAAAACTGCCTCACAACTCCCATGGTTAAAAACTGTCTTCTAATTTCCAGCCTACATTAGCCAGTTTAAACCTATTTGTTCTTGTGCCAGCACAGTCGTTTAGATTAAATGGTTCCTTTCCATACCTGCTGTTTACTTGCTCTATGTATTTATGGAGGGTAATAACATCCCTGCTTTGCCTTCCCCCTTACTGGACTAACCAAGCCACGTTCTTTCAGTCTTGTTTTACAAGACACGGTCTCCATTCCCCCCACCATGCTAATAGACCTTCTCCACACCGCTTCCAGTGGAAATTAATCTTACTGGAAGTCAGGCCATCACAGCTCTATGTGGTCTTCAAGCATCAACCTGTGCAAACAGTGCTTGTTCTGCCTCCACTGATGGCACCCCAGAGCTGAGGGGTTTGATGTGCCTGCATGCTGGTTTCTGTCCTCTGGTACATGCAGAGCTCTCCTGTGGGGGGTTATAAACTCCTGCAGCCTTAAACCAAACTCAGAAGAGAACTTGTCCCACTAAACGCAAGGGGGAGATGGTATCACCATGCTCTGATGGCCACTAATAACTTTACCTCTCCTGTGCTATTCTCAGCAGAGATAAACCTCCAGTGTCTGATGAGCCAGAACAGAAATATCCAATGGCTCTCCGTTCTTTTCTATTTTTTGCTGCAAGCTGGTTAACCCTGAAATCCAATTACTGCTCATTATTCAAAGGAACTCAACTCTTATCAAACAGGCACATTGCTGGGCCACTGGGCTGACTCCAAGCACTAACGGAGCTGCAAATTACTCCTGCCACACTGACGGACCCTTAGGTATGAGCCTGGGGTACCACTCCATCATACCCAGCCCTGCATCCTTTCCCAGGCTGCCCATCACTGCTAAGCATACTGTCTGCACACCAGCCATGGGCTAACGCAGCTATGGCCAGGGCCACCCATGGGTGCTGAAGGGCTGCTCATGCTCCCCAGTGGGGCTGAGCAGCCATTAAGCCCCAGGGATTATCACACACGGTGTGAAATGCAGGAGGCTAATCCAGGCACACCGTGGATTAGCCTGGGAGGCTCCATGAGCAGCTCTGGGTGTTAGCACCGGGAGGTGGCAGACAGCCAAGCCTCAGTGCTGCCTGATCCGCATTCAACACTGAATTCAGCAGGTGGAGAAGTAAAAAAAAAAAAAAAGGTTTGCAGTTTTCTTTGCTGATTAAAGTCATGGCACAGCAAGTTTCACCTATGTTCATTAGCAAGAGGGAAGGGAGGAGGGGATGTTCCCAGCAGCAGATGCTGCTGATGCTCCCTAGAATCAAAGAGGCAACCGGGTGCAGGCTGAACCATCCTGCCCTTGACCCTGTACTGGATGCGTACCCACAGCCTTGACACACATGCTTGGCCCTGCATCTTCCTCCCCCTGATGTTATCCCACTCTGCCACAATGGCCTCAGGGACAGTTTCTCAGGTCAGCCCAGTTTCAAGCTGGCCTCCCAGTTGGTTAAAGCAACTTGGAGAATGGTCAGGGATGGAACTGCTGGGCAGCTGCCTGCTAGTCATCCATGAGAGCAGAGGTGCACAAGGTGCTACTCTGGGCTCCTGTATGATCCAGCAGCTGTTCTTGAGCTGGGTTTGGTCCCCACTTTCCACCCTGGCTTGTCTTCCTCCTGCCTCTGAGGAAAGCAAAGCATCCCTAGGACCCACTGGAGGAGCAAGGTGAGAAAGAAGACCATGAAACCCCACTAAATTAATTATTAACAGTAATACCAAGTACATTAATACACAAGAAGAGGAGGCGGGTTTTAAATTAACTAATTACTCTCCCAAGCTGTCAAACCCATTTATATCCGCCTCAGGTCCTGCAGCTTCCTGTGAAAAATGGCTCCTGCCGAACAGGAGACATCTGAGCTTGCCCATGGAGAGACACAGGGATGGGCAATTGCACATGCAAAGCGTTTCAGCTGTGACAGCAAACAGGACTATTGAGCAGAGAAATGGGAATCTATTTCCATGCACAATTACCTGGGGTGGGGTGAACCACAGCTCCAAGAGATGAAAGGGCTGAGTCCCCCTCATCTCCTACTCCCTGTGCCTTGTGATAGCCTCCTCCTCTCTTCCTGCCTTTTTCCCTGGGGGACTGGGCATTTCTACCCTCCTGAGAACTGGAGGATGCTGTGCCAAGCTGGATGAACCCAGTGCTCATTACTGGTTTAGCTGTGATTACGGAGCAGGCAGCTTAATGATCAAGCTATGCTTTGGAGGGGATTTACTGGGAAAAGAGGCAGGGAATGAAGTGGAGTCTGAGCCTCTTTGTTTGGAAAGCAGCTACAATCAGGAGAGGCTTTTCCACTGGGTGTCTCTTATTCAGGAGTTGCTGCTCCTGGCTCTCATCAATACACTGGAGCTGGTTCATAATAGATGATTATAAATAAAAGCATAAGGGGGGAAAGAGAAAAAGCCCAGACCTCATTTTCTTCCTACTGCTAACAAATGAAACCCAAACTGGTGAAATGCCCAAGCTCTAGTGAAGCAGCTCATGCCAAAGATATCTGGCAGGTTCCTGCTGGGCTCTTTGTGCTACAGGCTTGGTCCAGCGCCAGCCCAGGGGAGCTGCAAAGGCCAGCATGGCAGCAAGCTGAGACCCACCTTTGTCTTCATCCCTGACCACAGTTTTACTGCACTACAGTTCCCAGCAGCCTGCAGGAAGGGCTTTACCTTGGAAAGCAGCATCCAGAAAGTTCCTCTTGCTGAGGATGCTGACGTTGCAGCCCCAGATTTGTGTGGGAACTGTTGAAAGGAGGCAGCCCCCAGCCCCACTGTGCCTGTAGTTATCACACCTTCACCTTCACAAGCATCAGCCCTGCTTTCCCCCATTCATAATTCTGCCTGACACAGCCCAGCAAAAATCAATTCACTCTTATAAGAAAGTGCCAAGGCAAATTATTTCCCAAAGCCTTCAACTGGGCTTTCTTCTCCCCCAGTGGCCATGTCTTTGGTATTGAGCCATAAATTATAGATTAACCCTTTGAGCTCTTCCTACTTTGCTGGAGAGCTGGGCTGGGTTGTGCCTGATGAAGCCATCAAGACCACCTTGTCACGTATCCATTAGGGGATGGGCCCATTTAGCATCCTACACACCACTCCTTGCAAGATCACTGGTTACTGGCCTTTCAAACTCATCAATGTAACCAGTTCCCAAGTAAAGAAGGAAGGAAGTTGAAAAGAATAAAATAAAATAAGAGTTTGGGGCCTTGGGGGTAGAAGCTAGGAGGTCCCTGAAAGCAGCCACTGGCTCCCAGCAGAGCATCATGGTGACGGTTGAGCAGATGTTGGAGGAAAATACTAGAATGTTAAAAACTGTGAAAATCTTTTGCTCAAGGCTTTTCCCAGCCTTGGATCACAAAGGATGGAAATCAGAGGGAGCCAATGAAAGAGCCAATTTAATAAAGGGAGTTTTAATCAGAGAAAATAAAAGAACCAGGGGGGTGGAAGAGAAGAACTGATCAGAGTTAGTAAACTGTCTGGAAATCAGACCCTTCATTATCACAAACACATGATCGGAACTTAATAGTATTTGACATTTCCTTAATTTGAACCAGGGATCTAGGGAATCAAGAGAGAAAAAGAAGGAACATTATTCAATTTTAAAACCTGCTCCCAGAAGGACTCACACCAAAACCAGAAAAATGTAAGGATAAAATCATTTCTTTATGTTTTTACACCACTTTCCTCTTATGTCTTATCTCCTCTAGCCATGGAAGAACTTGCCAGACAAGGAAAACCTAAGGCTAAGCTCCTCAGGCCTTTCCCAGCTGCAGGTGGTACATGCTAAAAGACCAGTCCAACATCCCATGGGGTGGCTGCAGAGTGGGATACAGGATTGCCCCTACAGGCACCTGGGTACCAAGCAGCACAAACCACATGCTTGGAGGTAGCCACAGCAGCTGCCTAAAGGCTTCTATCTGCCCTGCATCTGCCAACAGATGAGGCACTGGGGACTGAAATAGCCGTCCCTGAACCCACNAAAGGCAATGCTGCCAAAAATAAACTGGCGCGGGCCACCATCTCTATTGTAAGGGCAGATGGATGTTGCCAGGGCTTCGGTTGAAAAGGCAGATCTAAGAGGAGGGAATTAAAAGCAACTTTGGAGAAAGAGAGGCTTTTGTGCTAACGCTGATGTGTGGGTTTGCAGATAAGGCTTCTGCAGGTGGAATGGCAGGAGAGCCTTCAGGTCTAATTGGGAAAGGGAAAAACCCACCACAGTCCCCTTCAGTCCACTAACTTTTTCAAAAGGCACCTTCTTTATATTTTTGAAGGATCTAGAGTTCTTCCCCTGGCGTTTTCAACAATCTTAGGTGATTATTTCAAAGCATTTTTGAAGCTGTCATTTTTTTCCCCCCACCCCTTTCAGCACAGATGCACATCACGACACCCAAGCAGCCACAGAGCTGCCTGCGGGGCAGCCAATTTAGCTCCATGTATTTCGGCTGCTTTCTCAAGTCGTGCTATTGATTTTTCTGCCAGGTCCAGCTGAGAATTCAGCTTATTAAAAAAAATAATTCTCAACTGGGGCAGAGTCACACTACTGATAACCAGCTTCTGGATGGGACTTCTGCCTTCCCCAAGGATGAGCCCTGCCACGCCAGGGGGTTCTTTGCTTTTAGGGTTAATGGGACCCATTAATAAATGGAAGAAATTTTCCTTTCAGAATCCTCTCTAGCTCCCAACCTCACCATTCCAGTGCTGGGCTCCCCATACCACCAGCTAATTGGCTTTTACTGCTCAACACTGTTAGACGTGGCAAGGAGGCACGAGAGAGACTGAAGCCGCCCTACAGTGGCTTTGGCTTTCTGTTCTCTTTTACTGCCGTTTTCTGACAAAGAACACAAGGGGCATATTTATGAGCCCTACCGGTGGAGGGTTTGGCTCTGGGCTGTATTTAAAGCACTTCCATTGTTTCCCATCGTTAACTGCCTTCCCAATATTTCCGGTGTTTGGCAGCCCGAGAGAGTCAGGTTACAGCATCCGGCTGCTCCCACGGGGGACCCACACCTCGGGAAATTTGGGATGGGTCACAGGAGGAGAGGTCCTGGATGGAACCACCACCAGGTCCCTTTCCTCAGACCCCCTCATGCGCATGGCCAAGAGGAGCCGTGGAGGGATGTCAAATGCTGCCCATGTAACACCAGTATTCCCAGTTCACATGCAAAGGGTGGAGTGTTTGGCTTTTAGCAGGTTTCCCCTCAGTCTGCTTCCTCATCCCAGCTAGAGGTGGGCCTCATTTTTCTTTCTCTCTCATAACCCCTTCATTTCATGTTTATTTTTCTTCTCTGCTTTTGCATCCTATTCACGTGCCTCTCTCCCTTTCTCATCTCCCCCACCCTGAAAGGCTTGTCAGGAGAAGAAAGCACAAGCCAGCTTCTCTCAGCTCTATTTACCAAATAAGGCCTGGAGTCAGGTTTTATTTAAGAAAAGGAAAACGAACTGGATGCAAGTAGGCCAGGAGAAGTATTTGTGAATAACAAGGATGACGGCAAAAGGGAAGCTGAGTGAGGGAGCAGAGGCAGAGCACGCCCCTGGGATGCTGGACACAAACCCATTCCTAGAGCCTGGGTCTGCTGTCACAGCCTCAGAAGTTCTGCTCATTAGTGGTACCAGAACAGGGTGAGAAGCAAGGGAGTATCACAGGAGATTGGGGAGCAAGTCAGGAGGGTGATTAGATGGTTCAAGGCATCTTCTGTTGGAAACCAAATCAGCAGTCTCCTTCCCTGGCTTTCTACCCCCCCCACCCCCCGGGTATAACACAATCAGGCAGTGGACAGAAGGAACAGCTGCCTCAGGCTGGGGGGAGTGGGGAAAAAAATGAATCTGTGGAACTCCTTTCTGCCCCTCACCCAGTGTGAGAAATCCTGCAGGCAGGGCCAGAGAGTGCTCTGACAGAGCACACAAAGCCTTCAGCCCCACCAGCCACCCCAGGGTCAAGATCAACTCTGCTTGAGGCAGCCAAATCAAAAGCAACTGAAAAACACAATTTTTTGCAGGCAATCAGTAGTCTTTCTGGAAAACAGCCTCTAAAAAAGGGCCTGGCCCTGTGCCCGGGGAAGTTAACTTCAATTGACTCCGCTGCATTTTGCTTCAGGCCACTTCTGGTTTTTCTGGAACATCTCATAATACTGGAGCAAATTGCATCCCCACACTCAGCATATGCATAACCCCCCATCAAGCTCCACTTCCTCCTACATAGGTGCCCAAGTATCTTCATCATTATCTACCTCAGGCTGCTTCCTCACCTCAAAGACTCATTCCCCGACTTCTACTGGTTATTCACAGCCACAGTTCCTCAAAACAGCAAAAATGAAGAATCCAGAACAGAAACGTCACTGCACAAAGCTTGGGGGCTGCAACCTTTCACTGTTCTCTGCCACCCCCCAAGTCTTTGTCCCTCCTTTAAATTAAATGCTAATTTTCCCAGATAAGCAGGGCCTGGATGGAAAAGCTGCCCAATCCCCACAGCTTGTTGCCATTTTCACTCTCATTAGCCCTTATTGGCTATGGGTGCCTTATTAACCCAGATTGGGTTCACTCACTGGGGAAAAACACAAGCCCATGAGCTTCATTAGGGAAGGGTGAGGTGGGATGTAGCTGGAGCACACCCTTGATACTGGGGAGTCCAGCATGCTCTTGGGGAATAGATACTCACCTACCTGAGGGGGCTGCAGGACCAGAACTTGTTGCTGCTATGGGGATCACGGACCAGCAGAGCATTTTCCACAGCAATCCAAGGTCATTTCAGCTCATGTTGTTTCTGCCTTTCCCCCAGCTGGAAAAGCTGCTCGTCAAACCCTCTGCCAGTCAGTGTTGCTCAAAACAAAGGAAATCCCCTTTTTCTCCTCCTCTTGAGCAGCTTTTGCCCAGGGAGCTGGCACTGACCCCACATACAAGGAATGCGCATCAGCTCCTAGCAGGAAAGTGAATTATTTAAGCCAAGGGAAGTTGTGATGGAGCAGGTCGGGTGGGCTGCTGTGTGCTCCCAGTGAATTATTCAAAGCCTGATTTTAAGCAATTCCTGAAATAAAGATGGCAGAGGTGGGGAGGGGGGAGAATAAAAAAAACATGGCTAAGGGCCACCATGCTGCCTCCCAAGGTGAAAATACCTCCCTCTATTCCCCTGGATATACCTTTTACTGCTGTTTTATTCTAAGGCCAGGCAGTGTGGTCTGGAAACAACAGAGCTGGCTCAACCCTGGACAGGAGAGCCAGGCACAGAAAAGTCCTTGCTCCAGAGGACATCATCTGAATTTTATTTGATTTCAGTGGAGCAGAAAGCAACAGAGCTAGAAGTGGCATGTGGTGCTGGGAGGGGGGAATGGGGGCCAAACTGCCTTGAAGGCTCCTAAGAAAGCCAAACCACAAAGGGAAGCAAGAGGAAAAGAGAAGATACTTTATTACATCTGTTTGAAGTGAGGAAGATACAGGAATGAGCAAACACCGATCTGTTTTGCTTCTGCTCGCAAATGAACACGCCACTGAGCCTAATGGGATTTTAGATTAAAAGATTTAACGAAAAATAACAACCACCTCCACAAACAGAGTTTTATAAGGTCAAATAACAGCTGCACAGCAACAAAAAAACCCCCCACTGCCAGTGCTTTACTTCTTTCTGCAAGGCTGCTTCTCCCAGCCTGAGCCCCAGCCTTCAGGTGCCCTCTACTAGCTCCTGCCTTTATCCTCAGCGGTCACATTTCCCACCGAGGACAGCTCAGGAATAATCCCCTGGGATCCTGTTTCAGCATATGTTTTCAGACCCATATCCTCTGCTTGCCCCTGCAACATCCCCAGTAGTGTTAGGGGAGCGGATGGGCAAGAGATCAGCTCCATTGCAGTCAGTCCAGATGAATAATAGGATGTGCTTTAGATCATGCTTATCCCCTTAAGCTCTTGTTTTCTGAGAGCCCCAGGGTGCTCTGCTGTGCCCTGACACCAGCCCAGTGCTAGTCCCCGGTGGGACAGCGTGACCCAGCACCTATCCCATCCACTCTAGTGGTGAGGATGGGATCAAGGCCAGGGGTGAACATACAGAGGGATGCCAAGATGGCTGCTCGAGAGGATCCCTCCCAGGGGTGGCTGTCCCACACTGCTCCACATGGTGGGGAGTGGATCCCCTCCAGCAACCACCCCAGACCATCAGCTGATAGGAAGCATCGTTGGCCTCTCCAGCACTCTCAGCCCTGCTTCTTCCCTGCTGATTGCAATCAACATCTCATTCATACGCCTCTGTTTACCAGTTTTCTAGGAGGTATCACACTAATGAAGGGAGCCAGGCAATCAAGGAGCCTCCCAGAAGTGGGGAAAAGGAGGAGAGGGGAGGAAGAAAGGGTTGCTGCCAGAAGAAAGGGGGAATGGGCCAGGCATGGTAGGGAGAAGGGAGAGGAAAGCCATACTGGGGGCTCCTGGGGTTTGCTCTGCTAGCTCTGCATCCCTCCTTGGAGTAGCCATGAGGACAAAGACACTGGGCAACACCCTTAGCACCCTTGGCAGAGGTGTTGAGGGAGCTGGGTACCATGGTGGACCAGTCAAGAATGCTGGCTTGCATCCTCAGAAAGCTCAGGTCAACCTCAGAAGAGCAACTGACTGAGCCCAGGGTGAGGGATTGTGCTCACCACAGATAAGGCCAGGCTCTCCATCACCTTCTGCCACTCGCTGGAGTGGAGCTGCCACAGGAATGGCTGCCCAGTCCCTGCCTGCTGGCTCACTGTTGGCTTTGTGGATGGGCTTTGAAGCAACATCCTCTTTTTGAGAGCCAAAAGTCACCCTTGTCAGGATTTCCAGCAGCAGTAGCCTGGGATCCCACATGGAGAACTGATTCTTGGTGATCACATCTCAGCAGAAAGCAGAAGAGAAAAGACGGGTAACGAGTGGCAACCGGGCAACAAATAACATGGTGGAAGACAGATGTAATTCCAGCCAGATGGAGAAACAGCAACAATCTCTCTCTGGCATAGGAAGCCCCATCGACGCCCACCACAGAGAGGGGAGCATGGAAGGCCTCAGCCTTGGGAGAATCTTTGCCAGACCCTCACTGGCATCCTGTTTCCCAGTCCTACTCTGATCCTGGAGGAAACCCCCCCTACTTCCCCAAGCAAGACTTTCTGGGGTCCTGCCTGCATTCCCTCCTTCCTACCCATTAAGCCACTGGCATAACTGATGGATGAATGGGGTCTCCACAGGATTGATGTCTTTGACAGCATAAAACACAGTGATTACCTGGTGCTAGTGGATTTTCCTGAGTGTATCTCACACCGGCACAGGACATTTGTGCCATTATGGGTATTAACTCCATTGTTAGCCACTAATCTATGCAAAGATCTGGTCTGGCCTGTTTGAAGTGCATGAGGCAGCAGCTGTGTTCACAACATGCTGTGGGAAAGGGGATTTTTATACATTTAATTGTTTTTTCTTTCATTATTTTCAGAATCTAATAATGGCGACAAGCGTCCTCCAGGCATTCTTGCTTGCTCCCTCATCACAGGGTTTGCACATTTTCACTGGTGTGACCACAGGAGATGGCAGGGCAAGGTGCTTTACAGCCTTAGCAGGGAGTGATTTCTCCAGCCCCAGCATCCCAGAGGCAGAGTGCTGTGCCACAGGGGTGACAAGAGGATCCCCACCTCCCTGGACCAGGCTGAATTGCAGCAAGGGTGCTGGCCACGGCCCTTCTGCTGTCCTTCAGTACCTGGTACTCTGTGTTCCTGAGGTGGCCATGGCAAGGTCCTTCACGAGCTCCACCTTGTCCTCTCCTGCGAAAATCCACTGTGCTATCTCAGTTTGCCATTACAGAAAAAAGACCAAACCTCTTCCTAACGTATTTTCTCCCCAAATATCTGCCTTTTTCCAAGCCTAAACAAACCCAACCGCCTAAATATCTGCCATTTTCCAAAGACAAATTTCAGCCCAAAAACGTAACGATAAATAAATGAACCCCAGTAGAGCCCTAGCAAACCCAACCCCATGACCCTAAAGCTGTTTTATCCCATTTGGGCTGTCCAAACCCAGGTAAGAGAGAGGAGAGCAGAAATGCAGCCTGATCCCTTCCGGATCTCTGAACAGGTCCCTCACAGGGCTGGGGCCTCACAGAGCCCTGGGAGCACGATTGGTTTTCCCTTCTTCAAAGACAGGTATCAACTAAGACCTAATCTGACAGCTTCCTAAGAAGGGGAAAAAGAAACAATAAAAGTAAATAATATAAAATTATATAAAAATAATAAAAAAAACCCCTCCACCAAGGTGTCATAGCTGATGTTCAAATCAGGGCAGCATTTAGGGGATGATTATTAGACAGCAAACGGGTAAAAGGGAGGGCAGGGGGAGGAGGAACAATAAACCAGGAGGGATTCAGCAATGAGGACAAAAATAGCCTAAAAATACGGCAACTGAGCAGGGAGCCACAGTTGCCATCCCCACAAGGATGAGTTAGGATCCTGGCTGGTGTAACTCAGCAGAGAGCCCGGGCAGGCGGCGGAGCTGCAGTAATTTAGAATAAAGGCTCATTCAGCTGCACGGAATTGCCGGGCTTGATGAACACTGGGAATTGATGTCCACATGTGTGAGAAAGAGGAGAGGTGAGCTGGGAAGGGGGTTATTTACACTGCAGCTTAGAAGCTGCTTAAACTGATTTGGAAGCAGGTGAATAATTAATTGCATCTTTAAGGAATCGAGCTGTTAATAATACTCCCCACAGTGGCACTTTATAAATGTTCCTGTCAGGGTGGAACACGGAGCATTGCACAGGGAAGGAGAGGCAGGGGGGTACAGCCTGGTGGAAAGTCTTCCCCCCCCTTCCCTCTCCTGCCTGCAAAATGAATTAAAGTTGCAATTTTTCTGCCATCCAGCTGTTCCTGACACCTGGATGTCAAATCAATATTATAATGACAGTGCACACACACACACAAAAAAAAAAGAAGGGGAGGGAAGAATTTTAAAAAGTCCTATTACTACATGGGAAATATTTATATTTCCCACTCTCCAGGGCATAGCCTGTTAATTGAGCACAAAGGGCAGGATTTGCTTGGAGCCTGCAGAACCCATTAGAAAAGCAGCTGATAAGTGAAGAGGGTAAACAGATAGGGTAAAGAGATGCTGTGAGAAGAAATGGTCCTGATCCCTTGCAATGCTCAGCCCATCCCTCCATCCACCCACTCCCTCTTCCATCCTTTCATCCATCCATCTCTCCACCCATCCATCTACATACCCACCAATCCATATTCCATATACCCATCCCCTTGGAGAGAGGAGGTTGGGGAAGAAGTAAAACCACTTCAGGTCAGGAATAAGCTCATAATAAGAATTTTGGAGAGAAGAGCTGGGGGTAAAACTGCTTCCTTCACAGAACCTTTGGCTTTTTGGCATTTTATCTCTCAATCAATGTCATGGGATCTGCATGTGGGTTAGTGGATGGCAAGGGAGGCACACGCTGCTGCTCCCAGCCTCTCCCAGTCCACCTCCAAGGTGAAAAATCAGCACCTGCAGAGAGCCCTGTCTTATTTTCTATGATTAATCAGTTGGTAGAGAGCAGCAGGACTCCCAGCGTCATCCATCCCCCTCCCGATAGCCACGTGTGAAGGCTGACGTTAATCAGATAAATTCCTTCGCAGGAGCACCAACAATTTTTCTAAAGCACAGTCTCCCTGGAGCTACTAATAATTACTCCAGGCCCAGACATTAAAGCAGCACCAAAAAAAATGGTTTTAATTAAAAAATTAATTTTTCTGACAGACCCACCAATGCTAACTTGGAACCACAGAGCATCCATCAGGAGAGAAAGGAGAGGGATGGCCATGACCTGCTCACAAGCCCCTGCTGGGAAGGGGGTGAGGAGAGAGGGCTCATTCCTCAAGGCTTTAGAGACGTTACTTTAAACCTCTCAGCTCACATCAGCTAGAGTCGTAACATTGGTTTTCCACAGAATCACAGAATGTTAGGGGGTGAGAGGGACCCTGAAAGATCACCTAGTCCAGTCCCCTGCCAGAGAAGGAACACCTAGATTTTACCTTGGAATAGGTCAAATCCAAAGTTTTACCTTGAAAATGGCAAGCTGAGGATGAAGCATTGGGCTCAGCCTCAAAAACATGAAGGTGAGAAGATGTTCCATTATTTCCCTGCTCCTTACAACAAATGAGGCAGAGTTAAGGTGATGCTCAGCTCAATGGTCACAATCCCAATTGCACTTTCTCTAATAAATGCCTCTGGTGAGGGGATAGGCAGGGAAAAAACCTTAAGATGCTCTGGCAAGCTCCATCACAGCTCCTGGGGTTACAGCCCCAACTTCTTTCCAACTAATCATAGCATCATTTTAGCTCTTCTTCCCTCTGACTGCCTCTCATCCAAAGGTCTCAGAGACCTCCACGGAATTTAATGAACCTTTCCTTCCACCCACCAGCACCAAGGTTTGCAGAAGAGGGTAATAAATGTTTCTGTCTCTCCTGTTCTGGGGGTGTTTTGCAGAAGCCCGATGGAGGCACGCGGCTGGCAGCAGCTGCTCACAAAAGCTGCTTTTATTGCGGGAGGAAGAAAGGCAGGCTGGAGCAAGGCAGCACAGCGCTTTGGTGGCAGGGTCTGAATTAATTGGAGATGGGAAGACGACCTAAATATATCTGTGGAGGGAGATGCAGTGAGGTGCTCGTGCAAGACTACAGTCAGGAAAAGCCAAACCTATGGCTTAGAGAAAGATAAAGATGCTGAGAGCTGGTGTGAGGCTGCTGGTGCTGCTGGAAGAGTGGTAATGGCAAAAAAAAGCTCCCTAAACTGCTGGAAATACCCCCCTTTCCAAAAGTCCACGAGGCATGAGGGCAAAGGAGGAAGCTCGCCTGAAGTGATGAGCGAGGGCTCAGGCAGGACCTTCCTTCTTTCTATTCCAAGAAGCTGCTAATGAATTCACTGAAGTCAATCCCAGAGATCTGAGGAATAGAAATGATTGAATGAATTTGAGTTGCTTAACTCAGAAAAGAGCCAGTTAAGGGCAAACCCAAGTCTGTCAATACAGAAAATGTGGCTACATGGTGGAAAAATTGTTCTTTGTATCCAAGGTGGAGAGGATAGGAATAACAGAGGGACTTCGGTAGACACAGTCGACCACCTTTCATGTTCCCTTGAGGGTAATTCAGTGGTTAGAGCTCTTCTGAACACCGTGCACCCATTGCCTTCCTGTGCCTCAGCTCCCTTATTGTGGTGCAGTTCCCTTCCTTAAAACTGGAAAGAGCCCTAAGCCTTCAATCTTTCCTGCAACTAGGGCAGTGGTTTGGCTCATCTGAAAGACTTCAAACCAATACATGATCTACCTGTAATAATCTCACACTTAAGGAGATTAGAATCATAGAATCCTAGAATTGTTTTGGTCTCAGGAGACCTTTAAGCTCACAGTATCCAAGTCTTCCCCCAGCACTGCCAGGTCCCCACTAACCCATGTCCCTCAGCATCACATGTCCACTGCTTTTCAATCCCTCCAGGGATGGGGACACCATCACTGCCCTGGGCAAGGACTCAATAACCCTTTGGGGGAAGAAATGACCCTCATGGAAAACCTAAACCTCCTCTGGCACAACTTGAGTCCATTTTGTCTCATCCTGTTGCTTGTTCCTAGGTCCTTTTCAGTAAAAATCAGCAACTGTCTGAAACCCCACCCTGAACAGCACTGCCGGCACCAGAAGTGATACCAATTAGAAGAACGAAAAATAAATCTCTCTTGAGATGGCTCAAACGCATCAGGGACAGCATCTGGATAGTTTTCTCCTTCTTACAGCACTTAAACTGCTCTCCTGTTCCTCTTGAGCATCTCCAAGTTTTTCTTAGTATTTACCAGAGCCAGAGGCTGGTGTGACAATGAACCCAAGTCTGGACAGGATCCGCCTGCGTTTCCCTGCTCCCTTGGGCTGAAGATGGTTTTCAAGCACTGGAAGAGCTGTTTTTTTCTGGATTCTTGAAATTAAATGTCACTAATTTACTTTGGGAGAAATTCTGTATCATAGAATCATAGACTGACTCAGGTTGGAAGGGATCTGTCTCTCTTGAACCTCCCTGTCATGGGCAGCTAGATTTGGCTGCTCAAGGCCTTATCCAACCTGACCTTGAACATTTCCAGGGAGGGGCCAGCCACCATGTCTCTGGGCAATCAATTCCAGAGTCTTTCCACCCTTGCACTGAAGAACTTCTTCCTAAGATCCAGTCTAAACCTACTCTCCTTCAGTTTAAAATAATTTCCTCTTGTCCTGTCTCTTGATACCCTTGTGAAAAGTCCCTCTCCAGCCTTCCTGTAGGTACCCTTCAGTTATCAAAAGGCAGCACTAAGGTCCCCCTGGAGTCTTCCCTAGGCTGAACAACTCCAGCTCCCTCAGCCTGTCTTCATGGCAAAGGTTCTTCAGCCCTTGATCATCTTTGTGGCCTCTTCTGGACTCACTCCAACAGTTCTATGTCCTGCTGGTACTTCCATGCCAGCTGTGACCTCATCATGCCAGGATTGGATTTGGGAGGAAATTAATAGACCCAGACCATTAATTAATTGCAACTAGCTCACAGTGAGCTGGACCCACCTCTGGTGTTCACAAACTGCCCAGGAGCTGCTCCAGACTCCTGAGCAGAGAGCACTCACTGGGTTTTCATTGCAGCCCAGTGGTTTGGCTGGACACACTCTACTACCAAATTAAAGGCAAGAACCTTAAAAGCAGACCCCCAGTCACCAAAGTGCCTATGGCCAAGGGTAACACTGAGCAGAGACATGCTGGGAGACAGGAACCAGCAGAAAGCAAATGCTCCAGCAACATCTCTAAACACTGCACATATATTTTCGGTTTATTTGCTGGGTCTACCACTGAATCTTATTTGCTGGCATAGTTTGGGGTTTTTTTTTTTCTTCCTTCTCCCTGGGAGAACTTAATAAATCTTTGAAATCATCAAAAAGAAATGCAGCTTCAACACTTAGAGAGCACGGTTAAGTTACTTTCCAGCCGTATAAACCAAGGCTGTAAAGTCAAACATTTCCACGCCATAACGTGAGATGAAAATGAAGGATTGGGAGGAGAGGGAACTGACTTGCCTCATGCTCCCATTGCTTGGGGCTAGAAAAGCCCAGAAAGGCTGATGGTGGGGATGAGGATGTCACCATCTCCCCCCAACTCCTGACACACAAAGCAATTTCAGTTCTTGTCATTACAGCGTGTTGTCTCTGTGCGACCCTACTCCTGACTGATGAAGCACACGTACACTCAGGCATGGGCATGACAGCTTCCAGAAGGGACCAGCAGAGACAGGAGGAATCATCTAGGGGGTGCCCACCTTGCTCCCACTCTCTTTTTGTCTTTTCTTCATGTTTTATCCAAGGTTTGGAGAGAGTGGCCCAAGCAAAAACCACAAACCCCCTTCAGGAGAGGGTGCTGGTGATACTCAGTGGCTGAGGGACAAGGGATGATGAAAGCATAACCAGGGATGGATGCAGGACGACAGATGGAAGGACGAAGGACCAGGATGGATTCAGACAGGACTAGGGATGGATGCAGGCAGCATTTCCATGGCAACGTGGTAAAAAAAGCTGTAGAACCCCTGAGAGGAGAAAGGGGTCAGAAGAAACTTTGTTGCCAGGGAGGACACAGGGACAGGGGCGGGAGTTGGGCTTCCCACCCCAGATTGTGACACCAACAAAACCCTCTATCGCAGCAGCTCGGTGTGCAATGGGGACCCATCAGCAGGTCCTCACGGTGGGGTCCCTCGTCATTCCCCAGTGCTGGGGAGCTGCGGCTAATTGCGATGCAGATTGCTGAGGCTGTGCCATGCCCTTGATTTACTCTCTTAAGCCTCCTGCTTTCTAAATCCTGCTTTATGAGTATCACCGTGCAGCAGAGCGCAATTAGTGGTGTATTAGCAATAAAAAACCAGCCAGAGCCAGAAGTACTGCAGGTTATTGTCTGCAATCCTGCAGCTGCCCAGAGTGGACACGTACACTGACTCCCATCCCAGTGGCCTGGGATGTCCAGCCCAGGCACTGGGGGGCATGGGGGTTCCTCAACACCCCCATAGCTTGGAGTAGCAGCTAAAGCCCACCCCCCTCCCCCCCCTCCAGAGCTTTTACCTGGTGCCACAGCAGAGCCTGTACTAATCCTGGCCACATTTAACCATTTATATTGATTACCCTGTCAGCTCATTTGAATAATTAAAAACAGATGGAGCCCTTTATAGAGCACTGGGAGCATCTTTGGGTTTGGTGAAGGGAAAGCTGAGCTGCTTTTGCTGTCAGATCTTCTGTTCAGTGACATTTACCACCCTGTGCAGGACCACCCCATGTCCCCATCACCACCACTGGGGACAGGGTGGTGGCATCAGCTCAGTGCCCACTGGAAGTGCACAACAGATTCTTGTTTACATAGAAATAATTGCTGTTATACACTGGTTCTGTTCCTTGTACAAACAGCACTGAAAAAGCCAGCCAGCCATGAACCTCATAAACAGCAGCAAATGAATTAATCCAGTGCCAGTGGATGAATCTTCCAGTGCCAGTGTGTATGTAAGGGGTTGGGGAAGCAGCATCCAGCTTCACCTTGGCATCACCATCCCCAGCTTCAAAGCATCACTTGCCTACAAAACTCTTAAAGCAGCCTCTCCCAGCAGGGTTCTTGCCAAGGACCTCTGGCTTCTTGAAAAGGATGGGCGATCCCAGCGCAGCTCTGGTTACTTGTTATTTCCTCTCTTTGCAAAGGGAGTAAAATATTCCTGGCATGGTGCTGGTTGCACACTCCTGCCACCACACAAAGATGAATTATCTTTACAGAAAGCAGCATAGATTAATATGTCAAATGAAAATGAACTATCGGCAGATGAAGATGAAAATGCAGTGGCCAGCAAGAGGGAGAAAAGAAGAATAAAAAGGAAAATGAAGCTTCTCAGGAGGACGGAAACATTTAAAAATGAACAATTGATCAGCACCAGTGCTGTTGGATAGAGTCTGAACACCTGCTCTGAAGCTTCTGGACCAGCTGCAAGACACTGGCTGTGGAACCCTCCAGTGGTTCTCCATCCCACGGGCAGCCCCATTTGCCCCTTTTGCTATGTGTCTCTAGCAGCAGCTGACCCGATCCTCACCACAGCCACAAACAAATATCACCAGCTGAGCTCAAAAATATTTCTCCAAGCAGCTGTGAACGTGTTCAAACACTGCATCAGTGATTCCTGACAATTTACAGGTGTTTATTGTCCAGAGTGAACAGCCAAGCCTGGCTTGGTTTATTTAGACATACTTCCAGTACCTGGAAATAGATGTTTATATAGTCCCCAGGTTTTGATGCATTTAGGTGCCTGGATTCTGATGGATCAAGCCCATGAACAGCAAGCTGGCAGGTAACGTTCCTCTCCTCCCATGCCCAGGCACAAGCCCCAACCCCGCTCTAAGTCACCAGGACATGGCTGTGAAGCCCCAGCACTGGACACAGTCCTGCAGACTCCCCTCCTGGTCCTCAGTGAAGAAAAAGAGGCCAAAAAGATCCCTCTTGCTGTGTTTATGTCACTCAGGGCCACCTAGCTCTGTCCCCACAGCCCTGCCCACCTCACCAACAAGCTTCAGCCCTTGGTGACCCAATGCCCCAGCGAGCAGCGTCCTGCTGCTCAGCACCATCCAGTACCCCCTCTCCTTTCACAGCCAGAGGGGTTGCAGGGTTGTAAAAGCCTGTGGCAGAGGGACCTGCCATGAATCACACTGGATTTACAGCTGGGCTGCGGGAAGGGGAATTATATAACTCTTGGGAGACAGGCTGGCGGGGAGCAAACATCCATCAAGCACAAATTCGGGATTATTTACCGCAGCTGGGTCTCGCCAAGAGAAACACCCCCCATACTGGACAGTCTGCAAACGGATTCAGCCGTGGGGAACTATTCAGCAAATGAAAAGTCTCTGTCTCACTTGTCTGCGTGAACTGGGATGTTTATTTTCACCTCCCAGCCCCCTCTGCCCACAGGACCAGTCCAGTGCCAGGTAGAGGATAGAGCTCAGCTCTTGTCCCAAACACCCCAGCACAGCCCCCATGTTCCTGGAGATGGAGAAGCTCAGAGCAGCAGTGCCAAGAACTCTTTTATGAGCAGCACTTAATTATTCACCCTTTTAAAACGTTTTGCATCATAAACCTGGGATAGAGTAGAGGAAGGCAATTATTCTGCCACTTGCCCTCCCTTGCTGGAGGCCAGAAACAGCTTTGCTGGGCACAATAGGGAGAGGTTGAAGGTCCAGTCACACCTTCACCATCTCACACAGAGCCCTCAGGTTGTGCTTTCACAGGGGGGTCCTGGATGCACTCCCAACCTGGTGACTCTTTATGGGGCACTTTCCTTAAAATGGCAGTAAAAATTCAGGGAGACTTAAAAATCTGTGATTTGTACTTCGCACACGGGAAGCAGAACAATCTTTTGTTCATTTACTGTGACAACTGCGGTTCAGATTTAATTATTTACGATAATGTTCCGAGGCGCATTAGGGAATGTTCCCGGAGTGCCTAAAAAATAACGATGCCTTAGCACTGAGTGGCATCTAGCTACAGCCTCTGCTATTGCACCGGCCTAGACAGCGTGGCTCTAGAACTTTAAGAGAGGAAGGTTGTCTCCATGAGAGTATTTTTACTCTCCACAAAGGCAGCCCTGCTCCTGTGTCCCCACCAGGAGATGCTGCCAGCCCCCTCAGCTCCACGTTGTGCTCCTTGGCCATCTGCACTCACATAAACAGTCACTGACCCATCTCCCTTTGTCTTCCAGCACTTACTGGACCCATTGACACTGATAATTTTTACTGTGTCCTTCTCCATTACTCACAGAAATTAGGAAAGACAGTTGGTATTTCATCATTAAACGTATCACATGCAATAAAAGGATCATTATTCTCTGCTGATCAGCAGCTCGCTTTCCATCAGTTTAGAGCAGTTATTGCTCTTTATTCCCTCCATCTTCAAGGGGTTTCTCTTAAGATCTTTTATAATTAAAGGCTTAGAGCTCTAGAAGTGTCCGTTGTGTACACAGGAAAGGGATTTTTACCCCTCTGCTCTCCTACTCTCGCAAAGAACATGGTTTGAAACCCCTGGCTCTGTGATACTGTCTGTACCAGACTTGGTTTAATTTTAGTCTTGCCTGAATCTGCCACCCGCTCATCTAGTTGTAGCACTGAGAGCTTTCTATAGAGTTGGCCACAGGTCAGCTCACAATTGCCAAGTGTACCCCTGTCCTGCGGCTCTGACCAGGCACCTGGCTGCCCACCACCTTCGGGTTCAGAGCTGGAAAACCCCAGATCCTCCCGCATACCTCTGGTCCAGCCAGCCAGCAATGCTGGGGTGGGAGGCAGGAGCTCTGCCCTGGCAGAGCAACTTTTCTCTCACAGCCTCACATCACAGCATGGAAGTCAACATCACATACCTAACTTTGCAGGCTGCAGAGAAGATGAGAGGCAAATATTTTCTTTTGGGACATTTCCAGCATTTCTGACATGGCAAAGGGTGCCCCGGAAAAAGCTGACCCAGCTGCCTGGTCATGATGGGCCAAGCAAGATGTCAAAGCACAAAAGTTTCAATGAATATTCATTGAAAAACTTGCTCAGATATTCCCATGGTAAATCTGGCTTTGTATTAATTTCACTCTGAGCACTAAGCGCATTGCTATTGCGGAGATAAATCCACCTGGCCAGACAGAAATGGGTTTGAAGTTCTCTCTCACCAGAAAAGGAAGATTTACATAGCCCCACTGGAAGGGCTCTGAGACAGCATCCCACTGCCCTGCATCTCTTCCAGCACAGATAATCACATCCATGGTGGAAGGACCAATGCTCTGACCCAAGGGCCAACTCTTCTTGCAGCAGGGTAGAGCTTGCCCCACCTCACCAGTGCTCCTTCCACCCATTGTCACCATCTGTGTCTTTCCAGGCTGGAGGCGGGATGATGGCCCTGTTTGTGGAGGTGCTTGTCATTGAGCTCGTATTCCTGTCCACTCCACAACATCAGCCCCAAGCTACGGACACATCCATCACTGCTGTGTGCTGCTCTGGCACTAACACTCTCACAAGCATCACTGGATTGCTCAGGAGATAACGAGATGGTGTCTTTAACAGCTCCTTCCAAACCTGTACTGGCTCAGTCTTTGCAGGGGCTGGATCTCTCTCTTACCAGGAGGTCTCTAATTGTGGTGTGATATATCGGTTCAGCTAGCTGAGAACCAATCACCCTGTCAGCCTGGCTCTCCTAGTAGCACACGGAGACCAATTCACTTTGGTGACATCTCAGACAGCTTTTCACAGTCCCAGGAACAGGGAGGGGAAAAGCAAGAGCTGGGAAGCAGCTCCACAGCTGATGCAGCTCTCTGCAGCTACATCCCATTGCAGGGGCTTCAGCAGCACAAATAAATCAGAACTGGACACTTTTGGCTGGGGCTAGTGAGATGCCAAGTGAAAACAAGCAGCCAGGCTTCAGAAACACACATGACTTCAAAACATGAGTTTAGAGTCTCAGTGTCCTCTAAATCAGCCCTGGAAATCAATCCCTTCCATGCTCAGGGTCAGCTTCTGCCTGGCCCTTCTTAATCCCCACAAATCACAGCCCCCACTTTCCATATGTAAATCTGAGGAGGCAATCTCTGGATCCCCAGGTGAACATTTAAACATCCGTTTCATCACACCTCATGGTTTGGATGGAGATTTGGTTGGCTCTTCCCCAACCCATGTGCACTGACACTAAAAAAAATCAACCCCATACCAAGAAGGTTGTGAGGAGGGGGAGAGGGATGAGCTGCCCCCAGCCTTCCCCTCACCTGTCCTGGTGAGGATGCCTCAGGTCTTTTTCCCATCCCACTCCTCTGTGTTCTATGGCTTGTTCCACTTGAAGCTCAGAGGGTATTTCAGCCATTTCAGTGCTTCTAATCTTTTGCGTGAACATTGCTGAGAAACACAATTTCAAGCCTCCCAAGATGTGACAGGACTTGTAATTCAAAGCAGAGGTGAAAGCCTACCACCCCAGGGAAAATAAACAATCTCCGCATGTTTCTGCTCCCAGCCCTCGTACCCACTCTCTGTGATGTTCATGTTTCCACCAAAACCTTGGGCTGGGCATCCTGTGCTGACCCCAGGTCCTGATACATGGGACCTGGACCCTGCTGAGAGCTCCCCAAAACCAGCCAGTGTGCAGATCTTCCCCTCTGTGGGAACCAGGCAGCCTTAGATCTCACCGTATCCCCAGAACCAGGCTGCCCAGCGGCAGGCAGGCTTCGATCCCTCCTCCTTAGCATTGGGGATGATGCTGGCACACCACACCTCATTTGCCAGTGCTCAGGTGGGGGAGGCTGAAACAAGAGGAGAAATAACGCTGGCAATTAGCCTTGACATTTCAGGGGCTAAAGCAAGGGGTAGGCAGGGGAGTGGGAAACAAATCAGAAATGCTAACATCTCAGCACCAGGCAAATCCAATTAAACATCCCGGATTTCATTCTTAGAACAAGGATTTAAAATCCATCACTGATTTTACTGGCAAACAAGACGCCCCCAAGCTTTGTGAAAACCATTATTCAGAGGATCCCAGTTCCCAGCCATCCCATACTAGCAACCATCCCCCAGACACTTCCCAGGTAACACTTCCCCCCCCACAACCACTTATTGTTTATTCCCAAGGCACTTTATATTTCCCAGCACTTCTCTCCCATCTTGATTAGTGAGCTGCCAGGAAAAGGTTTTGTCCCCTAAAAAAGACTGTTGTTCTCAGGGAGTCATGCTGAGAGGGCACAAGGGTGGCCTGTGGGGCTGTGTGGGGAAGGTGGAAGTCAAACCCGTTAAACCAGAAAGCACCAGGTGGATTTGGCCACTTGCTTCATTTTTTTGTCTTTAGATGTTTTACTGCAAACTCACATTTCCCAGGCAAAAAGGCTTTTGAACCAACTCTCCCCCATTCTGTCCACTTACAAATCATTGAAATGGGACACTCCTGAGCATTTCTGAACACCTGCTTTCAAACTGGGGAGATTTATCAAGCCTGACCTTCCCAACAAGCACTTTCCATTTGACAAAGTTTCAAAAAAAAAATAAAATATAAAACAACCCCAAGGCTACTCTGAAAATCCATCCTCCTCCTTACAACTGAGACGCAGCTCACTCTCTTCTTCTTTCAGCATTGCCTCTAGCCAGCTCATTCTTTCCTCCTCCTGCCTCATTCAAATTGGGCTCTTCCTCTGTGGTTA
Source organism: Upupa epops (assembly GCA_013397515.1). Classification (NCBI taxonomy): domain Eukaryota; kingdom Metazoa; phylum Chordata; class Aves; order Bucerotiformes; family Upupidae; genus Upupa; species Upupa epops. The sequence goes on along the minus strand of VZRI01002504.1, from coordinate 362,883 downwards.
ATCTCTCCAAGTGTCTGGGCTGGATGGGACTATCCATACCCAGCAGAAGACCTGACTTACTGGTCTGGGTTACACAGGCATCTTGGAGGATGGACTTGTTTGGGGTTGGTTTTTTTCCCTATGCCAAATGGGGAGCTAAGAGAGAACAGGAATATAAGAGGCACCTCCAAAAATTGTTGCCATTGCAGCATCTACCCACACCCAGCATCAGATTGTGCACATCTCATGAGCATCATCAAGGCTCCACATACACTTTCTGGGTGCTCCTGTTCCTGCCAAAATCTCCCCACTCACAGAACATCTTTGCTTTCACCAGTATTTGAAGCTCAAAGAGGCTCTATATGACTCAGGAGTATTTTTCATGGGTAAATAGACCCTTTTACTTCCATGTAACTGGCTTAGCTCCAGCCCTGGGTCAACAGACAGAAAGTCGTTGCGAACTGATGAATGTCTGCCACAGAATAAGGCATTGGTCTCACTATGGTTATGAGAAGACAGATATTCATATCCTGTCACAACCACTGCTAACCAGCAGCCTCCACCAAGGGGAGGAGATTGACTTACGATGAAGGAAAATCCAAGGGCTCAAGGGCATGACTATTTTGGGGTCCCACCAGCATGACATGACCAAGATCCTCCTCCGTATCACCAGTTTCTACTGGGAATCAGCCTTGGCCCAGGCATCGGCTGTTCAGAGAAACCCTGCCTGGTTTGGAGAGAAACATCATCTCGACCAACTTGATCCTTGGAGCCCACAGACAACACAGCTCCGCTCCACCACATAGCCAGGGGAGCTAATCCTGCCAGAACTAAGATCCTCGTTACTATGGTGATTAACACTGCCTTGCAAATATAGCTGTGTGTTACGAGACGGCGTGACAGCTGTGGGCAAGCAGACAGGCAAGTGTCAGTGTCAGTGGTCCCAGTCACCCTGAGCCACCCCGAGGGGGCAGCACGGAGAAGAGCTCCAGCCACATTCTCCTCCAGCCCCCAAAGTGCCATATATCGAAGGCTCCGATTTTAATCGTATGCTTCTCTCTTTCCAGCAATAAAACTGGAGCGACATAAAAATATAGGATGCCTAAAGGGGACACAGCCACGGAGTTCTCGCCGGGGTCGCTTTGCGGGTTTTGCAGCACAGTCAGCTCTCGCCAAAGCCAGCTCCAACACACATCGCACATCGAGCCCCTGCTCTGCCAAGGAAGGTGCTCGCCCCTGAGCACTGCTACCCCTCATCCCCCAACCCCCCGGGCTCCAGACGTGCAGCGAACACCGAGGAAAGACACCGAATCGGGCTACGGGCCTGCCCAAGGGGCCCCGCCCGGCTCCGCTCAGCCAATCCCGAAAGGTCTTCAGCATGTCCCGCCCCCCAGGCGCCGTTTCAGCCAATTGCGACTCCTCCTTTTAATCAGACTTAGCTCCCGTCCCGGCTGCGCTTGGGCCAGTTCGTCCTCTCTTACCGCCCGGCTCTGGCTGCCTTTCCGGCCAATCCGAGTTTGTTCCTTCAATCCGACCCCGCCCCCTCCGCTTCAATCGGCCAATGGCGGTGCGTCTTTTCGATCCGGCTTGGCCGCGAACCGCGGAAGCCAGGAGGGGACTGGCGAGCGTGAACAAGGCTGGTGGCGGGATCAGTGTGTCGCCCGGGCGCTAAGGCTATAGTGGACTATAGTGGACCCTGCTCCCCTCGTGGCTACGCTGGGCCTGGAGCTGAAATGTTGGTACAATCTCTAATGACACTTCCCTGCTGCTTTGTTGCATTTTTATTGCACTGTTATTGTAAATAATAAAACAACTGGACGGGACACCAAGGCCGGCCGGGCTGCTCCCACACGTGGAGAGGTGCAGGTTGTCAGAGAGTGTCCCCAGTGATAATTACGACAAACCCAAAGTCTTCGATTATACCCCAGCTCCCGGGATTAAAAACTGGAAGGAGAATACCAGTGTTATTTAAAAGACCTAATGCTTGAAGGATCCCAGATACCCTGCCCCGTAGGTGGAAATCCCAGGCAGTGGTTTCCTTCTCAGGACAAATGGAAGCCAAGCTAGAAATAGTCCAGAAATCTCCACAACCTTTGCCTGCACCACCAAGACAAGCCTGATTTTCCCCAACCCTCCCCAGCCCCCAGGATAAAGTGACTCCTTTCCCATCCGTTCCAAGACTGACAGGTCCCACTGTGGGGAGAGAAACCGCTGGAGCTTGTCATGGCCCTGGGCTGGTTTTAGTGGGCTTTAAGTCTAACTGGTGCTTGATGAGAAAGAGTGTTTCTTCAAGCAAGCATCATCATAAACTCCCAGAGACCAAGCCGAGCACTGCTGCCACCCAGTTTAGATCCCAAAGAGTAAATCCGAAGTCAACTCGAGGAGCCAGCACAGCCCCCTGCCACTTCCCTAAATTTGCCAAGGGCCTGCTCCAGCCCTCCCTGTGTCCTCAGGAGGTTCCCCACTCACACAGCTCCTTGCAAATATATCAGTCAATACTTACCTAGCATTAAAAGCCAGTTCCTCTACCTGACAAGCCCTGCAGAAGCTGGTGAGCCCGCTGGCTCCAAATCACAGTTCAATTCCTCTTTTAAAACACCTTAAATCCAGGCTAAAAATAAATGGGCTTTATTGATTTCCTTTTAAAACTAACACTGGGGGGTGAGGTGTTCAGTGCTCAAGGAAGAGCAAAGGGTATTATTCACAGAGAAATGGCCTCACAGATCTCTGAACCCCTTCAGAGATGCAAATAAAGCCCAGCTCCCCCCAAGCCCCTCAAACAAGACCTGGGGAGAGCAGCTCCTGCTGTGGGTCTGGCATGAACCAGCAATGTGATGGAAGCTCCAATACAGCTGAAAGAGCACCCAGATGATGTCCCTGCTCCTGAGGGCATGAGCACATGGCCAAGGCCTAGGACCCACCACCCCAGGTTGGACTCACCATCTCCTGTCAGATCTGCCCAGCACCTCCAATCAGGGTTGGATCTGAAAGCTTTTCTTTGTTTCCTATTAAAATCCCTTCAAGCGCTTGGGAAGACAGATGCTGAGAAGCCAAATCCCGGCAGCATTTATGAATGTGCTCCCTGCTGCCAGCACCGGATGGGATATTCCTTCCAGGCGCTCGTGGCATGCTCCAAGCATGCTTTGCTACTCTCCTCCCTCCGACCCAGCCACTTCCCCAGCTGCAGCCCCTCAGAGCCATCAGGAATCCCCATCCCTGCTCTGCAATCAGCCGAAACCCTGCTCTGTCAGGGTGCTGTGTCAAAGCCCACCCAGGCATGCAGGATGTTGCGTTAGAGGAAAAGCCAAGTGCAGAAGCTGAGCTCTGCTTGACAAAGGGTTTGTGGAGTGTCCCCTCCCTGCAGGTAGACACCAGCATTCTGCTGCTCTGGGTCATTCCAGTGTAAGAGGGTAAGCAGAGGGGTTGGAAGGGCTCTCTGAGGATTGATCTCATTGTAGGTTATTCACACAGAGGACACAACAAGGAATCGATGCCATCTGCAGCTGTGCCTGCACCAAGCAAACAGGGTTATCCAGTGAAAGGGCCCCCAGTTCTGCAGCCCACGCTGGGCTCAGACACAGTGGATGAAGTGGAACTTCTGTGAGAGATGGGGTGGCCGAGAGGTGTCTGGCAGCCCTCCTCACCTCCCTCTGCACCAGCTGCCTTGGAAACACATCCTAAATAAAAGCTGGACTAGGATAAATAAATGTGTTTGGAGGTCAGCGAGATGGCCGGTGCCAAGAAGAGGTGGGGGATGGTGACCATGGCTGCCTGAAACACCAGGAAAGAATGGACCTGTTCTTAGTTCCCCCACAGCCTTCTTCAAAAGCACCCCAAAGAAGGCTTTCCAAGCTCACAGCCCCAAGCCCATCCCTGCTTTCCCCACACTGGGCACTCACCAGAGGGCAAGGGGAGATTCCCATTGCTTGCAAAGGGACACCCACGCATCAAATCCCCCTGAATGGGCTCAGGGCACACGGATGTCTGTCCCCAGCTGAGTGGGTCGTGGTGCAGAATCAGGCTGCTAGCCCTGCCTGAGCAAAGGATCTGGCTCTGCTGCCTCACAGCTCAGCCAGATGTTGGCTCGGAAGGGGAAAACAAATCCCCAGCTGCTGTCAGGGCCTGGCTGAGGAACTGCGGATGTGCTGGCCAGTCGTGGGTGATGGGGCTGCACTTGGGGGGCTCCGGCAAGGCTGGGATAGAGCAGCTAGCAGCAGGAGCTCCTGCCCCAAGCAGCCACAGGGACATTTCTCTGGTTACCATATGAGGCTTCAAGCAGACGCTGTAATTTCCTTACTGGAGGGGGAACAAATAATAGCTATAAAAGAAGCAGAGAAGGTTTACTCTGTCCCCACTGCATCCAGGTCTGTCTCTTGTTTTTCTTGACAAGCATCCTCCTGCCCATTACTGGGTGACACTGACACCAGTATGGCCAGAAAGCAAAGGCAGTGCTGAGATCCTCAGGAGACCTTGAAATAAAGAGCAGGAAAGGGAATACTTGGCAAAATTGAATGTGAACATATCACTGAGTCTGGATCATACATAACCCCCAGATGAAATAGAATCAGCTAATGAACTTCCTGAGCTCCTGACAATTACTCATAAAAAGTCACTGAGAAAATGACACATCCTAGGTTTATTTAATGTCTTTATTAATGATCTGAAAGCAAGGGTAAACAACAAATTAATTATGTTTGCAGACGACTGTAAGCTGGAAGGTGTCTCAGCAAAGTCACACCAAGGGGCCTAAAGAGGTTAGAAATAACCCATGAGGAAACAAGCTGCATGTAATCCATGAACAAAACACAGCATAGGGTGGGAAAGGATGTGAAACCCAGACATCCAGGGAGAGGGAGAGGTGTGCTGCAGCACTGTGGCAGAATGGAAAGGCTGGAGAAGGTCTATGTTGTGAGCAAAGGGAGCCCCGAAAGAGAGTGGGGACCCAGGCTGGGTGGGATGCCTTGTGTCCAAAAGGTTGTGACCTTGCCCTAAACATGTGTAGCATCAGCTTTGTGTTGGAACAGACAGAAGAAGGTGAAATCTCTTTTCCCAGTGCCATGATTGTGCTGTTATGAAGGTTAAAGGCTGAACATCCTCCTGATTGCCTTTAGTCCTGCTGGGAGAGGTGGGACCAAGTCACATATCTGGATCTGTGTGGACACCGCTGGTTCTACTCACCCAAAATTCCTGGTACTGGGGAGAGCCATGGGTGCCACATTTTGCCAGCTAACACACCCAGCACTGGGGTCCTTCCCACCTTGGTGGCTGCTCCTCCCTGGCCTGCATGGAACAAGGGTGCTTTGAGAAGCAGTGGGTGGGAGCCTCTAGCCCTTTAAGAGAGAAAATTGACTTTGTAATCTGAGCGAATTCCTCCTTTCTGACAGGCGGGAGAAGTTACGGTCCCTCCCTCGCTCCGCTTTATTAAATATAGTAGTAGCGGCGCTGGCGGTGATTGTACCGAGCCCAGAGCCTGAGCAGCTGCTCCAGTGCTGGGGAACACCATGGCAGCCCGAGGTGACACTGCCACACTGATGATGGTCATGCTGCTAGCCTGCCAGCCCCAGTCCCTCGGCGCGGGACCCCCAGCTGGAGGTAAGTCCTGTCTCCCCAGCCTACCCGGTGGATGGAGTAGTGAGTAATGGGGTAGTGAGTGGCGGGAGGAACAGGGACCCAGTGGGGAGCCATGTGGACACCTATGGTTGCAGACTGTCCCTTGCTGAGGGGTGGGGGTCTCATAACCAAGCTGGCAGAAGCAAGGAGAGCATGAGGCTGCTCACACACTGGGACTCCACACAAGCATGGTGCCAAGTGGGATGGTGCTGACTACCCACACACGTGCAGGAGTCATAGGGACTTGGTCCATGAAAGCACTTTCCATACTCTGCCAAATCCCTGTGCCATGGGAACAGAGCACCACATCCCACAGCTCTGGTAGCCATTGCCAGCCCTCCCTGACCATGTTTGGCCTTGCCACAGGGCAGCCCTGATACAGGGTCTTGGATGGTGTCAGTGAGAGGGATGGAGCTGGATGGTCTTCGTCAGGGTGTGGGTTCCCTCCCATCTGTGTCCTGGGTGCATGGGGTGAGGGGCTCCTAACTCCTGCCTGTACAGCCCCAACAGGGGTACGGGATGACCTCGCAGGTGGTGAGGTACCAAGGACCACCCAAGGCTGAGGTTACTGCAGGTTCCATGCTGGGTGAGGTGCGGGTGATTTATACCCATTGCTGTCCAAGACGTGGCCAGGTTTGACTACATAGCCCTTGATATAGTAGCATGACCCGTCTCAGCATCCCAATGGCCATGCCACAGTTCTGCTCCCAGCCTACACCTCCTCCCAGTGCCTCTTGCTCTCTTCTCAGCTCCAGGATGCTTGCAGTTGCAATGGTCTGAGCCTCAGCAGGCTCTGAAGGGTCTGGACATGGAACTCATCCTGCCATACATAGCTTGACCCTCCAAGTCAGGAAATACCAACCACCTCTGGTCTTCTGTTCTTCTGCTCCTTTAATGTCTTCTGCATCCAAGTGTGAGGAGAATGGGGATGACACCAGAGCCCAGCTTTGTGGCTCTCAGCACATGCAAGGTCCTGCATGTCCCATGTTGTCCCCTTTCCCCCACAGCGAGCAGGTGGCCTCTAAGACACACTCCTCCCCTCTGGCCTTGTTCCTTCTTTTTTTCCCCATGCATCAAAATATGACGCTGCCTGGCAAGAGAAGTGGAAAAAATCCCTTTTGTTAATGAACAAAGTGGTCTTCTTCCTTCCAGCCCTGACCTTTCTATCCCAGGCAGAGATTTCTCCACTCAGAACCCCTGCCCACTTGGGTATCTGGGCTTCTGGAGCTGCCCTGGCACTTTTGAGTTGTTGCATGTTGAATGGGCTGGAGCAACCCCAAAACACAGTGTGTGGCGTTTACTGGTGCCTGTTGACCCCCCCCATCCCAGACTGCCCCCAGGTAACATCACTGTTTTTGGAGCACAGCGGGCATTGGCCTGGCACAGACCTGTGGGGCTGGGAAAGAAATGGGTGTTTACACCCATTTTTCCATGGTGGAGAAGATTTCTGCTCCCAGCTGAAGCAGATGTGCCAGCTGTGACCCCAGGTCTGGGCACCAGCTTCCCATAGGTTTCCTGGAATCATCCCTGCTGAGCCCACCAGTGCCTGTGCCAGGCATTCCCTTGGGCTGCCTGCCCTGGGATGTGCTCTAATCCCATCCAGGAGAGGCCCACCAGCCGCCAGCAGCATGCTGGGCATGGGGCTGGGGACAAACTGTGTTATAGAGGTGATTTTTTGGTGTTTCCTCCCATCCTCATTTCAGGGGTTCAGGCTTTCTGCCCAGACCAAAATGGAAAGAGTCACCAAGCACAGGAACAAACAGATTTCTTTCTATCAAAAAGAAGCAGCGCTCATAAAACTTGTCCTCTTGACTTCTGAGTGTGAAGCTTTAGTAAACTGGTTTGAGACAGCCTGGCTCTCCTCTGGTTCCCAGAGAGGTCACCCCTCTCCAAAAACCCTCTTGCTGGGGGTTTTGTGGTGAGGACGGAGGGGAGGTGGGGTGTGATGTGTAGGGTTCATGTTAACAGCTCCAGGGAGCTGCCTCTGCTGTTCCTCCCCTCCACTTTGGGAAAGGCAACCAATCGATTCAAACTTTCTCCTTTGTGAATGCACCACTAGTTCTGGGGTCACAGTTCTGAGCAGCTGGAAAAGTTTCCAGCTGATGGGAAAGAACAGGAACAGGATAAAAAAAAAGCTGCAAAGGAGGGAGAATGCAAACTGGTATCGTGGGAATCGTGGAGGAATATTCTTGTCTCACTCTTATATTTAGCAACAGAGGGCTGCGGGCAAATATATAATAAGTGCATTCCCGTAGGATCACAGGACAGGGTTAAGCTCACCCAGAGGAACTCACGTCAGGTTGAAGGCTGGACAGAAACAGGACTTTGGAGGCAGCGGGCTGTTGCTGTCTGTGTGCCTAAATAAAGCTCAAAGCACAGACTGTTCGCAACAACCGTTGGCTCAGCCCAGCCTCTGCTCCCCCGGTCCTTTCTAGGTGCCTGGAAAAGTCAGACTGCAGCTTGTCTCCTTTTTGGGAAGGTGGCATCACCCCAGCCTTCAGCTGGGAAAGTCCTAGAAACTCCTCAGCCCATAGGTAGACACTTCCTGCATCTTTCTTAGGCTCTTTCCACATTCCCAGGTTCCCCTTGGACCCTGATTTGCAACCAGCCCCTTCCCTACTGTGGATGTCTAAGCCTCCTGGAGACACAGAGTGAGGAGGGAGCCCATAGAAGACCCGCTCATTCCCACACCAGCCCTTCCCTGACTCATCTCCATCATTCCCAGTGCTTGGTTTCACTGCATGTAGATGGGATGGAGGCAGCTCTACCACCTGGTTTGCCACTCATTAGCTGTTGCTCACCCCCAGGACAGACCAAGTGCAGCCCCTGAGCAATCTCCTGCCAGCCAACAGTGAGGTGGATCGAACTCTGGATCCCAGGGGGTGATCGATTCCCATTTTCCATCCCTTTCTATCCTGGGTGTGCCTCCTGTGCCAGTCACACATCTCCCCGAGTAGTGCCGCTGGGAGCTGCCCTGCGCCCAGCGTCAGCTCCTGGCTGCCTGACAGCCGGACAGTCAGCCAGACAGCCCGATGGTAGCAGACAGATTGCATCCCAGGGAAGGGAGGGTGCTGCCAAAACTTCATGTCAGCAGGGAGAGTTGCGGGGCGAACGGCATGGTTTGGAGGTGGCATCACGTGCCCCCAAGCCAAGCAGAGAGAACAGGACCTTTATCCCTGGCCATGACTCACTGTCGGCTGGAGGAGCCCCCATGGGCTGTGAGTCAGCTAGTCAGCTCAGGACTGGCCCGGGAACCCCTGCTGTGGCTTCTGCCCAAATCTTGGCTTCCCAAGGGTGTTTTTTAACTCCCTGCATTAGAAGGGTGCAGGCAAGGGAGGGGATGAGGGGGTTTGGGGTCAGAGCCCCTGAGTGTTAGTGTTGCTGTCCCTAGGCATGTGAATGGATGTCACCTATCTATTCAGAGGCCATAACGCCCCACAGTGCTCCCCAGTGCCCAAGCACAGAGCAAAGCAGGGGAGGCAGAAGGAATTTCCCATTCTCTTTCCCACCCTCTGGCTGGGCTTTAGCTGGACTTCAAGGTTTTCTACATCCCAGCCCACAGCAATTTCTGGGCCCACCAGGGTCATTTCCTCTGNCCCATGCCAGAAATAGAGCAGGCGTTTATTTTCTCTGTAAACATCACCCCAGCGCTTGTTTCTCATCCATGAAAAAACCAAGGGGATAACGGGGGCGGGAAGGATGTCGGTCCTGGGAGTCAACCTCCACCCCAGGCTTCATGCCTTAGGTCCTTCTGCTCCTCCAGTACTGGGCCAGGGGGCAGACGGGACGGGACAGGGAGAGGATATTGACTGTGCTCTCAGTTGCCATCAGTGCACTCTTGCAACTCCACCAGCCCTTCCCATGCTGGGGCAGGGAGCAGGACATGCAGGGTGGAGCTGGTAAACCTTCCAGCCAGTTTGGGAGAGGGAAAAAGAAAAGAAAAAGAAAGAAGTGGCTTAAAAATAATAGAACAGAACAAAACCTGACTTGGGGATAGTTTGGAAACCACGTCCTCTTGGGCTGATACGATATTTCCAGGCCAACTCCTCCTGGCAGCTGGAGACAGAGCAAGCCTGAATCACGCTGCAGGGGATGACACAAAAGCCCCATTGAGCCTCTGCTTCCCAAATCCTCTCACTTTCCTCCCCCAGCTTCACTTCCCAAGGAAAAACCTCAACCACTGTTTCCAGCCCAGGTTATTACTCCTTGAGTTCCCTCCAGTGTCGTTTAGCAGCAGGTCATTAAAAGCTCTCCTTCTGTGGGGGATGCATCTCCCCAGCCCTTCCCAAGAGCACCATGACCCTTAGGGTGGCCAGTGTGCAGCCAGTGCAGGCTTTGGTTCCTTGCCCTCCCCTCTGTGCTCTGCATCTGGTTGAGAAGGAGAGCACAGGAAATGCCATCAGCTTTAGGGCTGCCTGAATCATCCCAAAACCATGTTGGAGAAACTCAGAAGCTCCAGCCAAGCCTCCTGGACCCCATTTGATGGCCTCCAGCTACGGCAGCTCCTGCAGGCTAGTTTGGAAGGAGCTGGGAAGGGAGATTGGGACTGGCAGGACGCAGCATGTTCAGTCCTGGTCCCAGGCATGACAAAATCAGCAAGGACCATGTTTTCCCCTGATCCTGAAGTCTGTGGGCTGTAGGAAAGCCCTTATTTTGTTGTTTTCAACACTGTCAGGCAGGAGCTGGGGGAAGGCGAGCAGGAGAGCAGCTGGAGGAAGAGCAGGAGAGGAACTGAGTTAATAAACAGACGAGGGAGTTGGAGCAGCCAGACATAGGGCTGGACAATCTGCTTTGTCATCAGGGGTGAAGCAGAGCACCCCAGCCTAGGGTGATAGCCACAAGAGTGATGGCCACTTCTGGCCAAGCATCTGACAGTCGGTGGCTGTGGTGGGTTTGATGGGCTGTGGCTTCACTGGCAGTTTCCCGGGTGCTGCTTTCCAGCAATCCTGCTGGCCGGCGCTCCTGGAAAGCGCTGGGGAGCCCTGCTGTGAGGGAGGGCCAGGTGGAGGATGGGAGGCGAGAACTGGAGCTCTCGCTCCCTATTGCCGGCGTCTGAGAAGCACGTAGAGTCCTGGCTCAGGCTGTGGGAGCTGTAATTGCTGACTGGAGTTATGATGGATAAAACCTGGGAGCTGAGATAAAGAGAAAAATCCCTCCTCTGCACCAAGCGATGTCCCAGCAGGGATGGAGCCAGGCCAGTGACACCCCAACCTCAGTCTCAGAGCTGAACCCCAGAAGCAGGAGTCAGAGAAAGGATTTGCTCAGGGCAGGGGATGTTTGACTGGCTCTGCCACATCCCACATGCCTGAACCATCTTGGAGGACATCCCCAAAGTCCCCACTGGTCTTGGACACTGACGCTGCCACTCAAGCCTGGATCATTTGTGATCACTCTCCATCAGACAGAGATTCCCTCATCAGGTACTCAGCCCTCTTGCAGCATCCAGGCACCCACTTGGGTCTCTGTGCATCCCTAAAGGTAGCAGCCCCTCAGGTTAACCCCCCTGCTGCCCCCTTCTCCAAACAAAGCCCCAGCCAAACCCACTGGGGTTGTTTGCCTTTGCTTGCCTCACAAGCTGCTCATTTCCTTCCCTGGCAATAAATAAAACCACGCCATAAAACAACGGGAATGTGTAACATAATGAAGCCTTTCTCAGAAACCCCACTGGACCCTTCCCTGGGCCTCTCCACCCCACACAAGGTTGGGAGCACAGCCGGGGTGCGGGAGGGCTGCAGGTCCCATTGGGCATCACAATGGGGATTTGGGCTTTGAGGCCACCCACAACAGAGGCAGGAGGGCTGGTCCTGGCCACCCTGCCAGCACTGGGAGTGAGGACAGGAGCTCATGAGGGGACTGGGAGGGGTTCAAGCTGCTGAGGAGCATTCTCAGGGCTGGGTGGGTGCCCCTGAACCCCTCCAGCCATTGCATCCCCAGTGGTGTTTATGCAGCAGGGTGGGTGGCGGGCAAAGGGCGAACTTGCTACCTTATAAAGCCATTAAAATAAAACACAAAACAACCCCAAACAACTCAAAACAAGCTCCTGACGCTGCATCAGAGGAATGCACGGGGCTGGCCATGGGGTGCCCCAAGCTCAGCAGTAGCGGGCTTGGTGCCGGCACTGGGGCCTCCTGTTGGCACCACTCAGCAGGCAGGAAGGCCAGCAGCCAGTGGGCTGGGCTGCACCAGTGGCCGCACAAACCCGTGGCTGTTCAGGCAACAAGGAGCCTTCACTACCCGGCTGTTTTTCCACCGTGAGCAAACTGGCGTGGCCAGGGTTTAGGGATGGCTGCAAACACAGGGATCCTTTCAGGGGGGTGTGCACAAGACTCTCCTGGCACCCGCTGCACTTATTAAAGAGCTGCTTTGATGAATACCAGCCCCTCCCTGCAAACACCCCTGGGCCACCAGCCCTGGCCACCACCTGCCCCCCACCACAAGCTTGAATGAAGCCTTTTTGAGTGGCCAGCCTCATCTTCTTGGGGTTTTTTTAATGCAAAAAAAATATAAAACCCCAGTGACACTGCAGCCTATAATCTGCTGGCTGGCTTCTCGGAAACTGTGACCGAGACCTCTCTCGCTTCGTCAACGCCTTCCCATCATCCTGGCATGGCAGGGGCAGTGATTTCCTGCAGGGAACAGTGAATATTTTTAGCAGGGGCAAGTAGGATGGCTGAGGTCCCCACCCCAATCTGGATGTGGAGACCTGCTGCTCCCTGTGCCAGTGAAGCAAGGACCAGCCTGGGCGTCTCCATCCAGGGAGTAGACTTGGCTTGGGGTGTGACATGGCATCATCGTGGCAACCTTAGATTTCCTGGGAAAGGTGCTTTCGGGTCACAGGAGAGCATCCACATGGGACACACCAGGCTGCTTGGCTGCAGCCAGCCCATGGGGTTTGGAAAAAAGAACCCCACATCCTGCAAGCTATGTCTTCTGCGCCTCTTGTGTAGAAGATGGGGCAGGAGAAGGTGAAAAAGTGTGCGTCCCTGGTGGAGGAGATATGTTACAGGTCGTGTGGTCCTGAAATAAAGCAGGGATTTGGGAAGACAAACAGCAGTAATTCACACTGAAACATTCCAGTGCTTCCAGGAGCCAGGCAAAGGTCCTTGCTCCTTGCCCCAGCAAGCTGCCTTCACCCCACTGCGTACCCATGCTTTCGGTAACGATTTATTACTGGTGTTTTACGAGAGCATGAGGAGAAAAAGCACCCCTGGCAACTCAAGGAGAACAGAGGCTGTACAAAATGTGCTGGCTACAGGAGCTGCTGCCCCTTGTCACGCTGGGAAACAAACTGGCCATGCGGGAATAGCTCCTCCAGCCCTAAAACGTGACCCCCAGCACCCATGCTGAAACCCTGCCTGGTGCCCAGGCTGCTGCAGGGGCTGCCTGCGGGTTCAACCCAGCCTTCCATCCGCGTGAGAGCAGTGACTTGCTGCCCATGTGAAGAGCATGTTTTGGGGATTAGAGGAAGCCACAAAACTGAAATGGAGCAAAATCCTGGTGGGAGCTGGAGCACAAACAGGGAAACCTTGATGGGAGCCAGCACATAATGTACACAAGATGTCTCCAGGGACAGAATATACTGCAAGCATGTGTGCATGCCTGGACGGAGCTCAGCCCCATGTGATACCCACATTATGTTCCTGGATCCCAGGAATAAGTTGAGGCACTTTCTCTGCAAAAAATTCATTCTCTCTGTAGTGCTTGAGCAAGATCTCCCCACCTCCAAAGGACTCAGAAGAAAATCAACCTACGCAGGACATCACAGAGCTCAGCTCAGAAGAAAATGCATTAAGTGCCCTGACTCTGTCCTTGCCAGGCAAACCCTCACCATCAACTCTAACCGCAGCCAGCCCCATAGATAGTGGGCAACAGGAAAATGCAGCTGGGGAAGCAGTTGTAGGAACACATGTGCGTGTTTACACCCAGCCCTCAGCATGCAGGAGGCTGTTTTCATCCCAGCACCCAACATCCATCCCTGCCCTCTCCAAAAGGAGCATAGGTGGAACTGGGTTAGGATACTTAGAGAAACCAAAGCTTTGGCTCCACACATCCCTGCCTGTGGCAGTGGGGCTGGCACTAGATGATGTTTAAGATCGCTTCCAACCCAAGCCATTCCGTGACTCTAGGCACAAAGTTGAGCATGGCAGCCGTCACAGACCATGCCTACATATGGGCTGAGAATGTGTGTGTGTCTGGCCCACCAACATGAGCCAGTAAAATGCTCTAAGCTCTCTAAAATTAATCCTCGTCAGTGCCTGTGCTTTCAGTCCTGCCTACTCCCGCAGATGCCCTGTGAAACAGTCTTTCATTTTGGGACCACGTGCCACTGCGCTGAGTCCCTGTGAGGCTGATGAACACTGGGTGTTGAACAGGTTCCAGCTGTAGCTTCAGGCACCCTGCTTGAGCAGAGGTTTCTGTACAGTCTCACACTCACATATGGTTCACAGGCACACATGTCCAGCCCTCCAGCCCCAACAGAGCAAGCACCTCCAGGGTGGATGTTAGCCTTCTTTGGATGACACAGAGAGCTCTTAGGAAGGAGGATAAAAAAATTAAAGGAGAGAGTGTGTTGGCTGACCCAGAGGCATGTCAGGGCTTCCACACAGCATCTCTCTGTTCAGCAGCAACTGGCATTGTCCAGGGACTCCAACCAAGGTGAGACACAACCACAGCTGAAAGGGAGATGGCTGCAGCCAAAGTTCCTCTAAATTCTACACAAGCAAGGGAAGACACAACCTTTGCCTCTCCACAGAGAAATCCTTTCCCCTAGCAGATCAGAGAAGTGCTGGCCTCCAGCACCCTGTCATGGTGGGTGGGCTTGGAAGGGCCTGGATACACACAGACAGGGCTCCCATGAGGTCTCTCCTTTCCTGCCTGACCCTCTCCCTTCTCTCCCCAGCTTCCTTCTTCGGGGACAGCTATGTGGAGATGCCACTGGCAGACGCCTCTCGCACTGTGCAGCTCCACTTGCAGCTCTACACCAGCCAGAGGAATGGGCTGCTCTTCCTGGCTGCCGGCCAGCCTGACCACCTCCTGCTCCAGCTGCAGGATGGCAGTCTGCAGGTCAGAACCTCAGCACCCTGCTCCTCCAACCCAGGATGGGGTTTGTGAGTCAGGGCACAGCAAAAGTTTAAGAAAAGAGTGGACAGAATCTTGGGAGAACCAGCGAGATACAGAGAAATAGGATGTAGCTGCCTGGGGAGCATCTCAGAGACAGCCAGACACTCACGCACAGGGGGTTACTGAAAAGAAGGGATAAGCCAAAAGGATACAGAGAAAAGAGAGGTCTTCTCTGTCCCAGCACAAGCTAAGCCAAACTGGGGCATGGGAAGGGTTCAGAAGAGAAGAATAAAATCCTCCTCTTGTGGTTGTCTTGTTGGCATCTACCATGAAGGAATAGAGCAAGGAGTATCCAAGACACACACCCTATACTTAGGCAGGCTCCACACTGCTGCTTGTGGGGAGAACAGGCTGCAATTTCCCCTGATAATTCCAAGAGCAGGGCCTGGGAACAGCCCAGGCTGTAGGGGTGGATGGAGCAAGGATAGAGCACCCAGCAGCTGGCAGGGCTCCTACAAGACAGGAGAAGGAAAAGCTCAGCAGGACTGGGAGACAGAGGACCTCAGGGACTGAGATTTGCTGAGAAAGGAGAGAAAAGCAGGACTGAGAAGGCATGTCCACAACAGCGTCTCGCTGAGGAGGAAGGAACTTGTTCAAGAGGAGAAAGACCGCAGGATGACCATTAGTAGACAAATGGACCAAACCTGTTGTGAGCCCGCAGGAATGGCCCATGCTTCAGGAGGTATCTCTGGGAGGTGGTGAGGTGTCTTCTGAGATGCAGATTACACCTGGCTTCAGCTGAGCACTTTCCATGTCCTTCTCTACAGGCTAGGCTGCAGCTGGGCTCAGAGGAGGTGACACTACAGTCCCCAGCAGAGCTGCAGCTCAATAACCTGGCAGTCCATGATGTGGAGCTCCTGGTGGAAGATGGCAGGATGACGCTGAGCATTGATGGCCTCTTCAACAGCTCTGTGGATGTTGCTGGACCTATGCGGGAGCTGGACATTCAGCACGGCCTCTATGCTGGGGGGACAGGCAGCCTCAACCTGCCGTACCTCACTGAGGCTATCTCATCCTTCAGAGGATGCCTCCAGCTAGTGACATTCAACGGCCTGGATATCCTCTCCCCTCTGTCCTCTGATGGCAGCTCCAAGATCTTCCACCGGGTCCAGGAAGGGTGCAGCACACAGTTCTCTGCGGAGCCTGAAGACCCCTTCGGGTTCCCAGGGCCACAGTCCTACATTGCATTTCCTACATGGGATGCAAGGGAGGAGGCAACCATTGAGTTTGTGATAACAACAAGCATCACCCAGGCACCCCTCATCTACCATGCAGGGCTGGAGAATGACTTCTTCTACCTGGAGATCTCTAATGGGCGCTTGAGAGGGTTTGTTGAGAAGGGGAATGGCATCATCATCCTGCACAACAATGTATTCATCAGTGATGAGCAGCAGCACTATGTCAAAGTTTACACAGACATCCATAAGTTTGAGATACTAATAGATTACTACGCCTCATCCACATCCAATCGAGGCATCAACAACTATCTGGATCTTCATGGAAACCTCTTCATTGGAGGTATGAATGAAAAAGCTTTGCAGAGGCTGAAGGAGCATCACCTTGCTTTCATCTCTGTGTGGACCATGACCAACAACTCATTTGTTGGCTGCTTGGAAGACCTGAGGATAAACCAGCACAGAAGGAGCCTGCAAGATGCCATGATCACAAAGGACATCACATCAGGCTGCGGCAAGCAGGAGCACTACTGGGACTATGATGAGTTATATGAACAAGATGCAGCACCCACCTCCCCATCTCCAGATATCTGGTTGGGAGCACCAGGTCTGGTGGTGGAACGGCCATGCCGGCCAGACAGCAGCTTCCCACCTGCCTTTGCCAACGTCAGCAGGCTACTGCACATTAGCCCCCTCATCGTCTCTGAAGGCGGCATGGCCTACCTGGAATGGAGACATGCTCAGCCGACAGTAGACTTGAGCCTGGCAAACATCCGGCAGTCCCAAATCCTCTTTAGCATCACTAACAACCCCAGACATGGCCAGCTGGAGCTGGACATTCCTGGGTCCAGGAGCAGAAGGAAATTCACCTTGTTGGACATTGTGAATCGGAAAGTTAGATACGTCCACGATGGCTCTGAGGGGCCCATGGACCAGCTGATGTTGGAAGTGGTAGTGACTGCCCAGCAGAGGGTTCCAGAGTGCTTGCGGCAAGGGCAGATATACCTGCTGCCCATCATGATCAATCCCATCAATGATGCCCCACAGCTGATCTTTCCCCATGGGAACCACATGACAATCCTGAAACACACACGGAAACACCTGACCACAGATATCCTGCAGGTGGTAGATGAAGACACATCCTGTGATGATCTTGAATTCCAGCTACACGGTGGCCAGCAGATGGAGGAGGGTTATGTGGAGTATGACTTTCACCCTGGAGTTCCCATTGAAGAGTTCTCCTGCAAAGACCTTGAAGAAGGCAACGTAGTTTTTGTGCACCAGAGTGGGACAAACTTGCAGCTCACCTTGCAGGTGAGTGACGGCACAGTCCCAAGCCCCATTGCCACCCTGAGAATCCTTGCTATTGACCCTGACATCCATCTGCAAAACAACACTGGCCTCGCTATCTCCCAAGGAGAAGCTGCTCGCATTACCACTGCCAACCTGTCAGTGGAGACCAATGCAGGGAAACAACAGGTTGCCATCTTGTATGTCCTCACCGAGCCACTAAGGTATGGTGAGATTCAGAAGCAAGGGAGCATAGGAGGAGAGTGGAAAAAGGTCGAGTCCTTCCACCAGCAAGACCTGGAGCAAGGGCGCATCCAGTACTTTAGCACAGACCCAGAATACCAGCTGGAAGACATTGTGGAGAAGCTGAAATTTGACATCCAGGTGGGGCAGAAGGTCTTGCAGAACAACACCTTCCTCATAGGGATTAAAAGAGCCACCATTAAGATGAGGACCATGATCCCTCTCCAGATGAAGAACAAGCGGCACAGAAATATCACCAGTAAGGAGCTGGAGGCAATGTTGGAAGATCCAAGCTCTGCTCCAGTCCCTTTCCACTATGTGATAATCCAAGCACCCAAAAAGGGGAACCTGGAGCTGTTTGGCAACAGGCTGACAGAAGGCTTTAGATTCACCCAAGATGACCTACAAAGAAACCACCTGAGCTACAGTGTGACCATCCGCAACTCCCAGCAAGCTGAGGACACCTTCCAGTTTCGTGTCCATGCTGGTGAGAAGCATTCTCCTGTCTATACCTACACAATCAGCATAGGTGGGGACCCTGATGCACCAGCCCTGACCAATGTCCTCCTGACTGTGCCAGAAGGGGGACAAGCCATCATCTCCAAGGACCACTTGTTTGTACAGAGCATGAACAGCATGGACTACCTCTACGAAGTCATTGAGGGACCAGCACATGGGCGGTTGGCCTGGGATAATTCCCATGGCTGGGCCTCTAGAGAGGAGATCACAGAGTTCACCAATGATGACATCCTCAACCACCGGCTGCTGTACCAGCATGATGGCTCTGAAACGCTGGAGGACGACATCCCCTTCGTAGCCATCAGACAGGGTGAGGGCAGCGCAGAGCCTGATGCAGAGGAGGTGAGAGGTGTTTTCAGGGTCTCCATCCAACCTGTCAATGACCACATCCCAGTCCAAGTGGTGAACAAAGTCTTCAATGTGGTGCGTAATGGACAGCACCTGCTGACCACAGATGACATCGCCTTCATCGACAAGGACTCTGGCTTCTCTGACACACAGCTGGTGCTGGCAAGGAAGGATATTTTGTTTGGCAGCATCGTGTCTGTTGATGACAGAAGTCACCAAGTCTATCGGTTCACACAGGATGACCTGAGGAAGAAAAAGATCCTGTTTGTACATTCAGGGGCTGACCGGGGCTGGATCCAGCTCCAGGTCTCAGATGGCCTCCACCAAACCACAGCCCTCCTAGAAGTACAGGCATCAGACCCCTATATCAAAGTAGTCAATAATACTGGTCTAGTCATCCACCAAGGCAGCCAAGGGAACATTGATTCCTCTGTCCTGAGCCTGGAGACCAACATGGACATCAGGTCAGATGAAGAGATACGGTACCTGATTACAAGCCCCCCAAGGTGGGGGACTGTGTTGAAAGGGGAGCAGCCAGTCATGGCCTTCTCTCAGAAAGACCTGCTGGCAGGAGAGATCTCCTACCACCACAATGGGAGCAGGAACACCCAGGATGAGCTCCAGTTCACTGTAGAAGCAAATGAGGTGGCAGTGGAGGACACACTGGCCATCAGTGTGTTCTTGGACGCCCATCCCAGCCCCCTGCACATAGTCAACCACAAGGATATCCATGTCTTCCAGGGAGAAGCATCTGGAATCAAGGAGGAGTACTTATTGGTGAGTATCCCCCTCTCTGGTGATTCCACCACACCATCACAGCCACCAGTGGGACTCCATATTACACTTATTTGCCCAGACAGGCTTTGCCCAGGGGTTGGGGTGGATGGTTCAGGCATGGCCTTAGCAAGAAGGTGACTCCTGCAGTCCATTTCACAGTGAGGCCATGGAAGGTTGGATGGTGCGGCAGCTTAGCCTCACAGACATCAGGCTTCCACTCATGCCTTATCTCCCTCACACTCCCAGGTGACCCATGAAGAGATCCCTCCCCAGGACATAGTCTACATGGTGACCAGTCCCCCAGCCTCTGGCTTCTTGACAATGCTTCAGGAAGGCCAAGACTCGAACGAGCAGCCCAGTCTGGACTCCATCCAGTCCTTCACCC
The DNA here is from genome assembly GCA_013397515.1 of Upupa epops. NCBI lineage: Eukaryota > Metazoa > Chordata > Aves > Bucerotiformes > Upupidae > Upupa > Upupa epops. Next base: position 343,437 of record VZRI01002504.1, on the reverse strand, counting down.
AGGACGACATCAACAATGGCAGAGTCCTCTACCTTCATTTCAGGCCAGATGAGGAACGTGACCAGTTTGCTGTGGATATCACAGCCCGTGGTGTGGATCCTCTGAAGGGGGTGGTGGTGAGCCTGGTCGTGCTGCCCATTACCATCCCCCTGGACATCCACAATATCACAGTGCCAGGAGGGAGCTCTGCTACCCTCTCCACGGGCATCCTCAACATTCCCAATGCTTACTACAGAGCTCTCAGCGTGTGGTTCAGGGTGCTTGAGCCCCCCCGGTTTGGCACCCTGCTGAACAGTGAGCAGCTGGAGGAAGGAGGACTGCAAAGCTTCACCTGGAGCCAGGTAGAGCTCATGCTGCATTCCCAGGGGGATTGGGAAAAGCCTGCGGGTGGTAGCGGGTGACAGCAGGATGCTGGGTGCAGCTGCGGGAGCTCCTCTCCACACTCTACAGGTCAGCCCTTGGGTTGCAGGGATGGAATGGTGGGCTCGCTTTGCGGCCCCTGAGATGTTTAACCTGCCCCGCAGGTGGAGAAGCAGCAGATCCAGTACAGGCAGGATGGTCCTCGGGCCCTGGTGGACACTTTCACCCTCCTGGCCAACACGTCGGAGCTGGACCGGCAGAGCCAACCCAGGACCGTCTTCGTCACCATCCTGCCCCGCAGCTCCAGGGGACCCCGGCTGCGGCTCAACACCGGGCTGCAGGTAAGAGCGCGGGGTCATCATGGGGGGAAGGAGCTGGGCAGCCCCCTCGGAGCTGGGCAGCCCCCTCGGACGGGTGCACCCATGGGTGCTCTGGGACACAGAGTAGGCGAGGGAGGGAGGCGGTCATCCAACGCGACGACCCCGCGGGAACCCCGAGGCGGAAGACGGGGATGCTAGGCTGGAGGTGGAGCCCGAGCTGGCCTCCGCCTCCACCGCCTTCAGGCCCGCCCCGCCGAGCCCTCCCGGCTGCCGGTACGGGGAGCAGCCGCGAGGTGGGAGCAGCGGCCCGTAGCAGCGATCCCGCTCAGCGCCCGGCTCGGCACCGCCTCCCCCCCCCGCTCCGTGCTGTGACAGCGGGATGGTTTCCCCGCCCAAGCAAAGTTTGTGGCGGTGGGGGGGTGGTCCCCAATCTCCAACCAGCCCTGGCTCTGCCCTTCGTTCCACCTCCAGCCCGAGCCAGGGGATCCCTTAAAGTGATGCCTCCACCATCTTCCCCAGTTGTGCCAAACTGCAGCGCTCCCCGCAGAGCAGGGTTAACCCCTCACCTGCCGGGATCACGGCAGCTCCTCATCCCCACCGCAGAAGCACAGAGCCTCCTCTCTGCATCCCCAAAGAGCTACATCCCGAAAGGGCTGTAACCCCAAAGAGCTGCAGCCTAAAAGATCCGCATGCCCAGAAAGCTGCAACGCCTAAAAAAGCTGTATCGCAAAAGGGCTGCTCTGTGCTGGATATGGCAGAGTGGGCTTGAGGAGGAGCTCTGAAGCAGGAAAAAGTTCCCTGCTCCGAGCAGAAGGAACTATAGAGCAGTCCAGGACTCAGGAGGGGCCCGGCCCTGTTGTGTTTGTGCTTTGGTGAGGAATGACTTCAGCGTTTAAAGGTCAGCCTGGGTCCCGGAGAAAGATTGCACAAAACTTTCCTCTGCTGCCTGCGCCTGGGTGAAGAGTCCAGGCTGGGTGGGGAGGCTACAGACAGCGTTCTGACCCGAAGGCAGAAACCCCTGGAAGAACCGGGAACATTTGCCTTAAGCAGCTTTTTGGGAAAGGATGAGGAGAGACTTCCAATGCTGCACCAGGACATGCAGCCACACTCCTGGCAATACCTCGCTGCACCCCTCCCCACAAGCTCTCCCGGGGAGCAGAGGCGACACGGTGGCTGAGCAAACATAATGCACCCAGTAAGTGAGAGCAAGAGCCAGGAGGAAGGCTTTAATAATGCAGAGAGGATGAGAAGCGTGGCAAGGCCAGGTGCAGCTGTGTCAGCAGGGAGTACCTAGCCTTGGATGTCATTCCCATTCTGCGGGTGCTGAAGTGACCTGGCTGTGAATGCTGGAGAGAGGGGCAGCCCCAAAACCTCAGGATGTGTGTGAGGTGGAGCAGCAGCTCCTGCACTGGCCATGTATCTGGCAGCACTTCCCCCATCCCTTTTCTCCAAAGCTGTTTTTCAGCTTGCCTCCTGCCATCCCACAGGACTGCTAAGGGATTTCATTGCGCTGTCAGCACCCACACCCACCCGAGAAATGTTTTGGGTTAGGTCAGCTGAAAAGGCAGAAAAGCACTTGTGTGAGCCAGATGAGCAGCAGTCCAGAGCCTGGCTGTTGTCCTGTGGATTTGCAGGATACAGAGGGATGCAGCCTGGCATAGGCTGCATGAAGGCTTAGTCCATGTACCCTGTGATTTTGGGGCATCTTGAGGGCAAAAGGCAGCTCTGGCATGGGTATACCCTGTCTGGCACCACAGGATTCATTCCTGTGGTGTGCCGAGCTACGTGGGATTAGGATGCAAGGAAAATGGTTGCCTCCGGCTGGAAAGGGGAGATATG